>CAWUFW010009552.1:0-325000 GCA_963921515.1 Calotriton arnoldi
AGCAAAAAAACGATGGATTTAGGCCCAGATCTCTGTACTGGGGTGAATGTATGACATTGTTCTGCATTCTGTCCATCAACTGTTGTTTTTGCATTTGTCACCCCGAGTGGGACGGGTATGCCCAGACGTGGGTCCCGTGCTCTCCATGCCACTGGAATCAAGCTATCCTGGCTGAAGAGGGGTGAAACCCCGAAACCGGTCCTAGGATGCTTGTTTCCAGTCCAGGGAGGACCTGGCTTGGCAGTTCGGGCTGGACTGTTCCCATGAGGCACAGGGTCAAGACTGATTTGCATATGGCTGGGTTCAAACTGGAATGGCATGGTGAGCAAAAAAAATGATGGATTTAGGCCCAGAACTCTGTACTGGGGTGAATGCATAACATTGTTCTGCATTCTGTCCATCAATTGTTCTTTTTGCATTTGTCACCCGAGTGGGACGGGTATTCCCAAATGGGGGTCCTGTGCTCTCCATGCCACTGGAGGCAAGCTATCCTGGCTGATGATTGGTGAAACCCGAAACCGGTCCTAGGATGCTTGCTTCCAGTCCAAGGAAGGGACCCTGGCCTGGCAGTTCGGTTGGATCTGTTCCCCATGAAGGCACAGGAGGTGAAGACTGCAGGTTGCATGTGGCTGGGTTCAAACTGGAATGGCATGGTGAACAAAACACAAACCCGAAGGATTTAGGCCCAGATCTCTGTACTGGGGTGAATCGCATGACATTGTTCTGCATTCTGTCAATCAATTGTTCTCTTTTGCATTTGTCACCCGAGTGGGGTGGGTGTGCCCAGACTTGGGTCCCGTGCTTTCCATGCCGCTGGAGTCAAGCTATCCTGGCTGATGAGGGGTGAAACCCGGCATCGGTCCTGGGGTGCTTGCATCCAGTCCAGGGAGGACCCTGGCCTGGCAGTCCGGTCTGGACTGTTCCCACGAGGCACTGGGGTCAAGACTTGGTTTGCATATGGCTGGGTTCAAATTGGAATGGCATGATGAGCAAACAAACAGATGGATTTAGGCCCAGATCTCTGTACTGGGGTGAATGCTGACATTGTTTTGCATTCTGTCCATCAATTGTTCTTTTTGCATTGTCACCCCGTGTGGAAGCGTGTATGCCCAGACGTGGGTCCCGTGGTCTCCCATGCTCACTGGATTCACGCTATCCTGGCTGATGAGGGGTGAAACCCCGAAACCGGTCCTAGGATGCTTGTTTCCAGTCCAGGTAGGACCTGCCCTGGCAGTTCGGTCTGGACTGTTCCCATGGAGCACAGGGTCAAGACTGATTTGCATATGGCTGGGTTCAAACTGTAATGACATGGTGAACAAAAAAACGGATGGCTTTAGGCCCAGATTTCTGTACTGGGGTGACTGCATGACATTGTTCTGCATTCTGTCCATCAATTGTTCTTTTTGCATTTGTCACCACGAGTGGGACGTGTATGCCCAGACGTGGGTCCCGTGGTCTCCATTCCACTGGAGTCACGCTATCCTGGCTGATGAGGGTTGAAACCCTGAAACCGGTCCTAAGATGCTTGCTTCCGGTCCAGGGAGGACATGGCCTGGCAGTTTGGTCTGGACTGTTCCATGAGGCACAGGGTCAAGACTGATTTGCATATGGCTGGGTTCAAACTGGAATGACATGGTGAACAAAAAACCTGATGGATTTAGGCCCAGATCTCTGTACTGGGGTGAATGCATGACATTGTTCTGCATTCTGTCCATCAATTGTTCTATTTGCATTTGTCACCCCGAGTGGGACGGGTATTCCCAGACGTGGGTCCGGTGCTCTCCATGCCACTGGAGTTAATCTATCCTGGCTGAAGAGGGGTGAAACCCTGAAACCGGTCCTAGGAAGCTAGTTTCCGGTCCAGGGAGGACCTGCCCTGGCAGTTCGGTCTGGACTGTTCCCATGAGGCACAGGGTCAAGACTGATTTGCATATGGCTGGGTTCAAACTGGAATGGTATGGTGAGCAAAAACACCGATGGATTTAGTCCCAGATCTCTGTACTTGGGTGAATGCCTGAGATTGTTCTGCATTCTGTCCATCAATTGTTCTTTTTGCATTTGTCACCCCGAGTGGGACGGGTATGCCCAGACGTGGGTTTTGTGATCTCCATGCCATTGGAGTCAAGCTATCCTGGCTGATGAGGGGTGAAACCCCAAAATCGGTCCTAGGATGCTTGCTTCCAGTCCGGGGAGGACCTGGCCTGGCAGCTCAGTCATGACTGTTCCCATGATGCACAGGGTCAAGACTGATTTGCATATGGCTGGGTTCAAACTGGAATGGAATGGTGAGCGCAAAAAACGATGGATTTTGGCCCAGATCTCTGTACTGGGGTGAATGCATGACATTGTTCTGCATTCAGTCCATCAATTGTTCTTTTTGCATTTGTCACCCCGAGTGGGCCGGGTATGCCCAGACTTGTGTCCCGTGCTCTCCATGCCACTGGAGTCAAGCTATCCCGGCTGATGAGGGGTGAAACTCCGAAACCGGTCCTAGGCTAGGATGCTTGTTTCCAGTCCAGGGAGGACCTGGCCTGACAGTTCGGTCTGGACTGTTCCCATGAGGCACAGGGGCAAGACTGATTTGCACATGGCTGGGTTCAAATTGGAATGGCATAGCGAGCAAAAAAAATGATGGATTTAGGCCCAGATCTCTGTACTGGGGTGAATGCATGACATTGTTTTGCCTTCTGTAAATCAATTGTTTTTTTTGCATTTATCACCCCGAGTGGGACGTGTATGCCCAGACGTGGGTCCTGTGCCCTCCATGCCACTGGAGTCAAGCTATCCTGGCTGATGAGGGGTGAAACCCCGAAACTGGTCCTAGGATGCTTGTTTCCAGTCCAGGGAGGACCTGGCCTGGCAGTTCGGTCTGGACTGTTCCCATGAGGCACAGGGTCAAGACTGATTTGCATATTGCTGGGTTCAAACTGGAATGGCATTTTGAGCAAAAAAAAGATGGATTTAGGCCCAGATCTCTGTACTGGGGTGAATGCATGACATTGTTCAGCATTCTGTCCATCAATTGTTCTTTTTGCATTAGTCACCCCGAGTGGGACATGTATGCCCAGACGTGGGTACCGTGCTCTCCATGCCACTGGAGTCAAGCTATCCTGGCTGATGAGAGGTGAAACCCCGAAACCGGTCCTAGGATGCTTGTTTCCAGTCCAGGGAGGACCTGGCCTGGCAGTTCGGTCTGGACTGTTCCCATGAGGCACAGGGTCAAGACTGATTTGCATATGTCTGGGTTCAAACTGGAATGGCATGGTGAGCAAAAAAAATGATGGATTTAGGCCCAGATCTCTGTACTGGGGTGAATGCATAACATTGTTCTGCATTCTGTCCATCAATTGTTCTTTTTGCATTTGTCACCCCGAGTGGAGCAGTGTATGCCCAGACGTGGGTCCCGTGGTCTCCATGCCACTGGATTCACGATATCCTGGCTGATGAGGTGTGAAACCCCGAAACCGGTCCTAGGATGCTTGTTTCCAGTCCAGGTAGGACCTGCTCTGGCAGTTCGGTCTGGACTGTTCCCATGAGGCACAGGGTCAAGACTAATTTGCATATGGCTGGGTTCAAACTGGAATGACATGGTGAACAAAAAAAAGGATGGATTTAGGCCCAGCTCTCTGTACTGGGGTGAATGCATGACATTGTTCTGCATTCTGTCCATCAATTGTTCTTTTTGCATTTGTCACCACGAGTGGTACGGGTATGCCCAGACGTTTGTCCCGTGGTCTCCATGCCACTGGAGTCACACTATCCTGGCTGATATGGGGTGAAACCCCGAAACCGGTCCTAGGATGCTTGTTTCCAGTCCAGGGATGACCTGGCCTGGCAGTTCGGTCTGGACTGATCCCATGAGGCACAGGGTCAAGACTGAGTTGCATATGGCTGGGTTCAAACTGGAATGGCATGGTGAGCAAAAAAAAAGATGGATTTAGGCCCAGATCTCTGTACTGGGGTGAATTTATGATATTGTTATGGATTCTGCCCATCAATTGTTCTTTTTGCATTTGTCACACTGAGTGGGACGGGTATGCCCAGACGTGGGTCCCGTGCTCTCCATGACACTGGAGTCAAGCTATCCTGGCTGATGAGGTGTGAAACCCCGAAACCGGTCCTACGATGCTTGTTTCCAGTCCAGGGAGGACCTGGCCTGGCAGTTCGGTCTGGACTGTTCCCATGAGGCACAGGGTCAAGACTGATTTGCATTTGGCTGGGTTCAAACTCGAATGGCTTGGTGAGCAAAAAGAACAATGCATTTAGGCCCAGATCTCTGTACTGGGGTGAATGCAGGACATTGTTCTGCATTCTGTCCATCAATTGTTCTTTTTGCATTTGTCACCCCGAGTGGGACGTGTATGCCCAGACATGGGTCCCGTGCTCTCCATGCCACTGGAGTCAAGCTTTCCTGGCTGATAAGGGTGAAACCCCAAAACTAGTCCTTGGAAGCTTGTTTCCAGTCCAGGGAGGACCTGGCCTGGCAGTTCGGTCTGGACTGTTCCCATGAGGCACAGGGTCAAGACTGATTTGCATATGGCTGGGTTCAAACTGGAATGGAGAGCAAAAAAAACGATGGATTTAGGCCCAGATCTCTGTACTGGGGTGAATGCATGACATTGTTTTGCATTCTGTCCATCAATTGTTCTTTTTGCATTTGTCACCCCGTGTGGGACGTGTATGCCCAGACGTGGGTCCGGTGCCCTCCATGCCACTGGAGTCAAGCTATCCTGGCTGATGAGGGGTGAAACCCCAAAACTGGTCCTAGGATGCCTTTTTCCCGTCCAGGGAGGACCTGGCCTGGCAGTTCGGTCTGGACTGTTCCCATGAGGCACAGGGTCAAGACTGATTTGCATATTGCTGGGTTCAAACTGGAATGGCATTTTGAGCAAAAAAAAGATGGATTTAGGCCCAGATCTCTGTACTGGGGTGAATGCATGACATTGTTCTGCATTCTGTCCATCAAGTGTTCTTTTTGCATTTGTCACCCCGAGTGGGACGGGTATGCCCAGACGTGGGTCCCGTGCTTTCTATGCCACTGGAGTCAAGCTATCCTGGCTGATGAGGGGTGAAACCCCGAAACCGGTCCTAGGGTGCTTGCTTCCAGTCCAGGGAGGACCTGGCCTGGCAGTTCAGTCTGGACTGTTCCCATGAGGTACAGGCTCAAGACTGATTTGCATATGGCTGGGTTCAAACTGGAATGGCATGGTGAGCAAACAAACCAATGGATTTAGGCCCACATCTCTGTACTGGGGTGAATGCTTGACAATGTTTTGCATTCTGTCCATCAATTGTTCTTTTTGCATTTGTCACCCCGAGTGGGACGGGTATGCCCAGACGTGGGTCCCGTAGTCTCCATGCCACTGGAGTCACGCTATCTTGGCTGATGAGGGATGAAACCCCGAAACCGGTCCTAGCATGCTTGTTTCCAGTCCAGGTAGGACCTGCCCTGGCAGTTCGGTCTGGACTGTTCCCATGAGGCACAGGGTCAAGACTGATTTGCATATGCCTGGGTTCAAACTGGAATGACATGGTGAACAAAAAAACGGATGGATTTAGGCCCAGCTCTCTGTACTGGGGTGAATGCATGACATTGTTCTGCATTCTGTCCATCAATTGTTCTTTTTGCATTTGTCACCACGAGTGGGACGGGTATGCCCAGACGTGGGTCCCGTGGTCTCCATTCCACTGGAGTCACGCTATCCTGGCTGATGAGGGTTGAAACCCTGAAACCGGTCCTAGGATGCTTGCTTCCAGTCTAGGAAGGACATGGCCTGGCAGTTTGGTCTGGACTGTTCCCTTGAGGCACAGGGTCAAGACTGATTTGCATATGGCTGGGTTCAAACTGGAATGACATGGTGAACAAAAAAACCTGATGGATTTAGGCCCAGATCTCTGTACTGGGGTGAATGCATGACATTGTTCTGCATTCTGTCCATCAATAGTTCTTTTTGCATTAATCACCCCGAGTGGGACATGTATGCCCAGACGTGGGTCCCGTGCTCTCCATGCCACTGGAGTCAAGCTATCCTGGCTGATGAGGTGTGAAACCCCGAAACCGGTCCTAGGATGCTTGTTTCCAGTCCAGGGATGACCTGGCCTGGCAGTTCGGTCTGGACTGATCCCATGAGGCACAGGGTCAAGACTGAGTTGCATATGGCTGGGTTCAAACTGGAATGGCATGGTGAGCAAAAAAAAAGATGGATTTAGGCCCAGATCTCTGTACTGGGGTGAATTTATGATATTGTTATGCATTCTGACCATCAATTGTTCTTTTTGCATTTGTCACACTGAGTGGGACGGGTATGCCCAGACGTGGGTCCCGTGCTCTCCATGACACTGGAGTCACGCTATCCTGGCTGATGAGGGTTGAAACCCTGAAACCGGTCCTAGGATGCTTGCTTCCAGACTAGGGAGGACATGGCCTGGCAGTTTGGTCTGGACTGTTCCCTTGAGGCACAGGGTCAAGACTGATTTGCATATGGCTGGGTTCAAACTGGAATGACATGGTGAACAAAAAAACCTGATGGATTTAGGCCCAGATCTCTGTACTGGGGTGAATGCAGGACATTGTTCTGCGTTCTGTCCATCAATTGTTCTTTTTGAATCTGTCACCCCAAGTGGGACGGGTATGGCCAGACGTGGGGCCAATGCTCTCCATGCCACTGGAGTCAAGCTATCCTGGCTGATGAGGGGTGAGACCCGAAACCGGTCCTAGGATGCTTGTTTCCAGTCCAGGGAGGACCTGGACTTGCAGTTCGGTGTGGACTGTTCACATGAGGCACAGGGTCAAGACTGATTTGCATATGGCTGGGTTCAAACTGAAATGGCATTTTGAGCAAAAAAAAATGATGAATTTAGGCCTAGATCTCTGTACTGGGGTGAATGCATGACATTGTTCTGCATTCTGTCCATCAATTGTTCTTTTTGCATTTGTCACCCCGAGTGGGACGTGTATGCCCAGACATGGGTCCCGTGCTCTCCATGCCACTGGAGTCAAGCTTTCCTAGCTGATGAGGGGTGAAACCCCAAAACTAGTCCTTGGAAGCTTGTTTCCAGTCCAGGGAGGACCTGGCCTGGCAGTTCGGTCTGGACTGTTCCCATGAGGCACAGGGTCAAGACTGATTTGCATATGGCTGGGTTCAAACTGGAATGGAGAGCAAAAAAAACGATGGATGGAGTGCCTGATCTCTGTACTGGGGTGAATGCATGACATTGTTTTGCATTCTGTCCATCAATTGTTCTTTTTGCATTTGTCACCCCGTGTGGGACGTGTATGCCCAGACGTGGGTCCGGTGCCCTCCATGCCACTGGAGTCAAGCTATCCTGGCTGATGAGGGGTGAAACCCCAAAACTGGTCCAAGGATGCCTTTTTCCAGTCCAGGGAGGACCTGGCCTGGCAGTTCAGTCTGGACTGTTCCCATGAGGCACAGGGTCAAGACTGATTTGCATATTGCTGGGTTCAAACTGGAATGGCATTTTGAGCAAAAAAAAGATGGATTTAGGCCCAGATCTCTGTACTGGGGTGAATGCATGACATTGTTCTGCATTCTGTCCATCAATAGTTCTTTTTGCATTAATCACCCCGAGTGGGACATGTATGCCCAGACGTGGGTCCCGTGCTCTCCATGGCACTGGAGTCAAGCTATCCTGGCTGATGAGAGGTGAAACCCCGAAACCGGTCCTAGGATGCTTGTTTCCAGTCCAGGGAGGACCTGGCCTGGCAGTTCGGTCTGGACTGTTCCCATGAGGCACAGGGCCAAGACTGATTTGCATATGTCTGGTTTCAACTGGGATGGCATGGTGAGCAAAAGAAATGACAGATTTAGGCCCAGAACTCTGTACTGGGGTGAATGCATGACATTGTTCTGCATTCTGTTCATCAATTGTTCTTTTTGCATTTGTCACCCCGAGTGGGACGGGTATTCCCAGATGGGGGTCCCGTGCTCTCCATGCCACTGGAGTCAAGCTATCCTGGCTGATGATGGGTGAAACCCCGAAACCGGTCCTAGGATGCTTGTTTGCAGTCCAGGGAGGACGTGGCCTGGCAATTCGGTCTGGACTGTTCCCATGAGGCACAGGGTGAAGCCTGAGTTGCATATGGCTGGGTTCAAACTGGAAGGGCATGGTGAGCAAAATAAACGGTTGTTTTAGGCCCAGATCTCTGTACTGGGGTGAATTCATGATATTGTTCTGCATTCTGTCAATCAATTGTTCTTTTTGCATTTGTCACCCCGAGTGGGACGGGTATGCCCAGACGTGGGTCCCGTGCTTTCCATGCCACTGGAGTCAAGCTATCCTGGCTGATGAGGGGTGAAACCCCGTAACCGGTCCTAGGGTGCTTACTTCCAGTCCAGGGAGGACCTGGCCTGGCAGTTCGGTCTGGACTGTTCCCATGAGGTACAGGGTCAAGACTGATTTGCATATGGCTGGGTTCAAACTGGGATGGCATGGTGAGCAAACAAACCGATGGATTTAGGCCCACATCTCTGTACTGGGGTGAATGCATGACAATGTTCTGCATTCTGTCCATCAATTGTTCTTTTTGCATTTGTCACCCCGAGTGGGACGGGTATGCCCAGACGTGGGTCCCGTGCTTTCCATGCCACTGGAGTCAAGCTATCCTGGCTGATGAGGGGTGAAACCCCGTAACCGGTCCTAGGGTGCTTGCATCCAGTCCAGGGAGGACCTGGCCTGGCAGTCCGGTCTGGACTGTTCCCATGAGGCACAGGGTCAAGACTGATTTGCATATGGCTGGGTTCAAACTGGAATGGCGAGCAAAAAAAACGATGGATTTAGGCCCAGATCTCTGTACTGGGGTGAATGCATGACATTGTTTTGCATTCTGTCCATCAATTGTTCTTTTTGTATATGTCACCCCGAGTGGGACGTGTATGCCCAGACGTGGGTCCTGTGCCCTCCATGCCACTGGAGTCAAGCTATCCTGGCTGATGAGGGGTGAAACCCCGAAACTGGTCCTAGGATGCTTGTTTCCAGTCCAGGGAGGACCTGGCCTGGCAGTTCGGTCTGGACTGTTCCCATGAGGCACAGGGTCAAGACTGATTTGCATATTGCTGGGTTCAAACTGGAATGGCATTTTGATGCAAAAAAAGATGGATTTAGGCCCAGATCTCTGTACTGGGGTGAATGCATGACATTGTTCTGCATTCTGTCCATCAATTGTTCTTTTTGCATTAGTCACCCGAGTGGGACATGTATGCCCAGACGTGGGTCCCGTGCTCTCCATGCCACTGGAGTCAAGCTATCCTGGCTGATGAGAGGTGAAACCCCGAAACCGGTCCTAGGATGCTTGTTTCCAGTCCAGGGAGGACCTGGCCTGGCAGTTCGGTCTGGACTGTTCCCATGAGGCACAGGGTCAAGACTGATTTGCATATGTCTGGGTTCAACTGGAATGGCATGGTGAGCAAAAAAAATGACGGATTTAGGCTCAGAACTCTGTACTGGGGTGAATGCATGACATTGTGCTGTATTCTGTCCATCAATTGTTCTTTTTGCATTTGTGACCCCGAGTGGGACGGGTATTCTCAGATGGGGGTCCCGTGCTCTCCATGCCACTGGAGTCAAGTTATCCTGGCTGATGATGGGTGAAACCCCGAAACCGGTCCTAGGATGCTTGTTTCCAGTCCAGGGAGGACGTGGCCTGGCTATTCGGTCTGGACTGTTCCCATGAGGCACAGGGTGAAGACTGAGTTGCATATGGCTGGGTTCAAACTGGAATGGCATGGTGAGCAAAATAAACGATGGATTTAGGCCCAGATCTCTGTACTGGGGTGAATGTTTGACAATGTGCAGCATTCCGTCCATCATCTTGTGTGTTTTGCATTTTCGCCCTAAGTGGGAAGGGTATGCCCAGACGTGGGTCCCGTGCTCACTACGCCACTGGAGTCAAGCTATCCTGGCTGATGAAGGCTGATAGCCTGAAACCGGTCCTAGGATGCTTGATTCCGGTCCAGGAAGACATGGCTTGGCAGTTCGGTCTGGACTGTTCCCATGAGGCACAGGGGTCAAGACTGATTTGCATTTGGCTATGTCTGAACTGGGAGTGGCGTGGTGAAGCAAAATAACGATGGATTAAACCCAGATCTGTGACTGGGGGTGAATGTTTGCCAATGTGCAGCATTCTGTCCATCATCTTGTGTGTTTTGCATTTTCGCCCCTAAGTGGGAAGGGTATGCCCAGACGTGGGTCCCCTGCTCACTACGCCACTGGAGTCAAGCTATCCTGGCTGATGAAGGCTGATAGCCTGAAACCGGTCCTAGGATGCTTGATTCCGGTCCAGGGAAGACATGGCTTGGCAGTTCGGTCTGGACTGTTCCCATGAGGCACAGGGTCAAGACTGATTTGCATATGGCTATGTCTGAACTGGGGTGGCGTGGTGAAGCAAAATAACGATGGATTAAACCCAGATCTGTGACTGGGGGTGAATGTTTGCCAATGTGCAGCATTCCGTCCATCATCTTGTGTGTTCTGGGGTGAATGCATGACATTGTTCTGCATTCTGTCAATCAATTGTTCTTTTTGCATTTGTCACCCTGTGTGGGACGGATATGCCCAGACGTGGGTCCCGTGATTTCCATGCCACTGGAGTCAAGCTATCCTGGCTGATGAGGGGTGAAACCCCGAAACCGGTCGTAGGGTGAATGCTTCCAGTCCAGGGAGGACCTGGCCTGGCAGTTCGGTCTGGACTGTTCCCATGAGATACAGGGTCAAGACTGATTTGCATATGGCTGGGTTCAAACTGGAATGGCATGGTGAGCAAACAAACCGATGGATTTAGGCCCATATCTCTGTACTGGGGTGAATGCTTGACATTGTTTTGCATTCTGTCCATCAATTGATCTTTTTGCATTTGTCACCCCGAGTGGGACGGGTATACCCAGACGTGGGTCCCGTGGTCTCCATGACACTGGAGTCACTCTATCCTGGCTGATGAGGGGTGAAACCCCGAAACCGGTCCTAGGATGCTTGTTTCCAGTCCAGGGAGGACATGGCCTGGCAGTTTGGTCTGGACTGTTCCCATGAGGCACAGGGTCAAGACTGATTTGCATATGGCTGGGTTCAAACTGGAATGACATGGTGAACAAAAAAACCTGATGGATTTAGGCCCAGATCTCTGTACTGGGGTGAATGCATGACATTGTTCTGCATTCTGTCCATCAATTGTTCTTTTTGCATTTGTCACCACGAGTGGGACGGGTATGCCCAGACGTGGGTGCCGTGGTCTCCATGCCACTGGAGTCACACTATCCTGGCTGATGAGGGGTGAAACCCGAAACCGGTCCTAGGATGCTTGTTTCCAGTCCAGGGATGACCTGGCCTGGCAGTTCGGTCTGGACTGATCCCATGAGGCACAGGGTCAAGACTGATTTGCATATGGCTGGGTTCAAACTGGAATAGCATTTTGAGCAAAAAGACAGATGGATTTAGGCAGGGATCTCTGTACTGGGGTGAATGCATGACATTGTTCTGCATTCTGTCCATCAATTGTTCTTTTTGCACTTGTCACCCCGAGTGGGACGGGTATGCCCAGACGGGGATCCTGTGCTCTCCATGCCACTGGAGTCAAGCTATCCTGGCTGATGATGGGTGAATCCCCGAAACAGGTCCTAGGATGCTTGTTTCCAGTCCAGGGAGGACCTCATCTGGCAATTCGGTCTGGACTGTTCCCATGAGGCACAGGGTCAAGACTGAGTTGCATATGGCTGGGTTCAAACTGGAATGGCATGGTGAGCAAAAAAAAGATGGATTTAGGCCCAGATCTCTGTACTGGGGTGAATTTATGATATTGTTATGCATTCTGCCCATCAATTGTTCTTTTTGCATTTGTCACACTGAGTGGGACGGGTATTCCCAGACGTGGGTCCCGTGCTCTCCATGACACTGGAGTCAAGCTATCCTGGCTGATGAGGGGTGAACCCCGAAACCGGTCCTAAGATGCTTGTTTCCAGTCCAGGGAGGACCTGGCCTGGCAGTTCGGTCTGGACTGTTCCCATGAGGCACAGGGTCAAGACTGATTTGCATTTGGCTGGGTTCAAACTCGAATGGCATGGTGAGCAAAAAGAGCGATGCATTTAGGCCAATATCTCTGTACTGGGGTGAATGCAGGACATTGTTCTGCATTCTGTCCATCAATTGTTCTTTTTGAATCTGTCACCCCAAGTGGGACGGGTATGGCCAGACGTGGGGCCAATGCTCTCCATGCCACTGGAGTCAAGCTATCCTGGCTGATGAGGGGTGAGACCCCGAAACCAGTCCTAGGATGCTTGTTTCCAGTCCAGGGAGGACCTGGACTGGCAGTTCGGTCTGGACTGTTCACATGAGGCACAGGGTCAAGACTGATTTGCATATGGCTGGGTTCAAACTGGAATGGCATTTTGAGCAAAAAAAAATGATGACTTCAGGCCCAGATCTCTGTACCTGGGTGAATGCATGACATTGTTCTGCATTCTGTCCATCAATTGTTCTTTTTGCATTTGTCACCCCGAGTGGGACGTGTATGCCCAGACATGGGTCCCGTGCTCTCCATGCCACTGGAGTCAAGCTTTCCTGGCTGATGAGGGGTGAAACCCCAAAGCTAGTCCTTGGAAGCTTGTTTCCAGTCCAGGGAGGACCTGGCCTGGCAGTTCGGTCTGGACTGTTCCTATGAGGTACAGGGTCAAGACTGATTTACATATGGCTGGGTTCAAACTGGAATGGCATGGTGAGCAAACAAACCGATGGATTTAGGCCCACATCTCTGTACTGGGGTGAATGCATGACATTGTTCTGCATTCTGTCAATCAATTGTTCTTTTTGCATTTGTCACCCCGTGTGGGACGTGTATGCCCAGACGTGGGTCCGGTGCCCTCCATGCCACTGGAGTCAAGCTATCCTGGCTGATGAGGGGTGAAACCCCGAAACTGGTCCTAGGATGCCTTTTTCCAGTCCAGGGAGGACCTGGCCTGGCAGTTCACTCTGGACTGTTCCCATGAGGCACAGGGTCAAGACTGATTTGCATATTGCTGGGTTCAAACTGGAATGGCATTTTGAGCAAAAAAAAGATGGATTTAGGCCCAGATCTCTGTACTGGGGTGAATGCATGACATTGTTCTGCATTCTGTCCATCAATAGTTCTTTTTGCATTAATCACCCCGAGTGGGACATGTATGCCCAGACTTGGGTCCCGTGCTCTCCATGCCACTGGAGTCAAGCTATCCTGGCTGATGAGAGGTGAAACCCCGAAACCGGTCCTAGGATGCTTGTTTCCAGTCCAGGGAGGACCTGGCCTGGCAGTTCGGTCTGGACTGTTCCCATGAGGCACAGGGCCAAGACTGATTTGCATATGTCTGGGTTCAACTGGGATGGCATGGTGAGCAAAAGAAATGACAGATTTAGGCCCAGAACTCTGTACTGGGGTGAATGCATGACATTGTTCTGCATTATGTTCATCAATTGTTCTTTTTGCATTTGTCACCCCGAGTGGGACGGGTATTCCCAGATGGGGGTCCCGTGCTCTTCATGCCACTGGAGTCAAGCTATCCTGGCTGATGATGGGTGAAACCCCGAAACCGGTCCTAGGATGCTTGTTTGCAGTCCAGGGAGGACGTGGCCTGGCAATTCGGTCTGGACTGTTCCCATGAGGCACAGGGTGAAGGCTGAGTTGCATATGGCTGGGTTCAAACTGGAAGGGCATGGTGAGCAAAATAAACGATTGTTTTAGGCCCAGATCTCTGTACTGGGGTGAACTCATGATATTGTTCTGCATTCTGCCCATCAATTGTTCTTTTTGCATTTGTCACCCCGAGTGGGACAGGTATGCCCAGACTTGGGTCCCGTGCTTTCCATGCCACTGGAGTCAAGCTATCCTGGCTGATGAGGGGTGAAACCCCGAAATCGGTCCTAGGGTGCTTGCATCCAGTCCAGGGAGGACCTGGCCTGGCAGTTCGGTCTGGACTGTTCCCATGAGGTACAGGGTCAAGACTGATTTGCATATGGCTGGGTTCAAACTGGAATGGCATGGTGAGCAAACAAACCGATGGATTTAGGCCCACATCTCTGTACTGGGGTGAATGCTTGACAATGTTTTGCATTCTGTCCATCAATTGTTCTTTTTGCATTTGTCACCCCGAGTGGGACGGGTATGCCCAGACGTGGGTCCCGTAGTCTCCATGCCACTGGAGTCACGCTATCCTGGATGATGAGGGGTGAAACCCCGCAACCGGTCCTAGCATGCTTGTTTCCAGTCCAGGGAGGACCTGGCAGTTCGGTCTGGACTGTTCCCATGAGGCACAGGGTCAAGACTGATTTGCATATGGCTGGGTTCAAACTGGAATGGCGAGCAAAAAAAACGATGGATTTAGGCCCAGATCTCTGTACTGGGGTGAATGCATGACATTGTTTTGCATTCTGTCCATCAATTGTTCTTTTTGCATTTGTCACCCCGTGTGGGACGTGTATGCCCAGACGTGGGTCCGGTGCCCTCCATGCCACTGGAGTCAAGCTATCCTGGCTGATGAGGGGTGAAACCCCGAAACTGGTCCTAGGATGCTTGTTTCCAGTCCAGGGAGGACCTGGCCTGGCAGTTCGGTGTGGACTGTTCCCATGAGGCACAGGGTCAAGACTGATTTGCATATTGCTGGGTTCAAACTGGAATGGCATTTTGATAAAAAAAAAGATGGATTTAGGCCCAGATCTCTGTACTGGGGTGAATGCATGACATTGTTCTGCATTCTGTCCATCAATTGTTCTTTTTGCATTAGTCACCCCGAGTGGGACATGTATGCCAAGACGTGGGTCCCGTGCTCTCCATGCCACTGGAGTCAAGCTATCCTGGCTGATGAGAGGTGAAACCCCGAAACCGGTCCTAGGATGCTTGTTTCCAGTCCAGGGAGGACCTGGCCTGGCAGTTCGGTCTGGACTGTTCCCATGAGGCACAGGGTCAAGACTGATTTGCATATGTCTGGGTTCAACTGGAATGGCATGGTGAGCAACAAAAATGACGGATTTAGGCTCAGAACTCTGTACTGGGGTGAATGCATGACATTGTGCTGTATTCTGTCCATCAATTGTTCTTTTTGCATTTGTGACCCCGAGTGGGACGGGTATTCCCAGATGGGGGTCCCGTGCTCTCCATGCCACTGGAGTCAAGTTATCCTGGCTGATGATGGGTGAAACCCCGAAACCGGTCCTAGGATGCTTGTTTCCAGTCCAGGGAGGACGTGGCCTGGCTATTCGGTCTGGACTGTTCCCATGAGGCACAGGGTGAAGACTCAGTTGCATATGGCTGGGTTCAAACTGGAATGGCATGGTGAGCAAAATAAACGATGGATTTAGGCCCAGATCTCTGTACTGGGGTGAATGTTTGCCAATGTGCAGCATTCCGTCCATCATCTTGTGTGTTTTGCATTTCGCCCTAAGTGGGAAGGGTATGCCCAGACGTGGGTCCCGTGCTCACTACGCCACTGGAGTCAAGCTATTCTGGCTGATGAAGGCTGATAGCCTGAAACTGGTCCTAGGATGCTTGATTCCGGTCCAGGAAGACATGGCTTGGCAGTTCGGTCTGGACAGTTCCCATGAGGCACAGGGTCAAGACTGATTTGCATTTGGCTATGTCTGAACTGGGGTGGCGTGGTGAAGCAAAATAACGATGGATTAAACCCAGATCTGTGACTGGGGGTGAATGTTTGCCAATGTGCAGCATTCTGTCCATCATCTTGTGTGTTTTGCATTTCGCCCTAAGTGGGAAGGGTATGCCCAGACGTGGGTCCCGTGCTCACTACGCCACTGGAGTCAAGCTATCCTGGCTGATGAAGGCTGATAGCCTGAAACCGGTCCTAGGATGCTTGATTCCAGTCCAGGGAAGACATGGCTTGGCAGTTCGGTCTGGACTGTTCCCATGAGGCACAGGGTCAAGACTGATTTGCATATGGCTATGTCTGAACTGGGGTGGCGTGGTGAAGCAAAATAACGATGGATTAAACATAGATCTGTGACTGGGGGTGAATGTTTGCCAATGTGCAGCATTCCGTCCATCATCTTGTGTGTTCTGGGGTGAATGCATGACATTGTTCTGCATTCTGTCAATAAATTGTTCTTTTTGCATTTGTCACCCTGTGTGGGACGGGTATGCCCAGACGTGGGTCCCGTGGTCTCCATGACACTGGAGTCACTCTATCCTGGCTGATGAGGGGTGAAACCCCGAAACCGGTCCTAGGATGCTTGTTTCCAGTCCAGGGAGGATCTGGCCTGGCAGTTCAGTCTGGACTGTTCCCATGAGGCACAGGGTCAAGACTGATTTGCATATGGCTGGGTTCAAACTGGAATGGCATGGTGAACAAAAAAAACTGATGGATTTAGACCCAGATCTCTGTACTGGGGTGAATGCATGACATTGTTCTGCATTCTGTCCATCAATTGTTCTTTTTGCATTTGTCACCACGAGTGGGACGGGTATGCCCAGACGTGGGTCCTGTGGTCTCCATTCCACTGGAGTCACACTATCCTGGCTGATGAGGGGTGAAACCCCGGAACCGGTCCTAGGATGCTTGTTTCCAGTCCAGAGAGGACCTGGCCGGCAGTTCGGTCTGGACTGTTCCCATGAGGCATGGGGTCAAGCCTGATTTGCATATGGCTGGGTTCAAACTGGAATGGCATTTTGAGCAAAAAGACTGATGGATTTAGGCCCAGATCTCTGTACTGGGGTAAATGCATGACATTGTTCTGCATTCTGTCAATCAATTGTTCTTTTTGCATTTGTCACCCCAAGTGGGACGGGTATGCCCAGACGTGGGTAACGTGCTTTCTATGCCACTGGAGTCAAACTATCCTGGCTGATGAGGGTTGAAACCCTGAAACCGGTCCTAGGATGCTTGCTTCCAGTCCAGGGAGGACCTGGCCTGGCAGTTAGGTCTGGACTGTTCCCATGAGGCACAGGGTCAAGACTCATTTGCATATGGCTGGGTTCAAACTGGAATGGCATTTTGAGCAAAAAGACCGATGGATTTAGGCCCAGATCTCTGTACTGGGGTGAATGCATGACATTGTTCTGCAATCTGTCCATCAATTGTTCTTTTTGCATCTGTCACCCCAAGTGGGTCGGGTATGGCCAGACGTGGGGCCAGTGCTCTCCATGCCACTGGAGGCAAGCTATCCTGGCTGATGATGGGTGAAACCCCGAAACCGGTCCTAGGATGCTTGTTTCCAGTCCAGGGAGGACCTGGCCTGGCAGTTCGGTCTGGACTGTTCCCATGAGGCACAGGCTCAAGACTGATTTGCATATGGCTGGGTTCAAACTCGAATGGCATGGTGAGCAAAAAGAACGATGCATTTAGGCCCAGATCTCTGTACTGGGGTGAATGCATGACATTGTTCTGCATTCTGTCCATCAATTGTTCTTTTTGCATCTGTCACCCCAAGTGGGTCGGGTATGGCCAGACGTGGGGCCAGTGCTCTCCATGCCACTGGAGTCAAGCTATCCTGGCTGATGAGGGGTGAGACCCCAAAACCGGTCCTTGGATGCTTGTTTCCAGTCCAGGGAGGACCTAGCCTGGCAGTTCGGTCTGGACTATTCACATGAGGCACAGGTTCAAGACTGATTTGCATATGGCTGGGTTCAAACTGGAATAGCATTTTGAGCAAAAAAATGATGGATTTAGGCCCAGATCTCTTTACTGTGGTGAATGCATGACATTGTTCTGAATTCTGTCCAGCAATTGTTCTTTTTGCATTTGTCATCCCGAGTGGGACGTGTATGCCCAGACATGGGTCCAGTGCTCTCCATGCCACTGGAGTCAAGCTATCCTGGCTATTTAGGGGTGAAACCCCAAAACTGGTCCTAGGATGCTTGTTTCCAGTCCAGGGAGGACCTGGCCTGGTAGTTCGGTCTGGACTGTTCCCATGAGGCACAGGGTCAAGACTGATTTGCATATAGCTGGGTTCAAACTGGAATGGCATGGTGAACAAAAAAAACGATAGATTTAGGCCCAGATCTCTGTACTGGGGTGAATGCATGACATTGTTCTGCATTCTGTTAATCAATTGTTCTTTTTGCATTTGTCACACCGAGTGGGACGGGTATGCCCAGCCGTGGGTCCCTTGCTTCCATGCCACTGGAGTCAAGCTATCCTGGCTGATGAGGGGTGAAACCCCGAAACCGGTCCTAGGATGCTTGTTTCCAGTCCAGGGAGGACCTGGCCTGGCAGTTTGGTCTGGACTGTTCCCATGAGGCACAGGGTCAAGACTGATTTGCATATGGCTGGGTTCAAACTGGAATGGCGAGCAAAAAAAACAATGGATTTAGGCCCAGATCTCTGTACTGGGGTGAATGGATGACATTGTTTTGCATTCTGTCCATCAATTGTTCTTTTTGCATTTGTCACCCTGAGTGGGACGGGTATGCCCAGACGTGGGTCCCGTTCCCTCCATGCCACTGGAGTCAAGCTATCCTGGCTGATGAGGGGTGAAACCCCGAAACTGGTCCTAGGATGCTTGTTTCCAGTCCAGGGAGGACCTGGCCTGGCAGTTCGGTCTGGACTGTTCCCATGAGGCACAGGGTCAAGACTGATTTGCATATTGCTGGGTTCAAACTGTATTGGCATTTTGAGCAAAGAAAAGATGTATTTAGGCCCAGATCTCTGTACTGGGGTGAATGCATGACATTGTTCTGCATTCTGTCCATCAATTGTTCTTTTTGCATTAGTCACCCCGAGTGGGACATGTATACCCAGACGTGGGTCCTGTGCTCTCCATGCCACTGGAGTCAAGCTATCCTGGCTGATGATGGGTGAAACTCCGAAACCGGTCCTAGGATGCTTGTTTCCAGTCCAGGGAGGACGTGGCCTGGCAATTTGGTCTGGACTGTTCCCATGAGGCACAGGGTGAAGACTGAGTTGCATATGGCTGGGTTCAAACTGGAATGGCATGGTGAGCAAAATAAACGATGGATTTAGTCCCAGATCTCTGTACTGGGGTGAATTCATGATATTGTTCTGCATTCTGCCCATCAATTGTTCTTTTTGCATTTGTCACCCCGAGTTGGACGGGTATGCCCAGACGTGGGTCCCATGCTCTCCATGCCACTGGAGTCAAGCTATCCTGGCTGATGAGGGGTGAAACACCTAAACAGGTCCTAGGATGCTTGTTTCCAGTCCAGGGAGGACCTGACCTGGCAGTTCGGTCTGGACTGTGCCCATGAGGCACAGGGTGAAGACTGATTTGCATATGGCTGGGTTCAAACTGGAATGGCATGGTGAGCAAAAACGATGGATTTAGGCCTAGATCTCTGTACTGGGGTGAATGCATGACATTGTTCTGCATTCTGTCCATCAATTGTTCTTTTGCATTTGTCACCCCGAGTGGGACGGGTATGCCCAGACGTGGGTCCCGTGCTCTCCATGCCACTGGAGTCAAGTTATCCTGGCTGATGAGGTGTGAAACCCCGAAACTGGTCCTAGGATGCTTGTTTCCAGTCCAGGGAGGACCTAGCCTGGCAGTTCGGTCTGCACTGTTCCTATGAGGCACAGGGTCAAGACTGATTTGCATATGGCTGGGTTCAAACTGGAATGGCATGGTGAGCAAAAAAACGATGGATTTAGGCCTAGATCTCTGTACTGGGGTGAATGCATGACATTGTTCTGCATTCTGTCCATAAGTTGTTCTTTTTGCATTTGTCAACCCGAGTGGGACGGGTATACCAAACGTGGGTACTGTGCTCTCCATGCCACTGGAGTCAAGCTATCCTGGTTGATGAGGGGTGAAACCCCGAAACCGGTCGTAGGATGCTTGTTTCCAGTCCAGGGAGGACCTGGCCTGGAAGTTCGGTCTGGACTGTTCCCATGAGGCACAGGGTTAAGACTGATTTGCATATGGCTGGGTTCAAACTGGAATGGCATGGTGAGCAAAAAAAATGATGGATTTAGGCCCAGATCTCTGTACTGGGATGAATGCATGATACTGTTCTGCATTCTGTCCATCAATTGTTCTTTTTGCATTTGTCACCCCGAGTGGGACGGTATGCGCAGAAGTGGGTCCCGTGCTCTCCATGCCACTGGAGTCAAGCTATCCTGGCCAATGAGGGGTGAATACCCGAAACCGGTCCTAGGATGCTTGTTTCCAGTCCAGGGAGGACCTGGCCTGGCAGTGTGGTATGCACTGTTCCCAAGAGTCACAGGGTCAAGACTGATTTGCATATGGCTGGGTTCAAACTGGAATGGCATGGTGAGCAAATAAACCAATGGATTTAGGCTGAGATCTCTGTACTGGGGTGAATGCATGACATTGTTCTGCATTCTGTACATCAATTCTTCTTTTTGCATTTGTCAACCCGAGTGGGACGGGTATGCCCATACGTGGGTCCCGTGGTCTCCATGCCACTGGAGTTAAGCTATCCTGGCTTATGAGGAGTGAAACCCCGAAACTGGTCCTAGGATGCTTGTTTTCAGTCCAGGGAGGACCTGGCCTGGCAGTTCGGTCTGAACTGTTCCCATGAGGCACAGGATCAAGACTGATTTGCATATGGCTGAGTTCAAACTGGAATGGCGAGCACAAAAAACGATTTATTTAGGCCCAGATCTCTGTACTGGGGTTAATGTATGACATTGTTCTGCATTCTGTCCATCAATTGCTCTTTTTGCATCCCTCCTCTAGGAGGGACCTCTGAATCGTCCCAACCCTTTCCTTAGGGTACTTAAGGGCTTACCTGTGGGTGGGTCTTTAGATTAGCTGTGGGACAAGATTCAGATCCGAAACCACTTCATCTTCAACCGTCTGGGCACTTGGGACTTCGTTGGAGTTCGCTTTGGGAACCAAGACTGCACCGGGAAGACTCCTGCTGCTCTTGGTTTCATTGTCCTGCCAGTCTTCTGTGTCGTCTGTGCCTATGCTCCATACAGGTTCTTCTCCAGACCAGTGGTCATCCAAGACACATGAAGGAATCTCCCTTGGAGTGAAGGAGTCACTCCCCTGCATCAAAAGGTACCGCAACCAAGCTGACTGGTCTGCTCTTTCTGAGGTCCCACGGACTTCGAAATGTTCAGCAACATAAGTGGTGGTTCTGAAACTCCCTCGAGGCCTGCACTGTCTTCACAGCAAGTTTGAAGCCAGTATCCCTCGTCAGAACCGCTGGAGCAGTATCCCTGTGCACCCCATCGACTTGCCGTTGTCAAGGCTTGTTGACTATCTTCACCAGAGATCTTCAGGCTCCAAGAAGCTCCAGCCTCCAGCATCTCTTGTTACCAAGATCTTTATCCTCACCACATCTGCTACACCGTGGGCTTGTATCATTGGTAAGCTGCTTGAGGTCCTCTTGTGACTCCTGTGCCTCCGGCCTGTGTGTCCTCTTGATGGTCTTCTTTCACTCCAGTGGGCTCCCCTGTTTGCTCGGGGCCTACTCTGACTTACCTGCTCATGGTGAGTCCCTTGGACCTTGCTGGTCCCGACACTGCACTTTTTTCGTCTGCCATGTTTGTTGTCGCTGCCAAGGCTTCTTGGTGCTCCCGTCGGACACCGACCCCCTGGCTCTTGACATGCAATGTGGGACAGCTTGTGAATGGCTCCTGGTCTTCCACAAGGTCGCCTGGTCTGCACAGCTATGGTGCCAAGTTCACCGTCAACTCTCCTGCATCCTCCAACATCGGTGGCCATTCGTCTTCCATGCCTTTGGTCACTCCTGAGTGGCATAGACTCTGTCCCCTCTGCTTGCAGGTACTTCTCTTCCTGAATCCACCCTTGGGTTCCACCGGACTCTTTCACCTTCTTCGCCAGCGGTATCTTTACTGAAGTCCTCCATTGTGGTCTACGGCGGTTTCCGACATCAATTCGGACCTTTGCACCCGGCTTCCCTGGTGTAGGTTTCCTGGTTCTCAGGGTATCCACAGGCGGGGTGACTCTTCAACTGGGGTTTCTGCAGGGTCCTCTGAGAAGGGTCCTACTTTTTGAAAACTGCAACTGCGACTTCCCCATTGAGTTGTATTGAGTAGGCAGTTGTGTTTCCACTCTGCACACAGTCTCCGTGGGGTTCCTGAGTACTTACCTTGGGTGGTTCCTTGGGTCCCCGGTTCTTCTAAGTCTTCTGGGTCCAGCGTCGACTTAGGTCATGGTTCGCATTCCACTTTATTAGCATATGGTTTCGTTTCCTCCTGGGGACCACTGTGTATTTGTGCTACTTATGTGTTCTATTCCTGAAGTATTGTGTGTATTGTGATTATATCTCCCGGGAGGAGATATTGCAATGTGTTAGTGAGTGTTCATAATAAATACATAATTTTATAACTACACTGTGTGGTTCTTTTTCACTTAAACTACACTATATGATTAGTACTGGTAAAACAAGCTGCTTTACACTTCTTCTGGACTAAGACTGAAGGCTGCTCTCCACAACTACCATTTAGAGAGCTTTCTATGGTTTGTCTAAGACCACTAAAATCACCATAAGGGTTGTCTAGATTAGTGCAGGGTGCCTCACTTAAATAAATAAATATATTAAGCCAGCCTCCTACACTAACATCTTGATTTTTTTCAAATTCATATATATTCAAAAAGAAAGAAACATCTCTGTCTGGAAGAATAAAAAAAACAGTGTGTGAAGAACAAGTTTAAGAATCATTTGAAAAACTGCTACTACTCCACACGAAAAAGTAAGATCACAGAAATTTAAAGGTGCACAAACATTTCTTCTTCTGTGTTCAGGACTGGCAGTGTCCTTAGTATCTAATTATAAGATATAGCTAGACTACAGTTTCCTAAAGACTCAGGGGCATATTCTCAAGGAGTCATCACCGATTTATCGGCACTCTAGCGCCGCAAAAGTGGCGATAGACTCATCGCCCTATTCTCAAGCTGGTGCAAACTGCCGATATCGCCAGTTTCCCAGCAATATCCTCCACAAAAAACGTCGCCACGGATGAGAGCGACAACTAACACTAATGATATGCAGAGTAGGCGTTCCTGTGCAAAAACACACGAAAACACCACTTTGCGATATTCTCAACAACCAGCCAGATCCGCGATGCAACCCAAAAACAGGCGAAAAGGCGCGTTAGCAGCAGGGATTCAACACCTGCCTATTACTGGTGTAAAGCAGGACGACAACCTGCAGCATGAAAGGGAGCCCAGCCCAGAGCCACACCTGAAGACCAACACATGTCATGGACCTACTGACCATGCAGCTCGGAGACCCAAGAGGGCCACAACAGCCACCGCCACCACCCCCAGGACCCCCCCCCCCGGACTACCACCGAGGCAGCGCAGAACAAGAGAGCTGACCTTCCCAAAACGGCATGGCCCCTCAGCCACACAATTTCAGAATGTGGGGAGAGGTGGGAACCAAGTATGTGTGAAGGAGGCAAGTCACCCATGAATAAGAATGTACACAATGCCAAGTGTGGCGGTGATGTGCTGGACAGACTTCAGTATTCAGAGCACAGACATGTCCATGTGGACATATACTGCTGGTGTTTGTAGTGTTGTGGACAGTGGACGTAAACAGGTTACCTCAGGCAGTGTGGAAGACCTTGGACACGTAGCTCTGTCCCCCCCCCCTGTAAGCGTAAGCGGAGTGGGCTGGGCTGGGCCGGCGTACGCCAGGCCAGCGTAGGGGTGTGAAGGATTTGCCCGGGACTCTGGGCGTGGTTCGGTTCTGGCCTGGACAAGGAAGTAACTAATGCTTGTGTCTCTGTTGTAGTGTTGGCGCCACCCTGCCCGCAATCGACAATGTTGCAATGTAGCATGCACCCTGAGGGCGGGCTCGCACGAACCGAGAAATAAAGGAGCGCAAGACCGCTCGGGGTCTTGGCTCATACATGCCAAGTGTTGTGTGTATCAGTAATGCCGCAACAAGAGCCAAATGCCTAGACCTACTCGCAGCGCGAGTTCAGCCACGCATGGACTCTACATCTGTGTCCGCCCTATCCTTACTATAGGCCTACCCTCACGTGGCCGCCCACCTTCAACGGACAACATCACAGTGTGGTTGTCAGGCTTGTGGACATGCGCAGACAGACATGACAATGGTGTGCCGTTGGAGTGCAAGTGATGCAACCGCGCTACGCGCACAAGTAAATAGGCTCGGGGGAGGGAGGAGCAGCTGTGAGGCAACGTAACACACAGTGATGACGCACATCTGCCACATGCAAGACATGTCAAACATGAATCCCAAAGTCGCACACATCCCACCCCACCCCCAACAAGCCACTTCACATATCCTGAATGCAAGCATATGAGAAACTAACATAAGGGATGAAAGCTCCTTTGTCTGAACTATCAGGCGGAAGCACATCTGCACCCCGACCTCGGAATTGCATGTGCCCGGCACCCCCGGACAGATACTATAGCAGCTGATGACGACTCCCACACTACGCACAGCCCGACGAAAGACCAACGTATACACACCCCACACACAGAAGTCCTTGCTCGAAGTTATCTTGCATGGAATGGCCTTCACACTTACTCCCACACCATCCCAGGCGTACAACCGTTGCACACTAAAACAACTCATTGATCCGAGCTGTGGCATTTCATCCACAGAACTGGCACAGGTCAGAACAGTGCCGCTTCAACCAGAGCCACTAACGCAATGGCAGAACATCCCGGACACATGCACAACCCCTGTCACGTGGAACTGTACCGCCCTTATCCCTATCCCTTTCAGGCGGTGTGCCTTTCACTTCTGTGCTTATACAGTGCTGAGATGTTGCGGACTTGGGTAAATTGGTCTCTTGTTCGGAGTTGTGACTCTTGGGCATGGTTTGTCCGCAGATGTGCTATGCTTAATTGTGCATGTGTGCCACTGTGCTCATCTCCCCCGTCCCCCAGTCCCTGGTCGTTACTCACCCTGTTGCTGTTGGGTCAGGTCATGTTGTGCAGTGTCCGGTCCCCCAAATCCTGCCACCGTCTCCCCAATGATGGTCCCAGGCTGGTCCTCCGTGGGCCTTGTGGGGTTCTGGTTGTCCTCTGTACTTGCTCCGGCTACCTCCATGGTGCTTCGCGGTTGTCTGTGTCTTGGTTGTGTTTTTGTTTGCCGCTTTTATAGTTGTTTTTCCCGCCTGACTTGTGTGACTTGCAGGCCTGGCGCTGCTTATCGCAGAATTTTTTATCGCAGTTGGGCAAATCGCAACTTTTTTCACATTCGGGTTTAGATTTTTATCGCCGTCCAGGTAATTCTATCGCGGACATTTGACGCGTTGTCGGGAGTCTATCGCATATTACCGCCGTGTTGGGAATACGACGTTAACACAGAGTTATTTTCCCGCGATAGACGGCGATGTGTAAAATTGCGTTAACATATTTTGGCGAAGATTATCGCACGTTCTTCAGAATATCCCCCTCAATTCTTTATTGCCAATGCTTGCCAGTCTGGGAACACTGTCAGTAACTGAGTATTTCAGAGGGTCTTCATTCCCTTCATGGAAACTCGGGAAATGGTGAGCTAGAGGGTAACTACGATCTCCATTATTAATTACTCTCAGATGTCGTAAACTTCTTTTGTGAATCTAAAGAATGGTGCTACCAATATATCCCTTTAGGCATGCACATCATAACATATATACAGCATATTTAGTTTTACACAGCAATGATTTATATATTCTCAGAGTATCAGAGAAGTGCGTGTGGTAACTAGGTTGTAATCTGTAACCTAGTAACATGAGTCAGCCAGAGCATGGATCTCTCCTATGTCACCTGGAGTGGACTGCTCGGGTGAGAGAATGTTATGGTTTAATATTGAGTCAGTTACTTGAGTAAGCCTCAGACCATGGATGGATGAGATCTTCTTATGGAATAAAGCATCTTACTTCGGCAACTATTTAGCTTTCCTGTGTCCTTCATTGAGCTGTGATCTTCAATTGCCACAGTGTGTGCTTTACAGTCTTGGCTAAATTTGCACGCCTTGCATTTCTTACAAACCTTGAAAACGTGCCCCTCATGAACCATTCCTTCCTTTCTATTTTCAATTGACTGTGTGCCAATCTGTCCTTAATTGATGTAACTTTCCTGCATGGTATTTGTGGTCTCCAGTGTATTAGGCTGCCTATAAGCAGATCACTAGTTAGTAAATTCTAATGTTTATTCATATCCTGTTGTGTTGGGTACTATATGTTGTTCTAACTCTTCTTTTTCCAAACAATAACCCCCCTTTTTTCGAATCATTTGCCTCAGTGCTGTATTTGTAAAAGAAAGAGTGCTGGTGGCTGAAGATCTGCTTAGAAGCCTGCAGCCGGTGCTATTAAATGTCAGTGCACTGAATGCCAAGGCTGCGTAACCCTGAGTACACATCATGTGTCTTTATTGAACTACCAGACACTCCCAGTCTCTTGCAGGTTCCTACTTTCTTCCTTTGTGACGGTTTACCATCTTTTTCTTTCTCCTTTGTTTGTTTTTCCTCTCCTACTCTCAAGAAATGTCAGATGAGGAAAAATAAGTGTTGGTCCCTAAAAGAGAGTGCTGGTGTCCCCCACTGGCAAACACCGGCTCAAATTAAGCACTGATTTGCCTTCTCTACCGACTGCGGTAATATATCAGGGGTGGAGAATTCTTATCTCCTGGCACCAGAGACATCTAGTTTTCTTACAAGGGCAAGAGGTTTTAATTTGTATTTTGTCCGAAGGACAAGTAGATAGTCTTATGGTAATCCGATACACAGCTGTTCAACCCTGTTGGTCACAGCCAGTCAATAAGTAGCTCTGAGCGGTTTATTGGCGGTGAAACGGTAAATGCAAAAGCTGGGGCCTGCACTTTCATTTCCCCCAAGCAGAAGAACAACATGATAGAGCAGAGCTCAAAGTTGCAGCCAGCTCCGTAGGCTCTTGTGTGGCTTCTGGGCCCTCCCTCGGTCCTTTTATTTTCTTTGAGCAGGAGACAAACATCGAGCTTCTGCAGCTCCAGTACACTCACAGCACTGTCATGTAAGAGGCTGCCTTATCTGCCTCTTGGCCCCTTTCTCTGACTTTAACCGTTTTGACCCCTGCCTTTTATTCTCTGCTCCACTCTTGGACCTTATATGGCCCTAAGATCCCTCCTCACCTTCACCTCCAGGGCCTACAGTAAAGCACATTGCTTTCCCTTCTCATGCACCTCGTGCACCCCCTCCTTTGCACTTTGACTTTCCTGTACACCATATGTTTCACCCCGTGCCTGTACCTGCTAGCCCCACCCCACCACCCTCCGCCACCCTCTCTGACAGCCCTGACCCGCTCCCCTTGGCCTCTCATATCTTATGTCATCCAGGGCATAGATTAAGGCTCATTAGTTTCCCCATGGGGCTTTAATACAGGCCTCAGGCCCACCCCCATTTCTGTCCTTCCACTGGGCCTCTCATCTCACTTTGTGCCTGCACCAGGAGCATTGTGAACACACCGCTGTGCAGCTACAGCAGCTGTGGCGTTCTTGATGGGCCTCTTCTGTCTGCAGGTCCGCAGACAAAGGCCCATAATGGACATGAAAGGGTGGGTGGGTGAGTGAGTGAGTGAAAGGGTGGATGGATAGATGCATGGATAAATAAGTGAAAGGGTGGATGGATAGATGCATAAATGAATGAGTGAAAGGGTGGATGGATAGATGCATGGCTGAATCAGTGAAAGGGTGGATGGATAGATGCATGGATGAATGAGTGAATGAGTGAAAGGGTGGATGGATAGATGCATGGATGAATGAGTGAAAGGATGGCTGTAAGGATGGATGCATGAAAGAATGGATGGATAAGTGCAAGGGTGAATGAAGGGATGGATGAGTGGCTGGATGGGGTGAAAGTGGATGGATGAGTGAAAGGATGGATGGCTGAATGAAAGGGTGGATTGATGGGTGAGAAATAGAGTAGATGAATGGATGGCTGAGTGTGTGGGTGGATGGATGGGTGGGTGGATGGACAGATGGATCAGTGGGTGGGTGGCTGGGTGGAAGGGCTGATGGATGGATGGGTGGATAGTTGAGTGTAAAGGTGGATGGAGGGATTAGTGAAAGGGTGGGTGGATATACAAGTGAAAAGGAAGATGGATGGGGTGAAAGGGTGGATGATGAGTGAAAGCATAAATGGAGGAAGTGAAAGGGTGACTGGATATATGAGTGAAAAGGAGAATGGATGGGGTGAAAGGGCGGATGGGTGAGCGAAAGGATGGATGGAGGGATTAGTGAAAGGGTGGATGAATATGAGTGAAAAGGATGATGCGTGGGGTGAAAGGATGGATGGATGGATGAGCAAAAGGATGGATGAGTGAAAGGAAGACGGGATGGATGAGTTTGATGGATAGGTTTGGAGATGGAAGGATGGGTTTGAACAGGGACTTCATGAACTCCCCGCTTTAGCTGCTACAGTAGAGGTGGAGCTCTTGATGGGCCGCTTCTGTCTGCAGCTCGGCAGACAAAGGCTCGTAATTAATGTGAAAGGGTGGGTGAGTGAGGGAAAGGATGGATGGATGTGTGTGTGAAAGGGTGAATGGATGAGTGAGTGTAAGTGTGGCTGGTTAGATGGATGGATGAATGAATGACAGGGATGGTTTAGTGACGGGATAGTGGATGTACGATGGATGTTATAATGAAGGAAATGGGAATGGATGGATGGGTTACAGGGTGTATGGATTAGGGAACAAAAGGATGGATGAGTGAAAAGGATAAATGGATGGATGAGTAGAAGAATGGATTGCTGGATTGGTAGAATGGTGGGTGGATGGATGAGTTAAAGGATGGATGGATTAGTGAAAGGGAGGGTGGATGGAGTGAAAGGGTGGGTGTATGGATGAGAAAAAGGATGGATGGATGGCTGAAATGGATAGGTTTGGAGATGGATGGGTAGGTTTGGAATGGATTGGCAGATGGATGGATGGATGGATGAATGGATGGACAAACAGATTGGTGAAAGGATAATGGATGAAAGAATGAATGGATGACAATGTAAAGGTGAAATGCTAGATATCAGTGGGTGAAAGGATGAATGGATAGATGCTTGGATGGAAGAGACAAGAGAGCTCTTCTGGAGAGGGTTCCAATGACTTTTTTCGCTTGCTTGGTGGCTTAAGAGTTTTGGTCCAAAGTGGGGGGGGTATTTTCATTTTCTGATTACTCTCTTGGCCTGCACTATGCTCCTTTCTCTACCTGGGACTTCTCAGGTAGGCATGGTGCTGTTTGCCAGCACGTTTTTACTAGACAGCCAGTATTTGGTCTCAAAAAGCCACATTGCCATAGAAATTCCTGGCACTGAACAAAACTACTTTGTAAAAGAGCAGAATGCTGTCACACACAAATGTTAAAGAAAGTCACAAAAGTGCACCCATGATATATGTCCTTGTATTAATGCAGATTTACGTTTTTCATGAATTCACATGAATTTCCTTAAGTAGGCCAGGAAACCGTACTCTTAGAAAATATTTGTGAACTGCATTTTAGCATGAGCAAATATGAATGAGTAGTTTTGCCCCAGCAGAAATCTGTTGAGTGTTTACAAGTTCACTTTTTCTCCAACCACATTTTTCCCAGCCCTGGAAGAAACTTAACTTCTGCAGTTGTCAGGGGTAAATTTCCAACCTTTCAGGATGGAAAAAGATTAGAGAAGAGCTGGTGAAAACCCCCAAAATTCAAATCCTTCTATAGTATTAGCCTGACATAACCAGAGAGGCTATTTTCAGAGCTCTTCTATAATGAGATTGCTGCCATTTTTTGATGGTGCACTATGTGGCACCAAAGGGTCAAGTGGATTTTGTTACAGGACAAGTAGCTTTATGAAGCTACCTGTACCATGGACAAGTATATATTTTATTAAATTCCACACCCCTGGTTATGCTGATCATTTTCTTCTCCTGCTCTTTCTCAGATTGCACCAGGTGCAGCACACCCTGCAGGCCCTCCGAATTTCACTGTAGGGAATGCTACATTTGAGGACCTCTGGATTAAACCTTCAAGCATAAAGAATGCCACCTCCTGCAGTTTCCTTTCTCTATATGAAAGTTTCAGTTCTTATATTGTTAATTTGTATTTTTGCATCCAAAAAAGTGATCTCATCTTTGCTTATTTTTGCTGTATCCCTCAAATTTAAATAATTCTTATTAAGCTTGTTAACAAACTTCATAACCTCTATTTCAGTCCCTCTCTTGATAATGGTGAAGTCATTTATGTATCTAAGTCCGAAGACCGTTACCCTACACATAACAGATGATGTCCTCCTGACCACAAATTAAGATGACCCCTACCTCCTGATAGTGCTGGACCTTTCAGCTGACTTCAACACAGTTGACCATCCCACCCTCAAATGCATCCTGGAGTCTTGAATGGGATTCACTAGGAATGTCCTGCACTGGTTCTCCTCCTAACTTTACAATCAATACCAGTTTGTTCACATGTCAACTTCCAGGTCCCAAAAGGTTCCTATCACCTGTGGAGTCCCTCAGGGTTTCATTCTGTTCCCTGTCATCATCAACCTCCACAAGCTGCTTAGGGCTCTACTCACAGATAACCGCATCAAGATTACCCAATATGCCAATGATACATATTATTGCTTGGAAGGCTCTTCAGCTTTAGACATCCAACGCCTAAAGCACTACCTGCACATCATCTAGACCTGGATGTCCATTTCCTACCTGAAGCTCAACCCAGTCAAGACAGAATTTCTCTGATTTGCTAAGAACAACAAACAAGAAATACTATTTGCACATCATCCAGACCTGGATGTCCAGTACCTACCTGTAGCTCAATCCAATCAAGACAGAATTCCACTTATTTACCAAGAACAACAAACAAGAAACAGTACCAACCAGGCTCAATGACATGAACCTTGATGGCTTTGAACCCTACCTTTCACTGTATGCCAAATCACTTGGGTTCACCCTGGATACTAACCTCACCCTCAAGGAACACATTGCTAAAAGAAACAAAGACGGCCTAGCATTAGCTCTGTCATCTAAAGAAAGTGCAACTGTTTCTTTCCCAAAGTAAATTCAGAACTGATATTCAAGCGCTCGTACTCTTACATATGGATTACAGCAACACCCTTCTCCATAGGCTCAAGAGTCCATATTGGTCCCCAAAAGGTTAACCTACATGCTGCAGTATGTCTCAACTAAGGACTGAAGAAATATGATTATATCATTCCCATCATAATGAAACTCCATTTGCTCCATTTGCCGGTCCAATCTATCTTCAAAACAAGCTGTATCATTTACACAGACATCACAACCAGCACCCACCCTTACCTTGCAAACAGGCTCACCATCTGTGGTGGCTTTCAGGACACCGGTAGCCAGGACAAAAGCAGACTACAGATTAAGGAGTGTAAATTTTATTTTAAAAAGCAGCAGGCCTTTTCCATAGGCCTTTACTATCTAGGCACCAAGGATATGGAACAACATGACCGTATAGATAAGGACAGACCCAATACTGCGCTAATTTAGGAAGGAATTGAAGATGCACCTCTATAAGGAACACTACATCACAATGCATTAATTGTCCACAAATGAGATTCCTTTCCTATCACTTTGTGATTGTATGCTTGTCTTTGACCCTGTACAGCACTCCCCTGTCTCTTGGCTAGGTAAGCACTATTAAAATACCACATATAAACACACATAAATACATAAGACACGGAATGACCTTTTCTCCCACCAGCTCATATGCAAGGCAAAACATGTGCCCATATCAATCCCTTGAAGTTGTTCATAAAAACTGTTATACACCATAAAGTTTTTTAGTGAAACAAGGTTACATCATCCTCAAAAGCATGAAATTATGTCTATGTAACCTTAATGGTCTCCATTACAGAAAGTACATTGAAAATACACAACACTTCATCAGTCAACTATCAACTACACTTTCACAAACTGTTTCCACACTGATGTGATCAGTCAAATCTCTTCTGAAAGTAATATTGGCTACAAGTTTTAATTAAAACACAACTTTGCTTAGATTGTAACCACACACACATGCACGCACCCACACTCACCACTGTCTACCTATTACTTTTTCCTCTACGACTTTACACAAAGTACCACTCTGCCAATTATGCCGTCCCCTGCACAAACCATGCCACACTATTATGAAGGCATCTGCACACACTGTATCTATCTCTGCCATTTACAGACTGATAAGCTCATAACACATTGTCACACTTTGTCAAGCATGTGATCTCATGCCTCTGCAAACATAGTGCAGTGCTCTGTCTGATATGCCACCCTGTGTTACTGCACAAACATTGCTGCACTCTGCTAGCTATGCAGTTTCCTATACATATAGTGCCACACACTGCCAGTAAGGCATTCCCCTGCTCCTGCACACTCTGCAAGCAATGTAGTCCTATATGCACACAGGGACACAATAGCAATGTATACTGTGCCTTGCCTTCTGTGCACTGTGCCATGCTCTGCCAGACATGTCTACCTCTGCACACATGGTGCCACACTCTGCCAGTAATATCCCCCCTTCACACAGGGTGCTAAACGTTGTCAGTTATGTATTCCCCCACCATGCACATACAGTGTCACACTCTGTAAGTTACGCAGCTCCATGAACACACAGGGCCACTCTCTGAAACATCCCTCTGTAAGATTGAGCTCAGGCAGACTTATTTGAGATAGAAAAACAAGCACCGTCCAGCAGAAGACAATGCAAATGTATGAAGAGTAGCTGAGGCCAGTCAGGTTGAGCTGAGAGCTGGCAAGCACACTGAGGACGAATTCCACCTTGGCAGAGTAGACAAGTGCCCCGGGGCAAGGAGAACTCTGCCAGGGCAGTTGGTTTTAGACAATGTACTGCTCACGGTTCAGTGCCAGCACTTGTGAGTACACGATGATCTTGGCCAATCCTTGCTCAGCAGCTGCCAATACATGGGCAGCTGGCAGAACCTGCTTGACTGTAAAGTCAAGAGTAGCATTTATCAGAGGAGAGATGCTTCCCAAGTTAGGGCTATTTGTCACCTGTCATCTTGTGCACTGCAACAAAAAAAATTTGTTTGTTGATGTAATGTCTGCATTACAGCTGCACATTTAGGGGGCGATTACAAAGTCTGGTGGACTTGCGTCCGTCCGACACCATCTCATAAACGGGACTGACCGACCTCCGGTCGGCGGTCCCGCCCGCCTCATTAGGATGTGACCGAATGTCTCTATGGGAGAATGCATTACGGCCATAAACCGGCCATAATACATGCTCCCATAGGGAAATGGGAGGTGTTGTTCATCCCTGCACCCCTGCACGGGGTAAAGGGCTCAACTGGGGGCACCATAATTGCCCCCTCGGCCCCCAACCGGAAGCCGCACACACAAGGGGGCCCTGCTGGGGGCCCCCAAACACGCTTTCCGACATGGTTTCCATGTCAGACAGGCTGGCATGGAAACCATGCCGGAAATGGTGCATCGTAATCCCAAGGGCGAAAGGCCCACCCTTTGGGATTATGAGCCGGTTCTGACTGGCCAACGGGCCGTCGGAAGCCAGCCAGAATGACCGGCCGGTTTCAATTCCGACCGGCTGATACATAATCAGCCAGTGGGAATTCAACCTGACGATGTGGGCCGGGAAGCTTCCGACCGGAGGTCCTAGGCTTTCCGACCTCCATCGTAATAGGCCCCTTAGTGTTTCTTATTTTTTTTATTTGGATATGCGGAGCTACTCAAAGTTACAAAACATGTGAGCAGGCAAAGCAAAGCGAGATAGGAGATAGGAGATAGACACTAGCACGGCCTGCGAGTAGCACTGATGCAACTGATGGGATTATCTTATTTTTAAAAAGTAACAACATTTATCTATGAGTATTAAGCTATATTTTGTCTCTATATTTAATATTTAAAACAGCCTGGTGTCAGTGCCATATGCATAAATTAGCTTTTACGTTTATATAACTTGTTGGAAGTGAGTAACAGGTCAAAGATTGTATAGCTTGTCTCATCCCAGTGACACATTTCCTTCCTGAATTGGTATAAAAGTGCACAGGTTCAAAGGGCCATAGCACCACTTCCCAGCTGTACTGCTAATCTTTTAATGGGAGAGTTAAGCTATTGTTCCACATTACTGCTGCAGGACGTCTTTGCTAGAACATTAGCAGAATGTCTCAGCAAGGCTCTTTCTTCCTCTTCTAAAATCACAGCACCAGCACTTCTGAGCAGGGTTGTGTTGTGTCTGTGAGAATTTTTGGTGACACCCATTAGATTTCTATTGCCCACCAGGCACTTACAGGTATACCAGCTTACCATTTGGAATGGAAAACATGGACAGATGTACCATGAACTGCACCCATAACTTAGATGGAAAACGGTCCACATTAGGAATAGACAAACTTGCCAGATGAACAGGTTTGATTTCTCCCGTGTCAGCATACATACACAACATCAGCGTTACTGCTATTAGAGGCTTTCATTTCAAGGTTTTTTTATTTTTAAAGTAAGCTAAGATCTTATTAGTATATCAAACTATAATCCACTTTACCGTTTGTCTTCTTCAGCTTTCACCCTAGCGTAGCTTGGGGTTGGCCATGGGGTATGGCCTGCCACATACTGCTTTTGGCAGTGTGTGGCATGGGTTTGGCCACAGAGCCTGACAAGTGTCTAAGCTCTGTGCCCAACCTCCCCATGGGCAGCCAATCCTGAACACACCCCCACCCCACATCTTTCATATATTTTGTATTTCGATACCGTGGTACTTCCATGGTAGTGTCAACCCACGGTACTGCGAGACTGTGAAAGCTTCAGTTTGTGAAGCTTGCTTAGTCTTGAAGTACTGTGTCTCTCACGGTAGTCTTGCGTGCCACACGGAGGGGCCCGTTGGGACCCACAGAAGTTGAGCTGTATCCACGGCACAGATTGTTTTTTAACATTTTGGCCCTTGGGAGGGGTTACCCTGGGCCCCACTAGAAGTGTCAAGGGGTCTAGGTATCCTTGATGCTATAACTCGTGCCCCCACCATGCAGTGTTGTCATCAAAGATGTAATTTCAGATGTTGCAGTCATTAGCAGTGATGTCAAATGATCATGTCTTGAGTGATGTAATATATGGAGAAATTAGGTTACATTGCGAGGGCTCAAGTTATAGATACTTTAGGCACGAGCTATAGTTACTAGAGAAAAGTATAACTGGTGCATTGTCACTGAAATTTTCACCTAACTATAACATTACTTTAACCTATAGTTTTTTCAGGGAATGTCTAAGGTTTTTTGTAATGTAAAAATTACAGTTCCTAACTATAACGTCACTTTAACCTTTGGTTATTCCAGTGAATTTCTAGGTTTTCTTTATTTAAACAAAAAGTAATGTTTTATTACCATATGTAAAGCCGAACCTCTGTGGGCAGCCAACCCCCGCCGCACATGCACCCGTGGCCAGGCCCTGCACCCAACCCTTTGCAAGCAGCCAACCCAATGCTAAGCACGGCCTTCTGGCATGCGGAGCGTGTGGTTGGTCTCGCAGGTCCTGTCCGCACTCAGTCATAACACCAAAATATAAAAAGTGAGCCTCTTGGCTTTCTCAAGGGGTGAGCATATCAATAAATATAAAGCAGATCTATCATCTTTCTCCAAAAATAACCAATATTTTTAATCTATTGTCTATTTTAGTACTTTACACAATCCAATGTTTAACAACTGTGACTATTATAAAACATTTAATAAAGTTTTAATAAACAATAATGTATGTAAGTCTTTCTTTTAGCATTTTTTTAATATTGCATTTTGTGGGCTGAAAAATGTTAAAGAAAGACTAAGAGACATACTGTTTTTTTTAAAAATAAAACCAACAAGTCTTTCTTTTAACACTTTCAACCCAAAATGCAATCATAAAAACAAACACAAGAGGGCCTTGCACTCTAGCTGAAGAAACATACAACTCTAGCTAGGAGTGATTTAAAAACTATGGTAAGTTCTCCTGGGGTCATGGTTTTAATGACCCAAGAGACAACATTAGAAAAGCTTGGTGGTGCCCCTCCTTATTCAAGGGGCACCACCAGGACCAAAGAAACATATACAAAAACAGCACTTGCAGGGCATTATGGAATGCTCTTGAAAGAGCAGTGATTATTAAATGAGCGGCTCCTGCTACTCATTTATTATTTATTTTGGTGTCCAGGTGCCCACCTGGGACACCCTTTTTTTAATTATTGGGGAAAGGGGTGTGCAGTCCCCCTCCTTGAGCCTTTATGGCCCCAGGGACTCCATCCCGTGAGACCTATCTTATTTATTTATTTGGAGGGGTGCATGGCCCCCCTCCCTGATCCTTTATGGCCCCGGGAACCCCATCCCCCGAGCCTTTCTTTTTTTATTAAGGGGAGAGTGGCACGCCACCCCCCTCCCCTGGCATTTATAGGCCCAGGGACCCCACTCCCGGGGCCTTTCTTTTTATTAAGTGGAGGGAATGCGTGGCCCCCCTTCCCAAGCCACAAGGTCCTCAAGCATCTCATACTCTGGGGCCTTTCTTCTTTTTAATTGGAGGGGGAGAATGGCCGGCTGTCTGCCCCAAGCCAATAGTGGCCAGGGAGACCCCATCCCCCAGGACCAAATAACACTATGGGCCTCATTACAATATCGTAGAGGGAATGAGGCGGCCTGACAAGGAGTAGGAGGTCCCATCCGCCGAATTACAATGCGAACGCAAACACGGCGGTCGGAAACATGCCATTTTCTATTGCGGCTTGTGCTGCCGGCCGGAAAAGGGCAGCAGCACAAGCCACACTAGTAAAGGGTATGTTTACAAACATCTATGCACATGTGGTGCCTGGCAGATAGATGGTGCATGGATGTTTGGGGGGCACCACATGTGCCCCCCTGGCCCCATAGCAGTGGCCCACGGGGGCCCCCTAAAGTCACTTTCTGACACCCTTGTCATGGCGATCGGACCGCCCTAAATGGGCTGTGGGAAAATTACCTTGTTATCCCTACATTAGTGCCTCCGCAGACACCGCCCCATTGTAGGGATTACGAATCTGACCGCCACACAGATGGACTCCTTGAGCCTGTCGGAGGTGGCGGTCTTTCCCCCCACCCCATGCGCTCTGACTGCCGGCATTGTAATCTGGCAGTCAGACCGTGGCCCCAGATGTCAGACAGACCGCCACCGACGGCCTGTCGATGGCGGTCTGTCCTACATCGTAATTGGGTCCTATGTTGGGGACCATAGGGGGAGCCCTGCACTCAGGATGGGTACATGCGGGGAGGCCCGCGGTGCCGCTGGCTCCCCGCATGCACCCATCCTGAGGGCATTGAGAGCCGACATTGCCCCTGCACGGCAGGAACAGCTGTTTTTTCATGCTCTCGCTGGGCAAGACCATCTGAGTTTTCCTGCCCACAGGAGCCCAGGCAGGGAAACAAATGTCTGCTTTCAGCCGGTGTGGACATTTTTAAAGCTCCTGCAAGGTGGGAGTAGATATGCCTTAACTGTCCATGCTCCTGTGGGTAGGAAAACTGTGTCCCGGTGGTAGGCGCCCTGGGACACAGTCACTGAGCAGGCCCCGGTGGATGGAGTCCCCAGGGCCTTTCAAGGCTCAGGTATGGAGGCTGCATGGCCCCTACCCTTTTTAAAACTATTGGCCCTGGGGAATGCGGTCCCTGGGGCCTTCACAGGCTCGGGAGGAGGGGCTGCATGACACCACCTCTCTCTTAAATTATTATGCAGGCCCTGGTGGATGGAGTCCCCGGGGTCGAAAATGGCTCAAGGAGGGAGCTGTGTGCACCTCTCCTCTTACTTTTACTTAGCAGGGCCTGGGAGTTGGGGTACTTGGGCTGTAGTAGGCCCCTCCATAGTTAACAATATATGTTGACCCTTGGGCCCTGGGCCACCCCGGTGTCATTTCAATAAAATCCAAAATGGCGAGAGCCATTTCTTTTCTAATGATCCCGCTGGAGTCCTGCAGGATCGCAGTAAAAACACCAGTTTTTTTATTTTTGCCCCAAAGAGGGGTCCCTCTTTTAGCATCATACTGCTAAACTTAGGCCTTTGACTCTGTGGTGCAGGATATAGTCAAATGATGTCTTATTAACCTAAAGAGCTGCCCTCGGTGAGATACTCATAATTAGGGATAAAAAAATACTTTGGCTTTTGTATGTTCATAACATATTATTAAAGTTGAGGCTGTCACACTATTATAATGAACCTGAACAGATTACAGAGAATATATTGAGGCAATGTGGACAGGGAAAGGCTGCTGGGCAAGGATTATGGTACTTTTACTGTAAGTTTTGTATTGCACAAGCACATCCCTTGTTTTGAAACTTATTTGGATTTATTGGATTTATTACAGCCTCTCTCTGCTAGGGCACTACATATTAAGCTTGTATTTGATATATTTTCATTAGTGAGTTTCACCATAAACTGGACTAACTGTTCAGGCCACTCAAAAAATTGCAGTCTTTGCATTAATCAATCAGAAACCCTAGTGAATTTTGTACTGTGTTATCCTCTGTATGATTGAATTATAAAAACATGGCTACCCTGTTTTTTGGGAATGCAAGGTTTTTTGACAGCCTTTAATCTAGCAAGGATGTTAACATTCTCAACAATGATATTTGCTGTTTCTAGATTTTTATTTTATGCATAGAATATAAGAACAAAGTATATTTAAGTTGCACAAAAACTAAAAGGTGATGCTATGGACTGTTGCTGATTCTATTTTGATATAATAACTAATACACATGGCACTTTCGTAGATATGTATCTGAATCGTGCACTGAAATCTTGCAAAATCTGTTCTTAATATTCTTATTATTCTATGCAAAGTTTCATTGTCTTTTGTGTTTTATGGATAGTTTAAGTTTTCCCAAAATATAAATAAATGATGAGACACACATTACAAATTATGCATGATAATTGATTTCATTTTTATTTTTTAAAGTTAATAATAAACTTTTATCATTTTCCCTATACTTTTCAATAGGGAGATCTTATCCATGGTGGCGGAGAGCTCCACCTATGTGGGCAAATACTGTTGTAGGAGTCTCCACCCCCTGATTTGAGAGGGTGGCAACATTTAAGTCTACATCTAGGTCTGCACTGGGAAATGACGAATAGCAAAGAAGAGTACAGTTACACCTAGGTGCAGAAGTAAATATACACATAAGTAATATACATGTGTATATTTAACTTTATGAACAGGCCTCTATGTTTTAATAGAACAGTGGTGACACCGAACTGCTATACCTGCAATCAGTCAGTGCCAGCACTTCTCAGCAAGGCTGCCAAAGTATTTATTAAATAGTGCATCACTTGTTAGCACGGTTGCTGTACTTTGAATGAAACTGTGCAGGCACTTCCCAGAATGACTGGTATATCTTAATGGATGCGCAACAGTATATATATCTGTAAAGCTGTTTCCAAAGGGCAATTACAGTCATTTTGTAGCAGGTGTTTCAATGGGAGATAATTAACACTTCTCTGGAGGAATGTTCTGCCCTTAATGTGGAAGCACCAGCTATTCCTAGAGGGATGCTGTGGATGTGTACCACAACATCACAGACAATAATGTTTTAGTTTTAATGGATGCCTACTGGCACATCTCTGTAGGGCTGGCCTGCTGCTAAAAGGGCAGTACTAGCACCTCACGACAGAGCTGGAAAAATTCCCAAAAGTACTTCTGTCATTCATGATTCTGCAATTCCTGTACATATGTCCTTCATGATTGTTCAGTTCCTGAAAAAGTAACCCTTCTTTTGTTAATGAACATTATATCATGCACCAACCACGGTTAGGGTCTCTCAGAGATAGGAAGAGAAGGGGCAAGTGAGACAAAACATGAATAATTGGATGATGGAAAAGCCATATGCTCAGTGTTTCTGAATGTCAACCTGCTCCAAGGAAGGATTTGACAAAGGGCGGGCAGAGAACTCTGCTCCGCCAGCGAAGTGTGCAGAGATTTGCCTACTCCATGCTCTGCTGAGAACGCGGAGTATAGGGCAAAACTCCGACTCCGCAGCGGAGCGGAGTTAGCCAGCCCCCCCCTGCTAAATTGGGTCCCTGCCTCCACCCCCACTAATAAAAAATACTTAAAAAGTAATTTAAAAAGAATAAAGTCACTTACCTGTACTGTGGCGTCCCCGGGCTGCCGTCCTCCTCCTCGCCATACATCTTGCGAGAACTGCACATGAGCACATGCATGTGCAATTCTCTCAAGATGTACGGCGAAGAGGAGGAGGGCAGCCCGGGGACACCGCAGTACAGGTAAGTGACTTTATTTCTTTTTAAATTACTTTTAAAGTATTTTTTATTAGGGGGGTGGAGGCGGGTGGCTGAGCGGAGCGGAGTTCCACAGAGTTTTTCCCCAACTCCCTGGATCTCCGCGTAGTGGCACTACGCCAGCTCCGCCCGGGGTTAGATTTGACATCCTGATTTACTTCATGAAGACATTGCTATTGCATACGTTGCTTCTGTAAGACATCTGTAGGAATGTAGCAGATTTACCAAAAAGAGACTGGTGTACAATGAACAGAACTTCAAATAATTTCTGGCAGCCAGTGCAAGCATCTCAGAATGTGGTGTGGTTGTACTTTGGGTAAGTTACCAGTATTCTTGCCACATAAATTTGAAGGATCTAAAACAACTTCAAAACAAATTAGCAGTTCCCAGACAGACAGCAGAATGGAAGGTTTTTGTATTACATTTGAAAAGCACAGATTGAAACTAAAGAAAATACATCATAGTGTAACCATGGGAAAAGGAAGGTTTGCCCCCCATGTTGTACACCACACTAGGAGGCTTAGTGCAATAAAAACAGTTTCAGAGATTATTCCTTACCAAAAACAAATAGATTTTCCTTATTCTCAATTTTATCAGAATTTAATTCACACTAATTTATCTCTACCCACATCCTGGCCCCCAGCATGCATTGTGAGAATTACACTGCAATGGTATTTTTGTCACCTAAATGACAGATGATCTGGGGATCATCTGTGTAGGCATAGAACTCGGGCCATGACAATGGATGAAGTTGGCCAACAAAGCAACAACATTTGGAATAGTTAGGGTGAAATGAAATTGTTGATCCTTGAGTTAGTCCCAAGGTGATGGAGAAACCTTTCGACATGTAGGGCAGGATTGCGATCCTCCATTGAGATAGGACTGACATCAGATGAAGACAGGGCCTCCCAGACCAATCTCCTAAAGTATGGCAATTAGAAAGCCATAGTCAACAATGTCAATTGCTGCCAACAGATCTAGTAATATCAGAGAATTAACAAGGTTTTAATCAGCAGCGATGTGGAGATCATTCACCAGGGTATTCCTATAAGCTCAGCCGTAAGTCAACTTGAGCACCAATCTATGGTGTTGGAGTTCCTAAAACTGAGGGCCCAATGCACAAAAGGCAGTTAGAGTACATAAAGCAGTACTCCAGTAATACTACGTCAAGTGCTACCAAAAACAATTTACGGACCTACGGCCGTAGATCTCCACCTCTCCCACATTTTCTGTACAGAGATTTCCACAACTTGGCGAAGATCTCTGAACATGTAAACATAGGATTTAGTAGTTAAGGTGGGAGGGACAAGGGGAAGCACTTACTACAAAATAGGTTGTGTTAGAAATGGGGGTCTCTAGTTGGCAATGGCTGGCCACTGTCCAAGTAGGGACCCTTCTTCCTAAGTCAGAGTGAGAGGGCTACCCTCTTTAATACCCCTGCTCAACCCTGTGGTAACGTAGCACGAGCAGGTAGGCTTATCTCAGAGGCAGTGTGTGAAGCATTTATGACCATACACAGTAACACAGTGAGGAACACTACAAAGGGGCACCACACAAGTAGTTATAAAAAATAAGTATCTTTATATAAAGGCAGATTTATCACACAACCAATAACTGTAAAAGCCACACTACTGTCAAAAATAGGATTGCTGTTGAAGGGCTGTTACAAATAGTTCAAAGGTTGCAAGAATAAGGTTCACATTCAAAGCAGGGGTCTCTGCGACCCTTTCTCATTCAGAGGTTGCAACAATAAGGTTCAAATTCAAAGCAGGGGTCTCTGCGACCCTTTCTCATTCCGAGGTTGCAACAATAAGGTTCAAATTCAAAGCAGGGGTCTCTGCGACCCTGTCTCGTTCAGAGGTTGCAAAAATAAGGTTCAAATTCAAAGCAGTGGTCTCTGCGACCCTTTCTCGCACAAAGTACCTGAATTCAGTAGCAAAACCAACAAAATGTCGCAAAGAAGTGGTAGCGATGATTTTCCTCACGCGAGGCCGGTGATGCGTTAAATCCTTGCCGCAAGGGAGGATGATGCGCCGATCTGCTGATGCGTGCGGAGACGATGCGACCAACTTCTGCACGCTAGGCCGCCGATGTGATGACTTTCTTGCCGCGAGGGAGAAGTCGATGCGACGAGCCTGTTGCATTGTGCGATTGTGTTGCGATGCGAAGAAATGGCGCTCCGCGAGGGAGCGACGAAATCCGGTGCGATGCGATGAAAATGGCGGACGTACGGCGTCCGCAATGCGATGTCTTGAAGCGATGATTTCTTTAGGGGTTGCGAGCGCTCGGCGACAGCAGCGCGATGATTTTTCCAGCGCGTCTCGGCTGCAGCGGCTCGCAAGAGGCGTTAGCGATGGTTTCGTGTTGCGAGCACTCAGCGGCAGCAGCGCGATGATTTTTCCAGCGCTCTCGGCTGCAGCGGCTCGCAAAGGTGCGTTAGCGTCGATTTCCAGCACTCTTTTCTCTGAAGCAAACTAGAGGCCCTGGAACTCACAGGAGCCTCATCAGCAGATAGCAATCCTCGCAGGGAGGAAGCAGGAGGTTGGTGGTGGAGTCTGATGTGCCTGAGACTCCAGCAGGAGGCTAGCTCTTTTCCTAGCCCTTGGGTAATTGCTGTAACAAAAATAAAAGTTCTCTCAAAAGTTCCTTTTCCTCTTCTTCAAGGTCCAGTGGTCACTGCTGCAGGCCAGTGCAAGAAACAACACACAAGCACAAGGACAGTCACTTCCTGCAGATTCCTCCAGTGGCACGGACAGAGTTTCCTCTCCAGATCCAAAAGCAATACAAAATGTAGGGGTTTGAGCACAGATATTTATACCCCAAAAGTCTTTGTTCTTAGAAGCTACCAGTCACTGAACCTAACCAGAACCAGTTCTGCTCAGGCCTGGAGCACTTTGTTTACCAGGCTGCATTCTTCCTTTCAGAAAGAGGGGTCTGCTAGCAGACACACAGTAGGAGGTGGAGCCAGCATTCACCTTGCCAGGCACAGCCCTATTCAGGTCAAGGAGCCACCCTCCCCACACTCTAAATGCAGATCTCTCTATTCAACCCAGGTCTGACTCAGCCTGCCCTGCCCCTCTAAAACCAGACAGCCAATACACATAACAGCAGAGCACACTGGAAGGCTTAGGCAAAAAATACCTACTTTCTAAAAGTGGTATTTTCAAACACAGAATATAAAAATGAACTTCACTAAAAGATGTATTTTAATATTCTGAGCTCAGGCATACTAAATTCGTTTTTCTACCATGTTCCTGGGGTCAGTTAGGACTATAGGATGTAATAGCCAAACTGCCCATTCTAGCCTATGAGGAACAGGTAGCCTTACAGTAGTGAAAAACGAAATGGGGTGTAATTCACTACCAGGACATGCTACACATACCAAGGCATGTCCTACCTTACACATACAATGCACCCTACCATAGGGGTGACTTACAAGATGCCAAGGGAAGGTTCAGGGGCTGGGAAGTGGGTGCACTTCACAGCCAAGATGGCAGTTCTGGACTGCACACAGACACTGCAGTGGCAGGTCTGAGACACACTTTACAAGCTGCTTCTGTGGGTGGCGCAAACCAGCGCTGCATGCCCACCAGCAGCATTTGGTTTACCAGCCCTGGGCACACACAGGCCACACTACTAGGGACTAACAGGTAAACCAAATAAGCCAATCAGGGATATACCAATTCACATAGACATATTTACAAAGGGAGAGCATATGAACTTTAGCACTGAACAGCAGTGGTAAAGTGCCCAGAGTCATAAAACCAACAGAAACAGGTCAGCAAAAATACAGGAGGCAGGCAAAAAGTTTAGGGGTGACCCTGCAAAAAGGGCCATTTCCAACAGGTTGGGTAACAGAACTTTAAGGAGGGGTTTAGCAAGGGACATACTAATACAAAACACACACCCACGTAAGAAAATCCAAAATAGACACTTCTAATTCTACTACAGCCCTAATAGTGACAAAACAGGCTTAAATGTTGTTCAGCAAGCCTTGGAGTTAGTCAAGCATCACATATAGCGAACCACTGGCAGTGCAACCCAGTTCCATAGAAAACAATGGAGGTAGGCTATAGCACAACATACCTGTAGGCATAAGGGTGGAGGGAGCACACAGCCTCTCATCCCAGCACAGTTCAGCCCATTGCATTCTGGTAAATGTGGTACGCTTACTTCAAAGTTGCTGTAGTTTTTACGAAAGTTGGTGCAGGTAGTGCTGTTATCTCTAGACACATGTTTCTGGGTTTAGCTGTTCATCAGTAGAACGCAGAAGTAGTAGAGAGCAGAGAAAAGTCATATGGGGTTGCTGAAATGTTACCCAAGTCCTCACAGGTCACAGTACCACTCCACAGGCACACACGCGCATCCCAGATGAGCTCATCAGCTTGTCGGCTCAAGGGAGTCTTTTAAACAGAATGGGGAGTGAGGACACTGCCTCTCATCACAGCACAGTTCACCTTATTGTATTCTGGTAAATGCAGTACATTTACTTCACAGTTGCTGTAGTTTTTCACCAAAATTGGTGCACATAGTCATGTTATATCTAGACATGTGTTTCTGGCTTTAGTCCTTCATTAGTAGAGAGCAGAAGTAGTAGAGAGTAGAGAAAGGTCATCTGGGGTTGCTGAAATGCTGCCCATGTCCTGCTCAAGTTTTCACAGGTCACAGTATCACTCGACAGGCAGACAGGTGTATCCCAGGTGAGCTTGTCAGCTCGTTGGCTTAGGAAGCCTTTTAAACATAAGGGGGAGGGAGAACACTGCCTCTCATCCCAGCACAGTTCATCCTTTTGCATTCTGGTAAATGCAGTATGCTTACTTCAAAGTTGCTGCAGAGTTTTTAACAAAGTTGGTACACGTAGTGCTGTTATCTCTAGACACGTGTTTCTGGATTTAGCCATTCATCAGTTGAAAGCAGAAGTATTAGAGAGCAGAGGAAAGTCATCTGGGGTTGCTGAAATACTGTCCAAATCTTCACAGGTCACAGTACCACTCCACAGGTACACAGGTCCATCCAAGGTGAGCTTGTAGACTCAAGGAACTCTTTTAAACACAAGGGGGGAGGGAGCACACTGCCTCTTATCCCAGCTCAGTTCACCCCATTGCATTCTGGTAAATGCAGTAAGCTCACTTTAAGTTGCTGTATTTTTTCAACAAAGTTGGTGCAGGTAGTTCTATTATCTCTAGAGACGTGTTTCTGGGTCTAGCCCTTCATCAGTAGATAGTAGAAGTAGTAGAGAGCAGAGAAAAGTCATCTGGGGTTGCTGAAATTCTGCCTCAAGTCTTCACAGGTCACAGTACCGCCCCACAGGCAGACAGGTGCATCCCAGGGGAGCTCGCCAGCTCGTTGGCTCAAGGGAGCCTTTGAAACACAACGGGGGAAGGAGCACACTGCCTCTCATCCCAGCATAGTTCAACACATTGCATTATGGTAAATGCAGTAGGCTTACTTCAAAGTTGCTGTAGGTTTTCAACAATGTTGGTGCAAGTAGTGCTGTTATCTCTAGACATGTGTTTCTGGGTTTAGCCCTTCATCAGTAGAGAGCAGAAGTAGTAGAGAGCAAAGAAATTTCCTCTGTGGTTAGTGAAATGCTGCCCACGTCTTCACAGGTCACAGTACCACTCCACAAGCACACAAGTGCATCTTAGGTGTGCTTGTTTGCTCAAGGGAGTATTTTCAACACAAGGGTGAAGGGAGCACACTGCCTCTCATCCCAGCACAGTTCCCCCATTGTATTCTGGTGAATGCAGTACGCTTACTTCAAAGGTGCTGTAATTTTTCACCAAAGTTGGTGCAGGTAGACCTGTTATCTCTAGACATGTGTTTCTGGGTTTAAGCCTTCATCAGTAGAGAACAAATGTAGCAGAGGGCAGATAAAAAGCCATCTGGGCTTGCTGAAATACTGCCCAAGTCTTCACAGATCACACTTCCACTCCACAAGCACACAGGTGCATCCCAGGTGAGCTTGTCAGTTTGTTGGCTCAAGGGAGCAGTTTAAACAAAATGGGGGTGGGAGCACACTGCCTCTCGTCCCAGCACAGTTCCCCCCATTGTATTCTGGTAAATGCAGTACGCTTACTTCAAAGTTGCTGTAGTCTTTCACCAACGTTGGTGCAGGTAGTGCTGTAATCTCTGGACATGTGTTTCTGGGTTTAGGCCTTCATCAGTAGAGACCAAATGTAGCAGAGGGCAGATAAAAAGCCATCTGGGCTTGCCGAAATGCTACCCAAGTCTTTGCAGGTCTCAGTACCACTCCATAGGCACACTGGTGCATCCTAGGTGAGCTTGTCAGCTCGTTGGCCCAAGGGAGCCTTTAAAACACAAGAAGGGAGGGAGCACAATGCCTCTCATCCAAGCACAGTTCACCCCATTGCATTCTGGTAAATGCAGTGCGCTTACTTCAAAGTTGCTGTAGTCTTTCACAAACGTTGGTGCAGGTAGTGCTGTTATTTCTAGAGATGTGTTACTGCATTTAGCCCTTCATCAATAGAAAGCAAAAGTAGTAGAAAACAGAGAAAAGTCACATGGGGTTGCTGAAATGCTGCCCAAGTCTTCGCATGTCACAGTACCACTACATAGGCACACAGGTGCATCCCAGGTGAGCTTGTCAGTTCGTTGGCTCAAGGGAGCCTTTTAAACACAAGAAGGGAGGGAGCACACTGCCTCTCATCCAAGCACAGTTCACCCCATTGCATTCTGGTAAATGCAGTATGCTTACTTCAAAGTTGCTGTAGTCTTTCACAAAAGTTGGTGCAGGTAGTTCTGTTATCTCTAGACACAAGTTTCTGGGTTTAGCCCTTCATCAGTAGAGAGCAGAAGTAGTAGGAAGCAGAGGAATGTCATCTGGGGTTGGTGAAATGCTGCCAAGGTCTTTACAGGTCACAGTACCACTCCACAGGCACACAGATGCATCTTAGGTGAGCTTGTTTGCTCAAGGAAGTCTTTTCAACACAAGGGGGAAGGGAACACACTGCCACTCATCCCAGCACAGTTCCCCCCATTGTCTTCTGATAAATGCAGTAGGCTTACTTCAAAGTTGCTGTAGTTTTTCACCAAAGTTGGTGCAGGTAGTGCTGTTATCTCTAGACATGTGTTTCTGGGTTTAGGCCTTCATCAGTAGAGAGCAAAAGTAGCAGAGGGCAGATAAAAAGTTATCTGGGGTTGCTGAAATACTGTCCAAGTCTTCACAGGTCACAGTACTATTCCACAGGCACACAGGTGCATCCTAGGTGAGCTCCTCAGCTCGTTGGCTCAATGGAGCCTTTTACAGATAAGGAGGAGGAAGCACACTGCCTTTCATCCCAGCACAGTTCACCCCATTGCATTATGGTAAATGCAGTACGCTTACTTCAAAGTTGCTGTAGTCTTTCACAAAAGTTGGTGCAGGTAGTTCTGTTATCTCTAGACACATGTTTCTGGGTTTAGCCCTTCATCAGTAAAGAGCAGAAGTAGTAGAGAGCAGAGAAAAGGCATCTGTAATCATGTAAATTTAAATTTTAAAGTAATTTATATAATTTTTTCTATATACTTAATGCTAAATGTTATTTTTCTAATTTAATGATAAACTTAAATTTAAAATAAATACATTAAAATAAATTGGTACCTTAGATCAAAAAGTCTAAAAAATGTCATATTATATAGAGCATAATTTATAACCAAGTTTGTAACAAAGTAGATAAACATTCGAGAGGGGTGGTTGATTTTCATTTTATCCTCTTTAGTGCGGTTGACGAGACATTCACAACATGAGCCCTACCTCTATAGTGTGTTTGATTTGAACGTCTCATCATGAGATGGGGCTTGAGTGAAAATCCAGTGATTCCACTGGAGACTTCGCTCTTTAAAAAAGAGGTGGGGCTGAGGCAGAATTGCTTCTGAGTTAGCCCCCTCCCCACCCCACCCCGATCAATGATGTCAGTTGACAGTACAGTGCACTGACGTCGTTTGTCTACCAGATGGCATTGAGGAAGCATTGGTGAGTGCTATGGCCATGCATCTGGGCCAATTTATCCCCCCCCCTCCGTGGGGGAGAAGAGATGCCATAAAGCCCTCACTAGAAAGGAGAGAGTCTTCCCTTTCTAGTGATGTCTTTCCTAATAGAATTATTGCTCAAGGATCCTGAATGCTGTGATCCACTACGTGCTGTGATACTGTGATCCATGACCAGGAATCCTTATTGGGTTCCAGGGAAATATTTGTTTGGGGTTCGAGGCATGGGACAACCCTCCCAGGGCTGCCAACTAATTTTTGACGTTTTCTTGTGCCGGGGGTGAGGGAGGGGGGACATTGGGTCCCTTGCACAGGATGATCAGCTCTCACAGGGAAAGGAAAACACAGTGACTATTTATTTTTGGCTCACCTGTGCCTGGGTTTCTTTTAAGCCCCCACTGGGCACAAATTGTCATTTTTTGAGGCTGACCACCCGCCCTTACAAATGTGCCAAACCCCCAGTGGTCAGGCCACTTCAGCCATTGTTGGATCTACCTCATTATCACCAAAGCTCTCATTGGTCAGGAAGACCAGTTGCCCATCGATCTTCATTTGCAGCCAAATTAATGCCCAGATAGTGTGATTATGGTCAGCACCCTCCAACATTCAACCAATAACTTCAAAGTTGCTGGGAACATGTTCTTGGGAGAATTTCCCATCCTGTGAGAACATCCGCCATCTTGGACGCAGTCCTATTAAAACTGCACCCAAGAGGATTCTGGTGTTTGTTAATTGAATTTCCTTACCTGCAGCATTCTTGTGGTGGGGCTCTGTGTCGCCTAGCGATTCCGCCCTGCTAATACACAGCCATCGCATAAAGAAGCAGTGAAAGAACAACTTAGAGCGGTAACGTGCAGTGTATACCATAAGCAGCATACTGAAGCTCAAGACGGTTATCTTTAGACCATTACCGATAACATTTTGTTTTTCAAAACTTGTAGTAGAGATGCTAGAGTGCTTTTTAGGTTTCGCCTGCACAGCTCTTGTGCTGTGTTTGAGAAATCCATTGTTTTTAATATAAACTTAAAAGGGACTTACATCCCACCTACTCTCTTTCCTGGCTTCTCTTTGGTTCCTGTGCGTACTACTTACTTTTCCTCCATTTCTATTGGCTGTAGCATATTTTCCTGCATTTACCAATGCTTATTCCTCCTTTGCTTCTCTTATCAGTTCCCCGTAGCCAAAATACTGTTAACATCCGCTTTGGTGGAACTATTTTTTAGTAACATTTTCCCTCTTTTTGCTTAGTACTCTTGCAGCATATTATATAACAATTTATCACCCAGAGAGATTAAGTGACTTGTATAGAATCACAGGATGTTGTGCCACCGAGACTCAAACTAGGATCCCCAGCTTTCAAGTCAGCAGCCACATCCTCTCCACTCCTGTGATACTTGTAAGGGAGCTCTTTCCTTTCCCGGACGGTGATTGATAGAATTCATACATATTCATTACATAGGTGAAACCGATGCATTCTGATGCGATACAGCGTCTTTGAGTGCACTGGGGCAGGGCCATCTCCTCTGCTGCTGCTCAGTGAACCTGCACTTCTTATCTTGGGAGCAGCTATAGGAGTTTTCATAGTAACTATACCTTTTTTCTGGTCACAGAAATATTAGCAATTATGACGTAGCCCATGAGATCTAATTGTCTAAGAACTCCTTTGCTATGCAGGCGAAGCTGGAGTGCATGTGTAAAGTCACTCAGGAGTAGGTGGCAGATACAAGCTCAAACCTCTCAAACGTCAGAGTGTGCTGTACAGGCAGGCCTTCCTGCTTCTAACATGGCCGCTGTGTAGGAGGGTTTGCCTAGCGCTCGGTCTAGTGTTTCAAGCGGCCATAGTTACGGCTTTGGTTGCCATGACACTGCTGGTAACAGAGTTGGGAGCCTGCACGGGCGTACCTGAAAGAGTGAGTGCTGCTGGCCCACTTTGCGCTGTGTCCACCAGAAGCAGGTAACCATCCAGGGGTGGTAGAGACTCCACCCCACAACTCCGAGCGAGGGATGCATCCCGGGTCAGAAAGGTTTTAAAGTGTGACCTTATGCACTCTATGCTGGTGGGTGCTATTGGGGAGCTTTTGATGACCCTGATTGACCCAGATTTGGAGAAAGGACGGGCTAGTCTCTTAGATTTCCTTAGGATCTGAGTGACTTATCTCTTCACCTGACTGTTCATTTTGTGAAAATGTCCCAGCCTGCAACCTTTACTGTACCAAACCGTGTTCCCTGTCTCATGTTCCCTTTCCCTTTCCTTTTTCTGTCCCTTTACCGTACCAAACCGAGTTCCCTGTCTCACCTTCCCTTTCCCTTTCCTTTTGCTGTCCCTTTACTGTACCAAACCGAGTTCCCTGTCTCATGTTCCCTTTCCCTTTCCTTTTGCTGTCCCTTTACTGTACCAAAACGAGTTCCCTGTCTCATGTTCCCTTTCCCTTTCCTTTTGCTGTCCCTTTACTGTACCAAACCGAGTTCCCTGTCTCACCTTCCCTTTCCCTTTGCTGTCCTCCCACGCCCCCTTTACTATACTGAGCTAATACCTATCCTCCCCATGCCCTCCCTCTTACCCACCCGTACTGCTCCCCATCTCCTTTTCCTCATTGGCTTCCGCTCTTAAGTTCCCTTTCCCTCATATTTATTCTCCACATTATACTGTTGCCGTATATCTATCCCTTTAATCTCATACCCCGTTCATTTTATCACCCTACATTCTCTTCTTACATTCTTTACTTATTTTTCCATTCTTCCATCCTCTACCTTGCTATCCCTATCTGTATACATTGCCTCCTTCTACCCCATTTGCAGCTTTAAGGAAAAATGCCCGATAAATAACATCAACAACAAAGCCTGATGAGTGTGTGTGTGGGAAGGAGGGTGGGAATGGCGGATAAATCTTTTAGTTTGTTTTCCGCTTTAGAACAGGGCTCTGTTGCTTTGTGAGTGCAGCACTTATAGGATAACAATTGTACAAGCACTAAAACTATAAATGTTTTAAACTATATAAATATGGTTACACGAGTCGAGTTTTAATCATTAAGCAACATGTGTTGGTATAAAACAGGCCACACTCTTCCAATAGTTTAAAATCAACACTGTGGTTGTTGAAAACTGAACTGCTGTATAAATGATGCACATCGAAAATTAAAACTTTCCCTATTATATTGACCTAGGGGTTACACACAGTAGCAAGAGATGAGTGGATGCATTGACTTTCTTTTCTGAGATTACAGAGTGCAACTTGTAGGTTAGCAGGTTCGGACTGGGGCAAAAAATAGGCCCGGGCAATCAAAATAAAAGTGAACCACATTTATAAATTGAGCAACTCTTGACTTTTCAGGTTTCGCCTGCACGGCGCTTGCGCTGTGCTTGTGAAATCTATTGTATTTAATATATCTTAAAAGGGACTTACATTACACAATAGAAGGTTGCAAACATTTCAAAATAGCACACCAGGCTTATAACACCACCATGTAGTGAGCAGCTTTTTCACAGCACACTGTTTTGTATATGCCCCTGCAATCATGGTGAATACCGGGAGATTTTCATGCGCTGCATGTTTAACTGAACATTGAATCATGCATGGCACAATTTTTCATTATAAGCATCGGGTATACTTTGACCTGGCTTATTGAAAGATAGCTAATCCCTAACGTGATTGCTCTGCAGAAAATGTTCTGGGCTGGAAGACAATCTCTGATCAAGGATTTGCTGGAAAGGAGTTTGAACTGGGGGAACTTTCTATATGTTACACTTTGCTGTTCCTATTTTCATCTTACTGCCAGTCTGTATTCACAATCAAGCTTTCATCAATGTCAGCTGCCGTAAGTATATTTCCTCAATTCATGCAGTTCATCTGTGCCTAAAATGCGAAAAACGTCTTTATCCTTTAATATTCTAACAAAACTCTGCCATGTCGTATTCATCTGTTCAGCAGGCATGGTGGTTGTTATAAAGCCTTCGTGTTACGTCAGTGGAGGCTGGAAAAGGGGTGCAAAATTGCACATTTTATCACAATACTCACATACACTTGTAAAAAAAAACAATGTTCCTCAAAGCACTCATGACATTTTGCAGTACTTTATAAGTACTGTTTCAATACGCTTTTGTGGAACTATTTTTTAAGGTTTAGCATGTAAGGGAACAGAAACAGACTCTGCCCCTCCCCTCACCCTCACCCACACTCTTATCTCATTGGTATAATCTTGTCAAGTTGCTCAAAGCTGCATTCACAAACTCAGCGGCGGTAATGAATTCTGCAGTGGAGGAAAGCAGGTGGCGTGCATGGTGCAGCATCAGCAGAATTTGCAAGACCTGCAGATGCCGCAAGCCAAATGCGGTGAGCATTATACTTTCTTCTCCACACTTCAAATGAGTACGTGTTCCGTCGTCTTCATGCTGCTGGACTATTTTTTTGGCTTGCAATCTCCCTGCCCTCTGGCTCACACGTGCTGCTTTACCCTTCCCCACTGCTTGTGCTCCCTATCCCTATCCCTATCCCTATCCCATTCTGCTGCTGTTCGCTCTTTTTTTAAAGCAATTTTAGAATGCGCAAATCCAAAGGTATCGAAGCGCTTTGCATGTGCCCAGGCCATAACATTACGGACCCAGCACGGAGGAGGTAACTTTGTTTAGGGGCTGGTGGGAACCATACTGCTGACACTTTGTTTGGGGGGCATACGTTTACTGCACCTCTACACTTTTTAGTCCCTGTTACATCCCGGGTACTACTTTCATCTGTTTAAAAAATTGCTCATAATTTTAGCTGCTTGATTTTACTTCCTGGTTACTAGACTGGGCTTTCTAGAGGTGCCATTCAATCAAGGCAGCGCTCTAGTGTTTGCATTTGCCCAGCTCATAAAATTACAGCCCCAGCGACATCAGCACCATTTACAGTGTCTGGCTGCATGCATTTACAGCGTAGTTGACAGGGCTTTATCATCACTCAAACATACAAAGAGACATAAAATGTTTACAGAAGGGGTCGCTGGCAGCAATAAAACCCTCTCTCAAGGCTGAGCGCAGGCCTTTACTGTTCGTTTGCCAAGATGACTTGCTTGTTACACGCCTTAATTGCAAATGTATTGCTAAAGTTAACGCCCTTCTCCCGTCGTCATATATTTAATCAATGTTGCCAAGTAACCACCTCTGTGTCGCAGAAGTCTAATTACCTAATGCATCTAAATTGGGCATTGATATGTTCTGTGCCTATTGTATCTTTATTTCTGGCATGACAGAGTTGTACGTTGGTGTTTCCTTCACCAAAACGTTTTTTTGGGGGAGGTAAAAGAAGCACATTCGTATGTATGCAAGCAAAATGCTTTCTCAAAAAGAAGTTCTAACACTTTTAAGGAGTTTCTTTAACTTATATTGCACAACTGCTCACCAACTTAATAGTTACCCAAATTATTTTTTATTATTAATCACATAGGCGAAACCTAATGCATTTACCAATGCTTGTTCAGCTTACTTGGTGAACTTTTGAATTGCAAATACTCAGAAGAGACGAAGAGTTTGATGATGCTAAGTGATACTTACCAATGCTAGGAATAGGGAGACAAAGAACTATAAGAAACCTATAAAAACAAAAATATACGTTTGCAAGTGTATGCTAAATGTCGCATTCATACATGTTTTACAGTGGACATTACTGATGATAGAATGCAGTATAACTGTATGCAACACTGATTACTTAGCAATAGATATATGATAGCGAAGCTACGATAAAACAACTCTTAGTCACTCTGCTCAACCAGCAGGTAGGTTTGGAGGTCAGTCGTAAACATACAGTTGCTTTGCATTGCAGAGACAGTAACTGATTAAGTGTTGCTTGAACATGAAATACCTTGAAAAAATAAGAGACAAGATGCGTTTGGCAAAACAGGAACAGTTTATTTAATTAAACAGAGCGGCTGGGAGAATAGTTGCAGACACAGGGTCTAAGGACTGTCTCAATTTACAATTGGTCTGCGGCCACTTTTGTACAGTTCATTGTAGATAATATTCCAGTGATCCATGTATGGTAAGGAATGTAAGTTGCCTTTGGCGTCATAAATTAATTGTCTAATGGAGAGTACAGAGGAACCTCGAACTTGCGTGGACACAATGTGGCAAGAGGCTAACGTGTCCAGATGTCGAGCATGGGGAGCATGTATTCACTGCGTGTGCTGTGTCCTGATTGGCTATATGTTCCTAACTTATGTGGCATCTGACTTTATGGTGTTTTAGGAGCACACATACCCCTCCAGCCATCTGTACTTTTTTGAGGCCAATCTCCCTGGACCATTGTAGTGTCACTGCGCCTATCTTTGAGATTGATCTAAGGTTTCCTGTTTGTGCGTTTGTCAGCCGGCTACGTGCAACCCCACCTGTGACCTATCAATCAGTAACCTCGGGCCTAAGTCCCAGAGCTTGCCTGACCACATATTTGCGAGTCGGGTTAATGTGGCATTCACAATGGGTGAATTTGTTAATAAAGGCGCAATTTCGTTGATCAATGAATGTATCATCGTTTCATTTTAGCATCATTTTTTTCCATATTAACATAAGGATTTCTGCATGTCTCGTTTTAGACAATTTTCCTTCTAGAACAAGCAACAGGGTGACTCGATGACCAACACATAAGAGGGGAAAGAGGTTATATCAGGTAAACCCAATAAGAGGTTGTACAGATTAAGTAAGCGGTGCATGAGGGGTTGAGATATTAATTATGCATTGTCATTTGAGGGGATAAAACTACTTCACACAATCAAGACTCTGAGAACCCACTAACAAAAGAGATGAAAGAGACATGGATAGAAAACCTGAGAGAGAACCTGATCCATCCAGAGGGCCAACAGAGATCCCTCTCTTTCAGCCCTAACCGCGCTCCCTCCAAAGGCATGTCACATCCATCACATTTACAAGGTGACAGATGGAGTTGTCTAAAGTGAAATTGGGTCAAGATTTCTGGATCCCATTTGGCTCCCACGTGATAAAGCACAAGGTTACTTCACAAGTCTTGACAGAATAACAAGCCCATGTTTAAATCCTGTCCAAGAGAGATGGAGTCACAGAACTTGACCTTAGGGGACATAGATAACATGATAATGAATCTTCAAACCGGGGCACACGCCCTTTCACAGCAAGAATATCAGTTGCAAGATCAGATACCCATTTCAGTAGAATATCCATGGGTGGGAGCAGTGCCTCATGAGACCTTCGGGAAACCTTTGTTGGAACTTGCAATCTTTCCTCTCCCAAAAACTCCTCGAGCCCAGAATATTTCAGGTATTGGAGGGAACCAAGAGTTATTAGAACACTGGAATGCTGGAAACTTGATTGAAGATAATGGAGTGCTCCAGGCTTCTAATGGCTGGTAGAAGCCCGGAGCATCAACATTCCAATGGGGATTTCAACCCCCTCTGCCTCCATAAGGCCTTTGTTTTACAAATTTGAACATTCTGACCTCTAGGGGCGGAATGTTCTAATAGCCTTAGAACCCTCCATAACGGGCTCTACCGGCCATTAAAGGCCAGCTCCCTTGTTAAAGGCCCTTACCTTTGGCTCGGGCCTTTAACGCTGGAGTGGGCCTTTAATGGCTGATAGAGCCCTAAGGCTATAGTAATCCATGTAACTATCCCACCCATTGTTCCCTTGGCTGCACCGGAAAGATTGTGTCCTGCGAAGCCACTAAGTTTGCCATCTTTATTAATCAGTGCCAGCTTTACTTTATGTGTATACCCAGATACTTTCCAGATGAACAGTCTAAGATCGCCTTTTTGTTTTATTACTTGGGTGGCATGTAAGCCACCTCGTCTAAACGACTTGTTGAAAGAAACAACCCACTGTTATATAGCTTTGACAACTTCAAAGCCGAGATGATAAAACTGTTTGACTGCCATACACCAATCAGTAAATAACCAATTGTTAAGACTTAAATAAGAGAATAAAGATATATTGATCTATCTAATGACTTTCAACTGACTTGTAACCGAATCAGACAGGCCAGAGCAAAAGAGAACTTCCCTGTCTTACAGAGGAGTGAAAGACGAACTAAAAGATGTTTTAGCCCAGGTACTAAATCCACCTGAGAGTTGAGAGGAAATATAGACCTGGTGGTCAGGATTAACAATAAACTAAATGAAAGATGTTCTGATCGAGGGAAAACAGAAACCAAGGTCATGGTGGTACATGAGAAGGGAGCAGAAGTAAAAGGACCAGATGACCCCAAACCCATGCAAATTGGAACTCTACGTGGACCGCTGTCCAAAGAAGAAAGACAAAGCAGTAGGGAACAGAAACTCTGTCTGTACTGTGGAATGAGTGGCAATTTCCTAAAGAACTGTAAGGTAAGTCCCAAAAAGAAATCCAAAAATTCAGACACCACAAAAAAGAACTCGGAAAACTAACTGTCCCGGAAATCCAGGGAACCAGATTTCTTGGGTTAGCTGTTTTAGAGAGTTCTAAACACCTAGATCAAATTAGTCAGTTCCCCACTTTCAAACATTTTTATGTTTCTGCAAATCTACAGTCTCAAGGCCAAAAGATAGAACTATTAATTGACTCAAGGTCAACTGATAACTTCTTAGACATCACTTTTGCAAAGTCTCTGGGACATCCAACCCTGGATAAAGATACTCCTGAAGTAATACACATGATTGATGGAAGCGAACTTTCATCTGAACTAGTAACAAAGAAGACCAGACGCTTTGTTTTAATAAGACACAACAGACGCTCCATGTAATTCAATTTAATTTGACCAAGGCCCCCTAATTCAAGACAATTCTGGGGACAGCATGGCTTGAGAGACACTACCCAAGTATAAACTGGTCTTCTAAGGTCTTAGAGCTACAATTCCCATTTTGTCAAGAACATTGTTGGATGAATCGTGAAGATACTTTGAAGTTACCTTGGGTGTTATTACTGTGCAAAAGGGCTCCTAGCCTGAGGCTTATAAGGATTTTGCCAATGTCTTTGATAAAGTTAAGGCAACAACATTACCTCTCCACGGACCATACGGCTGCAGTAACAATTTACAAACTGGGGCCCACCTTCTGAGCAATCACATTTATGCACTGATGGAAAAAGAAAATGATCATCTGTGGCAACACCTGAATGTGATGTAGGAAATTGGTTTTATTTGACTCTCCGGCCATCGCTGCCCTTATTCTTCTTTCCCAAAAAGACAGCAATCTCAGAACCTGTATTGATTATAGGGCTTTAAACAGAATCACAGTGGCCAGGTGAAAAAGGTGACCACTTTTACCAAACTGGGCCTGAGAGGTGCTTAGCATGTGGTGCATGTTAGAGAGAATGACTAATGGAATATCGCCTTCCATACCACATTCAGCCTATACGAATACTTGGTTATGCCATTTGGCCTATGCCATGTGCCAGCAGCATTCCAGTTTTTATCAATGAAGTCCTGCACAATTTTCTTGACCAGTGTGCTACCATCTATATCAATGATATCATTATTTATTCCAACTCTAAGGAAGAGCACATTACTCATGTAAGGCAAATTTTACAACATCTGTGTGAAAACCAAATTTACGTCAAAAGCCATACTGAAAAGACAGAATTTTTAGGATTCATTATAACTCCCTCTGGAATTTTAATGGACCTCAAACAGATGGAGGCTGTAAACCAATGGAAATCTCCCTAAAGAGGGAAAGAAGTACAAAGCTTCCTTGGGTTTGCAAATGTTTTTATCATAGACTCATTGAGCTTTTTTTGAGAACTATAGCCCCGATCACAAGATTGTTAAAAAAGGGAGCCACATTTCAGTGGGATGAAGAAGCAGATAATTCCTTCCTATAATTAAAGAAAGAATTTGTGAGTGCACCTATTCTTGCACACCCAAATTCAGAGTTACCATTTATTGTTGAGGTGGATGCCTTACAAGCTGCAGTAGGAGGTGTGTTGCCACAACAGAATCCACAAACTGAGCTTTTGCAGCCTGTGGTCTTCTTTTCATGAAAATTAAATCAAGCTCAACAAAACTACTGGCTAACACGAATGCTTTTGAAGAATGGTGACATTACTTGCTTGGGCACGTCACACAGTAACAATTCTTACAAAATAGGAACCTACATTCCTCAAGTTGGCTTGGACCTTCTCCTCCCGCCAACTAAGGTGGTCCCATTTTTAAGAGATTATAATTTTGTGATACGATTGTTCCCAGGAAAGATAAACAGGAAGGCTGACACTCTTTACCGGTATGGCTAACCAATTGCTGAAACTGACTCTGATCCATCTGTTATAATTTCTCCAAATAACATTTAAAGGGCAATGTCAGTGTCAGAGTTTTTTACCCAACTACAACATAGTCAATCTGACCTAGAGGTTCAACAACTGATTCAAGACAAAAAGGGAAACATTCAATCTCAATTATGTTACGTAAACCATGCAGTACTTTTACCAACCAAAGAACTATAAAGGCAGGAAATGGATTGGTGTCATTCAAGTCCCATGGCAGGTCATCCAGGGGAGAAACAAAGCCTAGACTTACTGCAGAGACACTTTTGGTGGCTATTAATTTCCTTATAATCTAAGGAATTTGTGAATACATGTGCCATTTGTGCGCAGGGTAAAGTTTCCCGCCAGGTCCCAGTCGGTCTATTACAACCATTACCCGTTCTACCACAGCCATGGCACACCTTGTTACTAGAATTCATCACAGACTTCCCTCGGTCCACAGAAGGATTCACCACCATCTTAGGAGTAGTAATCATTTACATAAAATGATGCACTTTGTTCCTTTTAATGCTCTACCTACTTCCATTAAATTGGCAACAGTTTTCCTGCAAAACTTTGTCAAACTACATGGAATTTGTGCTGTGATAATTTCGGACAGAGTGCCACAATTCGTGTCCAAGTTCTGGAAGTCCTTTTGTGATCTGATGAAAATTCCAGACTCTCCTCCAGTCACCATCCTCAAACAGACAGCCAGAATGAAAGAGTAAATCAGGAGTAATTCCTACGGTGTCAACTACTCCATACAGACGAAGATTGGGCTAAGATTTTATGGGTAGCAGAATTTACTTAAAACAATACAGTTCAAATATCAACAGGTTAGTCACCCTTTTACTGTGCAAATAAAATAAACCCTAGACTGTAGACTTAGACCTGGCAATACTTCACTCTAATCCAGTAGTATCAGAATTTCAGGAGCACTTAAGCAAAATCCAAAGCCTGGTACAGCAATATCTAAAACTCGCTAAGAACATATACAAAGAGTATGCTGATAAACATCGTCGCCCAAGCCGAGACATTCGTCCTGGTCAATAAGACTGGTTACCTACTGAACACTTTGCTTAAGGGGGTGAAACAAGTTTCAACCACAATATGTAGGCCCCTTCAAGGTGCTCCAAGCTGTGGGCAAAGGGGCAGTAAAATTAGAGCTACCCATGACATTAGCAGTCCTCCCAGCATTCCACACCTCCTTAATAAAACCTGTTGCTGAGGGAACTGACATTCCAGCCAAACCATTACCCATTCTAGTAGGCAATCACACAGCGTTTGGGGTAAAACATATTTTGTACTAAAATAAAATTAGAGGCAGACTATATTATCTCGTTGACTAGAATGGATATGGACTGAAAGATAGGAACTGGGAGCCTGCTGGCCATGTTCACGCTTCAAGGCTGATTTGAAACTTCCACCAGAGAAATCCCTCCAAGGGCCAATCTGTGGTAGGGGTACTGGGAGAGGTGTACTGTCGGGTCTGTCTCTCTATCAACAAAGGTCTCATGGGTAATGAAGACCAATGGCCAATCGACCGTCAAGCGATTATGGGTCAAGAAGACCAATTGCCCATTGCGCCAACATTCAACCAACACCTGCGAAAATGATGGGAACATGCTCTCGCAAAATGTTCCGTCCTGTGAGAATGTTTGCCATCTTCAGCAATTTTCTTACCTGTGGCATCCTCATGGTGGAGCTCCGCATTGCCCAGAGATCCTGCCCTGCTACTCCAATGGGCTGCAGGATTGGCACTTTGCAAACTGTGTTTACGCAACATAGCAAAAGAGCAAGCAATATTGTAGATGAGGAGTATACTATCTGAAAGGCAAGAGGCAGGAGACTATGTTTTACTGTCCACTTTAGCCACGTCTGTGTGTTCCAACTTGTTTCACTTTGTACCACACAATTTTTTATTTTTAACTTTTGGGAAACTGACTGAAGCGGAGTTGTCAGACCAATAGTATATTCTTTTAAAGGCTTCTACAGGTCTCTACTTGACTAGACAAGGAGTCTTTTATATTTTTCAATCTAGTTTGGAAAATCATTACAAATTGGCCTTGCTTTTGGCCTGCTTGCAACCTTCATCCTCCATCAGAATGTGGTGAACGTTCTGTCTGCTATATTACAAGTGCATTACAGTCAATGCACTATACATAACGGTGGAAGACGTTTGATGGAGTACCCTGTGCCCAATACTCCAAGGCCCTTAGTCGTTCTACGAATGCTCCTTAGGGAACTTAGGAGAGTCTTCCCTAACATGTTTAGCCCAGTGTTACCATGTAGATATGATCACACTGTCTGAAGAATGGGCCACAAGTGCATCCTCTGACACCTCCAACGTATTTCCACAAATGGAGTTGGATTTAGTGCACTGAGTAAACTGAAGGGGCATGAAAGACAAATCTACCTGAGCCTAGAGCAGGCAGCCATTTGGAGACATTAGTAAAGGTGCACCTGGAATCTATGGGGTCAGAACTCTGATTGATACAGAGACTTGAACAGGTAGTCAAAGCTTAGCCTAGGCTTGTTTTATAGGGATATCTTTTTTCGGTAGAAGGCAGATGGCAAAGAAAGGAGTGCCACCAAAAAGAAGGCATCAACCAACAGTGGTCACTGTGTGCCCACTCATTGGTGGTATGAGTGGCTGGCGGTATGGGTGGTTGTTGGCTGGCAGTATTTGTGTAGTGATTTGTTGGAGGTGTGTTTGTAAGTAAGTTAGCTGAGGTTAGCGGTGGTACGATTGGTGTTTCAGTCCTATGGGCATATGATTGTGATGAGCCCTTGAATGGCAGTGGTTTGTTGATGTGAGTGTTGTGGGGCCCATGGCTGATGGCATGAATGACTTTGTATGGCGCACACGAAAAATATGCGAGTGGTCAGTGATGTGGTTGGTGCCTTGATGTGACTTTACTGCTCACTACCAGAAAGTCATGGGTTCAATATTCTGAAACTGTTATTAGTATTCACTCTTTGAACCTATTACTCCTGGTAGTGCCAAAACCAATGTCCATGAGTATGTACTTGAGTAGTGGGTAGGACTAGGGTGGCAAATATAATGTCCTCCACCACTCTGGTGGATGGCGGGCTGTCCTTCACACCCTAAATTATGCTATATATTTTTAACATTTATATTTTTAACAAAAAATTATATACTTAATTTTGATATTAAGTTCCACAATGTTAAATAGTCACAATACTTTGGGATAAAAAAAAAATCTCAACTGCACAGGAGAGGGAGCAGGACTTTAGAAAACAATGGTGCATACTCCTTACCCGCCTAGCAAGTCCTATCCCAAAAACAGTTCTCGGTGCTCAACATTCATGAAAGCCCTGAAATCCATGATGAGGAAACAGTTCTTGGTGCTCAACATTCATGAGAGCCCTGAAATCCATGATGAGGGAAAGAATATGAATGACAGTGAACAGGCAGAAGCTTGAGATAAGAAAAATGACTGCTGATGACTCTTGAATGGTTTATAATAGCGCTCGCTGGGTCGGGGATGATGCAGAGGGAGTACGGGGGTGGAAAAGATTGAAGGATATAAAAAAAATTTTTTTGTTCCTCACAGATGTTAATGTCCATCTGAATGTTCTACATTTAAGCAAAATGTATTGAAACTTTAAAATGATCAGGCTTCTATCACTATTACTGGCCTAATGTGCTTTCAAAGAAACAAAAGTACACTTATTCTCAAAAAATAACCTTGGGACAAATCCTGCAAGGTCGCCTATAAACTCATCTTTAAGGGCCTATTAAGCTTGACCAATGTGAGACCATGTGGTTACAGCCTGAGCTGCCGACTTCGGAGCCAGTGGAACCAGGTTCGAGTCTCGGGGTCAGCGTCAACATCCTGTGATTCTGGGCAAATCGGTTAATCTCTTCGTGTCTGCAATTCAGCGCCTTGAGACCCTCACGGCTGATTTGTTGCGCTTTACAAATCCTGGATTTATTTATTGTTACTGGTGACACAGTGTGTGATGGAAGATCTTGCTGTAATAACTCTAGCATTTTCCACTTTCCTAGTATAGCTAGGCCCTTGCCGAGACCTTTTTTGTACCATTCTATTAAAGGTATGGTACCCTGCCTAGAAGTTGATATATTATAGCAGAAAATTGTAGAAGGCATATTGAGAAGCCCTCATTCTATTATTATAATGATGATGATACAACAGATCCCATTTCAATTAGGCACCCTATCAATGTCTCCATACCGTGAGGCAGAAGCTCCATCCCGACCTGTAATAATTCCCAAAACTGCGAGAAAATCTGTTCATTTGCAAAGTAGACTTTCATGCTGTCTCTAGCCGAAGGGGTCTATTCACAAGGGTAACACTACTCCTGTAGTATTTTCTTACACACTCTTACATACATTTGCGAATTACCCCGCAAATATCTAAAATGGGAATAAAATGGGAATATTCTTATACAATGAGTACAAACTGAACGGACTGTGCCCTCTTTGCACTCTTACTAATAGGGAGTAGGATGTGTTGGGGCCGATGCACAAAGGTTTCTAACAGTACATAAAAGTTTACTTCTAGTAAATAAATGAATGTATTTGTGATTCAGTTCCAGTGTTTAAGAGCGGTTCAAAGCCTGCAGATGTACTTAGTACAAGTATGGAAACTCTTGTTAGTTTTAATGCATATCACAGGAAAATATGATTCTTATTGATACAAGGAAATGTACTTTTGGGTTTGAATTAATGTAACCTGAAGAAGTAGATTAAACACACAAGGTGACTAAAAGAATAAATAACCAAGGATAACAAATAGAAAGAAAAAGAATTGATCAGGTATAGTACTGGGTCCCCGGCCCCGACACTTAGGTGCACAGCGTTTTATGCAGATATGCACGGATCACTGATAAAACATCGACTCTCATAACATCGAACTACAGAATTATCGATTCAACAATATTGTTAACAAAAATATCGACACACAATACACAAAATAGAAATAACACTAATATCTATAAAAAATATTGTTTAACCCCTTGGCCGCGGCGGTAATTCCGCCGCGGCGATGGGGGGTGGGGGCTGAGCGCGGCGCCACCATGCTTGTGACGGAACCACGCCGTCATGAGCCACGGGCGGCGTGTGCTCATGACGGTGTGGTTCCGTCACGGCCCCGCCCGCTCATTAATTCGCCCACACAGGCGGGGAATTAATGCCGCGTGGGCAGAGCGGCAGCCGCATGACGGAACCACGCAGTCATGAGCACACGGCGCCCGTGGCTCATGACGGCGTGGTTCCGTCATAAGCACGGAAAGGGTTAAATAAATCTCGATGAAAAAAATATATAACACAAAAATATCGATAACATTAAAATAAAATGAAACACATCAAAAATATCGATATAAACAATTTTGACAACACAAACATCGATAAAATACATATAAACTATATCGAAAATAAAATTTAAACATAAATAAATACTATTTACGATAATACAATAAAATAACATATGCCAAATATTTTAAATAAACAATAAAATTCATTACTGAATTAACCACGTTAATTTAAACATAATTTAAATATACAAAAACAAATTAATAAACAAACAATATAACATAAAAAATAAATCAAAATTAACAAAAATAAACAAACAATAAATAAACATAATAAACATTAAATAAATCACAAAAGCTAAAAAATTCAAAAAAGCTATCTCAACCAATAAATTTAAAACACACAAACACAAACCAACAGAAAACTCTAACTAATTTAACAAACACTATAAAAACAATCAAACAATTAACAGAAAATTTACCGTATAACGGACGACCACGGAGGAAGAGCAAACCTTTGAGAGAGAGAAGACAAAACGAAAAACAACTACACCAAAAACTATTCCAAACATCCCGCAATAAAGGTAAGCACAAAACTTAGGGGCTGATTACGATGGCGGACAGACTTTAGTCCGTCCGCCATCGTCCCGGGGCTTGGGACCGCCCGCCTATATGGTGGCAGTCCCGCACATGGAATTACAATGCGACCGCCACTGTGGCGGTCCCATTGTGCATATTTGCCATTGAGGAGGGTGCTGCTGGCTGCAGCACCCGCCGCAATGGTAAAAATGCAAGTTTTGCATTTCCCTGCACTATGTGGCAGGCACCACGCGGTGCCTGCCACATGGTGCAGGGAAATGTTGGGGGGCACCACAAATGCCCCCCAAGTACAAAACTTGAGTGCCCCTGCTGAAGGGGGGCCCGCTACGGGCCCCCAAAGTACATCCCTGCCAGCCTGTGAATGGCGGTTGAACCGCCATACACAGGCTGGCGGGGATGCCGCATCCTAATCTGGCGGACGGTGCCTGCTAGGCACCGCCACCATTTTAGAGATGCTTAGTGGGTCTGCCAGGCAATCGTAACGATTGCCTATGGCGGACCCGTGGCGGATGGACTTTGCGTCTGCCAGTACACCGCCCGCCATCGTAATATGGCGGGCGGAGAAGTGCTTCACGATGGCAGGGAAACCACCACCGGCAGGCTGCTGGTGGCGGTTTCTCCGCCATCGTAATCAGCCCCTTTGTAACTAAATATATTTTAAAAACTTGCAAAATATTATAACATAATTTCCTTTATATATAACAGATTCAACATCACTAAAACTGCATCTAGAAAATACAACACAAAGATTTACGTACACAACAACAATAAAATATAACACAAAGTAAGTATATAACTTCACAACTAACGTAAAATATTTAAAAGAACTAAACTGAATAAAATGGCAAAACATAGCTAACAAATGTTCTTGTATTTTTAACAGCTTCTACAAAAATCGACAAAACCAGAACATCTACCAAGGACACTCCATCAACTAAAAAGAGTAAGTATATTTATTTAATTACAAATAAATAAAAATAAAAACTTAATAATATAAATAATCAAATTAACTAAAATTACAATGTAATGTTTTATTTTTCACAGATTATAATTCACAAAAACTACAAAATAAACATTACATTTGAAAAAAATACAAAATCAAGAAAATAGAAAATTATAATACAAAGGGGTCGATTCCGATTCGGGCCGGAAAAAGCACCGACCGACTCGGATCCGGAAAAAATACCGACCGACACGTACCCGTGGCGCACGACACGCCAAGTACGATGCAAGGCGCGAAAAATCCGACCGACACGTACCGAAACAAAGTCGACCGACCGAGCCGCACGGAAAGCAGCAATCCGGCCGGAAAAACACGCGAATCCAACCGACCGACACGCACCCGGAACAAATCCGACCGAAACGTACACGCGAACTCCAAACCGCAAAGTACGATGCAAGGCGCGAAAACCACGAGCGAGTCGGACGGAGGCCAAGCCGTACGACCGACACGCATACAAAACCGAGCCGAAGCAACACAATACACCGCGACCGACGCGTACGCAGCATAGAAAACTGCACAAACACAGCGTGAACGAAACGGAGAACACCGTACGAGACCAATGCAGGGTCCGACTCGGTCACAAGAACGTTTCCAACATACACAAACAGCACAAAGGAAAAATCACCCAAAAAAGGCCAAACAAGCAATTACCAAGCCAATAAATACTGGGGGGTGGGGACAGAGAACAAAGACACACCCACAACTCCACCTATATAAAGGACACAAATCACTACCATGAGCCTTTGCAAATGCCATTCCACTGCCAGCACCCAAGAGAAAGCAACCACACACCCACAGCTCATCCCTCACACAAGCCACACACCATCAGCACACCAACAAATACCTACCTCACATACACCCAGCAAAACACACACTCACACACCCTCACCTGCACACCAACACACACATCACCCACCATCACCACCCATCACCATGCCCCCCAAGAAGAATCCCAAGTTCCTAGATAGTGAATTGGAAGTCATAGTAGACGAGATCCTCAGGGTGGAGCCACAGCTGTTTGGCACACTGGTCCAACAGACCCCCATGTCGCAGAAAACCAAGATGTGGGAGAGGATCATCAACAGGGTGAACGCCCAATCACCATGTCGGCGCACAAAGACGGACATCCAGAACAGGTGGTATGACGTGCGCAGGAGGGTACGGGACATGCTGAAGAAAGACTACATCAACAGCCAACACACCGGCAGTGGCCCTCCTGCCAAGCCAATATACCTCAGGCCCTGGGAGGAGAAGGTGCGGGCCATCCTTCCGCCAGTGAGCGTATATGGACTAGAGGACATCCCAGAGCCTGGTGAGTACACAACAAATGTACACAATATACTGCCACAAAACACACACACATCACTGTCAAGGGGAGAGTCAAACCATGCACTCATAGCAATTACACAGCAACCAGAACAGAATCATCCCAAAATGTGTATGTCAGTCAGATAAACACAACACATGCCATCAAAAAAGTCACATCCAACTGTGCCATCACATGTACAAACAACTACAACTACAGCTAGGCAGTGGCACAAATAGAACTAACAAACACATCCAGACATGTAGCCACCACAACAACACCAACACACAGTGAAGAACACTCAAAGGAAGGAATTCTGTGTATGCTGGCCAAGTCAGTGTAGCCAATAGCATCATGGGAGTCGCAGTCACACATATTGCCCCCCACAACTGTCCCATCAACACCACCATGAACCATGCGCACATCACAGGGAGTGGAGAAGGACTCACAAGATGGCTGACACTGGCTACTGCTGTGGGGAGCACAAGGCCTTGCTGGCAACTGTGCACCAACAAACAGCAGGACACCACTGACTGACATCCTGAGAGACAACTTACACTCCCTGCAATGCAAGCACGTTCCATGGTGGGATATCTGGCTGGCTGGGTGGGAAGGGGGACTTGCAGCACTGACTATAGTCGCAAGCACCTCCCCTCACACCCCCCAACACAAACTCCACAGTACCCACCTGGTAGAATGCAATGCCCTCCATCCTAACACAAGATCCCACAAAGAACCACCACCCTGGGTTATGTTGTGTGAAGCACAGTGACACTCTTGGGACTCTTAGCCAAACAACTGCCAGGACAACACTCCCAGCCATCCTGTCAGCACAGCCAGCCCAACCCACAGGGAAGCAGAGTCAAAAGGAAGGAAGCATGGGCATGCTGGGAAGGGGGAGGAGGCAATAGCATGATGGGAGTCGTAGTCACAGCTCTACATCCCCCACCACATGGCCCAGCAAGCTCACACTCACGCATGCACATCCCACAGAGAGTGGAAAGGCCCATCAATGATGTCTGACACTGTTGCTGTGTTGTGGGGAGCACAAGGGCATGCTGGGTACTGCACACCAACCAACAGCAGGACACCACTGTCAGCCATCTTGCCATTGCTCTCACACCCACACACACTGAACTCCACACAAAAGCAAGTAAGTATGGGAATGCTGGGAAGTGGGGTGGAGGCAATGGCATGATGGGAGTCGTAGTCACAGACATAGCTCACCCCCACAACTGTCCCATCAACACCACCCTGAACCATGCTCACATCACAGGGAGTGGAGAAGGACTCACAAGATGGCTGACACTGGCTACTGCTGTGGGGAGCACAAGGCCCTGCTGGCAACTGTGCACCAACAAACAGCAGGACACCACTGACTGACATCCTGAGAGACAACTTACACTCCCTGCAATGCAAGCACGTTCCATGGTGGGATATCTGGCTAGCTGGGTGGGAAGGGGGACTTGCAGCACTGACCATAGTCACAAGCACCTCCCCTCACACACACCCCAACACAAACTCCACAGAACCCACCTGGTAGAATGCAATACCCCCATCCTAACACAAGATCCCACAAAGAACCACCACCCTGGGTTATGTTGTGTGAAGCACAGGGACACTCTTGGGACTCTTAGCCAAACAACTGCCAGGACAACACTCCCAGCCATCCTGTCAGCACAGCCAGCCCATCCCACAGGGAAGCAGAGTCAAAAGGAAGGAAGCATGGGCATGCTGGGAAGGGGGGTGGAGGAAATAGCATGATGGGAGTCGTAGTCACTGATATTGGTCACCCCCACAACTGTCCCATCAACACCACCCTGAACCATGCTCACATCACAGGAAGTGGAGGACTCACAAGATGGCTGACACTGGCTACTGCTGTGGGGAGCACAAGGCCCTGCTGGCAACTGTGCACCAACAAACAGCAGGACACCACTGACTGACATCCTGAGAGACAACTTACACTCCCTGCAATGCAAGCACGTTCCATGGTGGGATATCTGGCTGGCTGGGTGGGAAGGGGGACTTGCAGCACTGACTATAGTCACAAGCACCTCCCCTCACACCCCCCAACACAAACTCCACAGTACCCACCTGGTAGAATGCAATGCCCTCCATCCTAACACAAGATCCCACAAAGAACCACCACCCTGGGTTATGTTGTGTGAAGCACAGGGACACTCTTGGGACTCTTAGCCAAACAACTGTCAGGACAACACTCCCAGCCATCCTGTCAGCACAGCCAGCCCACCCCACAGGGAAGCAGAGTTAAAAGGAAGGAAGCATGGGCATGCTGGGAAGGGGGGAGGAGGCAATAGCATGATGGGAGTCGTAGTCACAGCTCTACATCCCCCACCACATGACCCAGCAAGCCCACACTCACGCATGCACATCCCACAGAGAGTGGAAAGGCCCATCAAAGATGTCTGACACTGTTGCTGTGTCGTGGGGAGCACAAGGGCATGCTGGGTACTGCACACCAACCAACAGCAGGACACCACTGTCAGCCATCTTGCCATTGCTCTCACACCCACACACACTGAACTCCACACAAAAGCAAGTAAGTATGGGAATGCTGGGAAGTGGGGTGGAGGCAATGGCATGATGGGAGTCGTAGTCACAGACATAGCTCACCCCCACAACTGTCCCATCAACACCACCCTGAACCATGCTCACATCACAGGAAGTGGAGGACTCACAAGATGGCTGACACTGGCTACTGCTGTGGGGAGCACAAGGCCCTGCTGCCAACTGTGCACCAACAAACAGCAGGACACCACTGACTGACATCCTGAGAGACAACTTACACTCCCTGCAACGCAAGCATGTTTCATGGTGGGATAACTGACTGGCTGGGTGGGTGGGAAGGAGGTCCGGCTGCCAACCAAACACAACCAATGCAGACCATGTTCACACCCCAGAAAATACATAGAAATGCCCAAATAATGCAGGACAATGTGCCACACCAATATCAACCCCTGACTGTGACGACTCAGGACAATGCAATGTACAGGCCCGCACCCAGAGGCACAGTCACAACTGTCATGTGTGTCAACCATTGATGCCTGCAGAAACATGACATACATTGTTTGTGTCTCCCAAAAACAGGTGATGATGGGGACACAGCAGCAGACGCTGAGGAGTCCCAGTCCCAGGCTCAAGAGGATGCCGAGCTCACTGGCGTCGTACAGCCTCTGTCCTCCTCGGACGATGAAGAACAACCTGGCACATCCGGTGCAAGTCAACATGCAGCACCAGCAGGACCACCAGCTGCAGCACCAGCAGGACCACCAGCTGCACCCCTGCACTCACCCCTACAACGACTGTCACCATGAATACCATCCCTGCCGACATGGACAGAATAAGGAGCAACACCAGCACAGTGACCCTGGACCAACCTGGGGCCATGGACACCACCACCACCACCAACCCCCAAGGTGGACCAGGGTTATCTGTGCGTGCCACTGCACACACTGCACATGTCAGCAGGGGTGGTGGGAGGGGTGGGAGACAGAGGTCGCTGCTTGCAGACGTTGCTGGTGTGCATGATGACCCACAACTGGTACGCATAGCTGATGCGTACCAGTCCAGCACCGGAGAGCTCAGCCAGGTAGTGGGGCTCCTCAGAGACATTAAGCAGCAGCAGGCTGCCCATCATGCCCGCTTGGACTCCCACATGTCCCACGTGGAGTCACACATGTCCCGTGTGGACTCACACATGTCCCGCGTGGAGTCCAAGTGGGATGCACTGCATGAGATGACGGCGGTGCACAGGGACATTTTACAATGCCTCCGCCAGATGAACAGCAACCAGTCCACACCTCCCTGTGTGCCAACAACATCTGGTGCCGAACAAACTGCAACTGCCACAGGGAGGGAGGAGGACTCTGGCGGAGAGTCCCCTGCACCGCAGCAGCCTGCACTTGAGGGCCCCCCCAAGAAGAGGGGTCGTCCGAGGAGGGAAAAGTGAGAGGCCGATGGCCAAGCGCAACTCCCAGGAAGCCTGAACCTGTTCTGGATGTTCACCTTTGTGCACAGACTGTTCACCCTGTTGGCGGCAACACTACTCCCACACATTGCATGGGGAGTACAAGTTGGACCAATGTGTCAGACAACTGTGGCCCCGATACTGGGGATCCTGTCTACCCGGACTTTCAATTCACCTAGGAACTTGGGATTGCAAGATTCATGTACAGCACAACCCATCCTATGCACTATTAACACAAATGTATCACAATAAACACACTAATACACCATACTTGCCTCTGTCGTGATTCCAACGTGGGTGTTGTTATGGGGATGATGAACTGCAAAATTACACTGTGTATGCGAACTGCAACAGCAAGGACAACACAGGCATGTGAGTACAGGAAACGTGACACACATGAGGGAGACACACCACCAGGGCTACACGACACATACACACCTAGGCCATCTGACTCATTGCCTACACTGATGTTGCCAGGGAAGACGGTGCAATGCACAGACACCACACCCATTCCCAGTTGTAGTCAAGTAGCCCACAGGTGCAGTAAGCAAATTTCAGTCAAATGTGTGACCACAGACAACGCACATCACAAAGTGAAGCACAGGTTTATTACACAGTTGCAACATGCCGTAACCACTACAGATGCAAGGTAACCCCACCTGGCAGCGGGCACACAGTCAACAACTGTAGACGGAAGGAAGTCCATGGGTGTGGCGCACATCACCTGTAGGGACACAACAGCTACCAGCCTGGATGTGCAATCACGTCGTCGGTGGACACAGTTGACCAAACGAATCTGAAAGTACCCTGTGAAGGACAGAAATGACACACAGTCAAAAGCAATGGAGTACAGGACAGAACAGCAAAACACATGCACAATACATGTTACAAGATACCCACCCAGAACCAAGTTAGCATGTCAACACTGTTGGGGAGTACAGCCCACCTGTCACCACACATCGCAACACACATCCAGTCAAGTGGCCCATGGACACACTCCCACAGCACCAGAGCACCACCCACACATCATGCCAACTCACATCATTGACATGACACCTCAGGATACTCACATTCAGCTAAAGAAGTTGGTGATGAGCTGTGTGCGGACATCACCATCACCATCATCATCATCATCGTCACTGGCATCGTGGTCCAGGCCAGGATCCTCCACAGGTGGCGGATGTTGGTCATTGTCATCCTGGATGAGAGGCAACTCCTTCCGCACTGCCAGGTTGTGGAGCATGCAGCAGACGATGATAATCTTGCACACTTTCGCAGGGGCATATGGGAGGGACCCTCCGGTCTTGTCCAGGCAGCGGAAGCGGCTCTTCAGGAGACCAAAGGTCCGCTCAATCACTCTCCTGGTCCGACCATGTGCCTCATTGTAGCGCATCTGGGCAGGTGTCACAGGGTTCCTGAGGGGTGTCAGCAACCACGGCATGTTGGGGTATCCCGAGTCACCTACGGACAGACAAGTGCACATTAGCTGACTTGGAAAAGTGGGCGGAATACTACAGATCAGATCACACACAATGGCACAAAGTCAGTACACACCGACAAGCCAGGCACGCTGGTTCTGCATCTGTGCCATCATCCTGGGGATGCGACTACTCCTCATCACAAAGGCATCGTGTGCTGAACCAGGGAAACGGGCACACACGTGTGTGATGGACATGTCTGCAAGACACACCACCAGTGCATTGACCGAGTGGTAGTGCTTGCGGTTCCTGTAGGCCTGCTCCTGGGCCTGTGGTGGTACCAAAGCCACATGTGTCCCATCAATGGAGCCAATTACATGCAGCATCCTCCCCAGGGCATAAAAGTCACTCTTCACGTCAGTGAGTCGTCGCAGTCTAGGGAAATAGATGTACCGGTTCAGGAAGAGCAACATTGCCGCCAAAACATCGCGGAGCACACGGCTGAACATGGTCTGTGACATCCCACCAGCAGTCGCCACAGTATGTTGGAAGGTACCAGTGGCAAAGAAATGTAGGGCTGCCATCACCTTCACCTTGGGGGTCAGCGCTGTAGGATACGGCCGGCCAGGCTGCAAATGTGGGGACAACTGCACTGCCAAATCCTCAATCAGCTGCCTGGTGAAGCGGTACTGTCGGATGCTGTCCCGTTCCACCATCGTTGCCAGGTCTGGGAATGGCCGATGGACAGCAGGAGCCCTGCAGTGCAGAGGAGAAGTAAGCAAGATTGTCAGTCACCCCACATATGCGGCATTGAACACACTCAAGATCCCAACATACATCATTGTGAGGCACAACTACATGAAGTGTGCAGTACCGTAAGGACATGTATGGTACATACATGGCCAACATCTGTCAACACGGTCCAACAGGTGGCATCAATTAGTCCCAGGTTGGCCCATTGGATATCATGAGGCCGTGTCACAGTTCCCATCTCCTGCTGCCATGTCACAATAACCCCCCACAGGGACATGTGAGGACAGATGTGCCCCAGGCACCACAGCTCAACGACAGGTACATTCCCAGGGACCCTGTAATGCCACATGGACACTGGCATTACATGGAGTATCATGTATACACCACAGCAAAACAACCATGACCCCCACAGGTAGTGGCCCCACTTGCCACAGCAGGACAGACATGGACGTCTGTGACACACACGCACAACATCAGAGTCCATGCACACACAACGTGGATGTGGAGACTGTCTCCCATTGTGCACATGAAATCAGAGACATTGTAAACACCACATGCACAAAGACTGTGGAGGACCATCACTATTGTGCCACTGGGACACCCTGGCTCAAACATACCGTCCCACATGGGACTCACGGGGTATGTGACATGACATACACATACACCACTGTGAAATGTGACCATGGCACATGCACAGATATGAACAGTTGCACATCACAGTGGTCACGTACACGTAACACCCAGGATCCTGTCCCCATGAACACGTGCACAGCCTGGGGGTGGCTGCCCACAGGTGACACCCACAGGACAACATATACACCAACATACACACAATAGGAAATGCAGCCTTACATGCCTTATGATAAAGTTTGGACAGGCTGTCGTGATGTAGGTGTGCCCCTCACTCCCTGGGAGCTATCTGTGGCTGGCATATGTCCATCTGAGACAGGCATGCTGACATATGCCAGTCACATGTACAGTGATGCGTTGAACAGCAATGGACCGATCGGTGCCTCCGGCCGGCCCATTGCTTTCAATGTGTGCGGGTACGCCTTGTACCCCCGTGCGCGTTGAACTGCAATGGACCGATCGGTGCCTCCGGCCGGCCCATTGCTTTCAATGTGTGCGGGTACGCGTTGTACCCCTGTGCGCGTTGAACAGCAATGGACCGATCGGTGCCTCCGGCCGGCCCATTGCTTTCAATGTGTGCGGGTACGCGTTGTACCCCTGTGCGCGTTGAACTGCAATGGACCGATCGGTGCCTCCGGCCGGCCCATTGCTTTCAATGTGTGCGGGTACGCGTTGTACCGCAATGGACCGATCGGTGCCTCCGGCCGGCCCATTGCTTTCAATGTGTGCGGGTACGCGTTGTACCCCTGTGCGCGTTGAACTGCAATGGACCGATCGGTGCCTCCGGCCGGCCCATTGCTTTCAATGTGTGCGGGTACGCGTTGTACCCCTGTGCGCGTTGAACTGCAATGGACCGATCGGTGCCTCCGGCCGGCCCATTGCTTTCAATCTGTGCGGGTACGCGTTGTACCCCTGTGCGCGTTGTACTGCAATGGACCGATCGGTGCCTCCGGCCGGCCCATTGCTTTCAATGTGTGCGGGTACGCGTTGTACCCCTGTGCACGTTGTACCGCAATGGACCGATCGGTGCCTCCGGCCGGCCCATTGCTTTCAATGTGTGCGGGTACGCGTTGTACCCCTGTGCGCGTTGTACCGCAATGGACCGATCGGTGCGCACCCATTGACAATGGGCTTGCCTGGCAACGGACGCGTTTTCGAATTTCGAACGAGTCGGTTGCTGGAAATTCAGTTGGTCACCCACAACAATGTTGCAAAATCATGTATGTCATGAAGTTGAAGATTTGAAGGATGCTGTGGGCGTGTTTTGGTGCTGCTATTCCATGGATTGGCCAGATTCAGAAGATGCAAACGACTTGGACCTATCACTTTGGACACAAGGGACAGTATCTGCCTCTCCAGCACATATATATTGCTGGCTGTTCCCCTGAGAGCCCACTTGCCTGCACTACATGCTCCAAGACGACATCTGCCACTGCACTGCTGCTGTCTCTGCCCCTCTGGACCCTGCAATGGCACGTACTGTGGAGAGAGCCCCAGCCTTCAGCCTTGAAGAGAACCAGGCCCTGCTGGACAGCCTACTTCCACAGTACAGCAAGCTGTATGGGACACCAGGGGAGCAGGTGAGTGTTCTGTGCACTGCCTTTCTGAATGTGCATTTTGTCTGACTAGCAAGGCTGAGAGTCTGCACGCCACTGGCTAGCAGGCTCACTGAGTAGTTGTCACCCCCATAGTGTGTAGTGACTTGCACTGGACAGGTATGGTGCAGTGACAGTGCATTTGAACATGGTTTTACTTCCCATGCAATGATACCATGTAGTGACGTCTGGCAAACTGTCCATGGTCAGCTTTGCACTGCCTGTGTACATCATGTGCCCCTGTGATTGAGACATGTATATACAACTGTGTCATGCACGGATATGTTGCATGTGTGGTAATGGCCTTTTCACTTTGTCATCCTCACAGGTTAATGCCCATCGGAAGCAGGAAATCTGGAAGGACATCGTCCGGGCTGTCCGGTCCGTGGGGGTCTACAAGCGCCGGATCCGCAACTGCCAGAAGAGGTGGCAGGACCTTCGGGGCTGGACCCGGAGGATTGCACGGGTCCAGCTGAAGCTGTCGCCTCCTCGCAGGAGGGGCGGAACACGGTCCCTGACCCCCCACATGCTCCAGATCCTGGCGGTGGTCTTTCCAGACCTGGATGGGCAGCTGAAGGCCAGACAGCAGCAAGGAGGGGGTGAGTCAAAGACTGCACTGTGAACTCTGTATTACATGCTTTGTGCCCTCCTCTGGCCTGGTTCAACTGCCACAGTGCAGCAGTCATGTTGTCCAGGAGCCATGTCCCTCTATTGTGCACTGACCACTGCTCATCTGATACCCAGGTGTGGCCCTTACAGTCAGGGAATTGTGTCACTTGGGACTGTGTCCTTGCAGTTTGCTTCACTAAAGGTGGGGGACAGCATCTGTTTCCCTAACTCTGTTGTGGGCATCATGGGTGGGTCCATTGTTCACACAACGCCTGGGTTTGGACATGTGATCTGCGTGTTGCTTTGATATGCGGTCCACTTGCTGAGCTGAGCCACCACATGTGCCTGGGGTATGTGGCACACGCCCATGCAGCGGGTGGGAACAATGTTTGTGCCCCAGGAGTGTGCAGATTACGTGTGTCACACATACATAGCCAGCTATCCACTGTCCAGGGCACATCCCTCATTCATGTGGAGCAGGACAGTCATGCCTACTCCAGGCCATGCAATGCACTCTGTACTCCCACTCCCGTGTATCAGCTGACACATTGTGCACAGTGATTTGACCCCTCCGGTGTCTGCCTCTGTGTCAGTGTGCTGTGGATTAGTTGCCAGGACTGCTGGGGTGTTTCTTGGTAGGGGCTCAGCATGCCCCTGGAGATGTGACCATAGGAGACGATACTTGTGTGTCACATAGGTGTTTGATCAGCTGCCCGTGCAGACTGGGGTATGCGAATGTGATGTTCAGGCAGCTGTTCCCCATTCACAGCAAATTGTGAGGGGCTCAGGTTCAGAGGGTAGTGTCACAGGTCTCCCATATGTCCAATAGGTGTGACCTGGACAGATGAGGGTTGAGATGATGTGTTGTGTGGGGGATGTACATGTGCACTTGTGCAGCTCCAGGACTTGCATTCCCCATGACCTACTATTGTGACACAGTGCATAGTGTTGTTGTCTGGCTGCCAAGTCATACATCACTGAGACAGTGATGTATGACTTAACCAGTCATGCCTCTGCCATGGCATGTGTCAACTTATTTGTGGTCCTGCAGGGGAGTGACATGTGCTACATGCACACCATAGTGGCGCTGGCTATCAGGACATGGGTGCATCATGGTGTCTGTCGCTGGTATGCATCACATGCATTTCCTATTTGACTCTGGGCATCCCTTTCATCCGGAAACCTGTACTGACTCAGTGGCAAGAGCTGTGATGTGTCCACACCGTGTCCTCTGCACTGTCCAACTACTGTGTACTTGGTGCATGTGTCCACACTGGGGTGTTGCAATCCAACAGACACCAGACAGATGGGTGCAAGGCCATGTGGGATGTGAGTGCCATGCTTGGCATCAGACTGACAATTGGCTTCTCCTGTTCAGTTAGGGCACTTTTAGCAATGTACAACTAATGATGCCAGGGCTTGCTCTGTGATGTGCTGTGCTCACAGTGGTGTGTGCGTTTTGTGCAGGTGACTGATGTCTGTCTGTTTCCCCATTGTTTGCAGATACATCCACGGCCACGGAAGGGGACAGCTCCACGGACCAGGAGGAGCCAGAGAGCCAGACTGGGTCAGCAGCCGAGGAGTGGTCGGAGGGACCCAGTGGCACGGAGGGCGAGGGGAGCCACACCGAGGAATCCTCAGCACCATCCACCTCAGCTGAGGACCAGAGCAACTCGGAGGATGACTCCCTTGTGGAGGCGGGTGTCAGCAGCCACCACACCCCAGCTAGTGTTGCTGTCCCCGCCACCACCAGCACCACCACCGCCCTCCCATCGGCTCCCATTCCCAAGGTCCGTGGAGGCTCCCATGTTCGGGAGCGTGTCTCCTTTGGCCCAGGCACCGCACCCCCTGCCCCTGTGTCCCCTGCTGCCCTGAGTGAGGAGTCTGTGTACCTCCTTCGCCAGCTCCATGTAGGGCAGACAGCCATGCTGAGTGTCCTCCATGCGCACACCGCACTGTTGACTCAGCTGGTGTCGTTCATGGAGGGCATCTCATCGGGCATGTCTGACCTACAGAGGGGCAACAGGTCCATGGACTCCTCCCTGACGGCAGCAGTGTCCCTCCTCAGACAGTCCCTCACCCCTCCTGCCTCTGCTCCATCCACACTCCCCAGCACCTTGCCCGTCCCAAGCACACACACACCGGCACAGGCACACACCAGCACACACATATCCAGCACACAGACACACACGCCACAAACTAAACGCACACGCACGCACAGTCAGGGGACTGAAACCAGACTCACAGGGGATGGGGCCCTGGTACACACACACGCATCCACGGGCACTGCGCAGTCCTCAGTTGCCTCTCCCTCCAAAGCACCCTCCCTTGCCTCACCTGCAACCCCAAAGACCCAGCGCCTCTTCCTCAGTGACCTCGGCCTCTTCCCCTCCGATCCAGCTGCCCCAGCATCCAGGGGGAAGAGGAAGCCCCCACACGGAGCAGAGTGCCCCTCGCCCCCGGACACCCTCCCCCAGGCGCAGACAGACTGAGGCCCCCACCCGCAAGTCCCCCGGAGTGGTAAGAGCAAGACCCCGCCGCCGCCCTGCAGCTCAAGCACCAGGTCACCTTCCTCCATCCCTCAGGCCCCCACTCCACAGGTGCCCCCGCCACACCCTGCCCCAGGTTCCCCCACCCACAGATATACCATCCCCAAGAGGCTCCGGCCTTCTCCCCTGCCACTTGCTCTCCCGGCACCACACCCCCGCTGCGCTTGTCTGTGCCACTGATGTGGTGAGGGTGTCCTCCCCCTCTGTCCAGCCCACCTTGCCTGTTCCCCATTCTCCTCCCCTGGTGGTAGGCACTGCAGTGGAGTCCACTACCACCCTGTCTGACTTGGGCACTGCAGTGGCGGACCTGTCCACTCCATCTGCAGGGTCCACTGCAGTCGTGCCGGCACCCACAACATCTGAGCCATGCCCCCCAGTTGTGCCGGCACACACCATGTCAGACACCTCCACTGCAGTTGTCAGTGGCTCTCCAGCACCCACCACCCCTTCCCTGCTTCCTCCTGGTGAGCCCTGATCCTGTCCCTGCGGTGCCTGGCCTACCCCCCGGTTGCCCCTCCTAGTGGATTGTCCCTGGTTTTGTGCAGGCATGTGTAGGGTGGCATCTGCCACTGTCACCCACTTGTGACTTTGTTGATGGACTGGCCATTGGCCTTTGTTTATGTTCTACCGGACTTCTACTTTTAATGCCACATATGCTGAATAAAGCAACTTTCTGTTCTCTAGTGCTTTTGCTTCTGATGTACATGATGTTGATGATGCTAACAATGCCCTTGCTGCAGTGATGGTGATATTTGGTCTCATGATAATGAAGTGTTACTGTGCAGGAACCCATGTGGTCCAGGGGTTATGTGTCCTATCCTGTGGTGTATCCATGTCATCCATAGCAGCATCTGAGGGTGTCATGTGTTCAGTATTTGGCAATGAGATTTCCTACTTAGATTGGCAACTTCACATCTGTGGCTTCCACCCCTGCACATCTGTTGTGCCTGCCATTGTTCTATTCGTCTACTTCCCTGACCGTGTGGCCATCTCCAGTGAACATGCAGGTTTGGGCATCAATGGGGAAGGACTCATCTGTGTTGTCAGTGCAACATTGCTATACAAGTGTGTTGGATCTGTGCTGATGATTCCGTTGGCACTTCCATGACCAGGCTGATGGGACGGGAGCCCTCATTTGTTGCTAATTGTTGATTGTGTGTCCCATTGCTGCCATGGTATGGTATCTGTTCGCCTCACATCTGCAGTCTCCACAGGGTATCTGCATGTGTGTGCCCATTGGTGCAAATATGTGGGTCTGCATTCGGATGGTCACTTCTGTCATTGTGTCATTGATGATTGTTGACGGTGTCAGCCCCCATGGGTGTTGTTTGTCTGCACATGGCCAAAGTTATGTCTTATTTGCACTGCAGGATTTGGCTCCCCCAATTTATGTTGCAATGGGACACATACACTACTTTGCCACTGATGTGTTTGTTGTTCTGTGACCAGGAATCATCCATGCAGTTTGGCAGTTGCACCTCTTACTTTGTCAACAATTGCCTATTGGTCACTGTGATGATGGGGGTTTGGACCCCATTGCCACAATGTTCAAGATGTGCTGCAGCTATGGACCCCACACTTGCCTTTTGGTCACTGTGATGATGGGGGTTTGGACCCCATTGCCACAATGTTCGAAATGTGCTTCAGCTATGGACCCCACACTTACATTTTGGTCACTGTGATGATGGGGGTTTGGACCCCATTGCCACAATGTTCGAAATGTGCTTCAGCTATGGACCCCACACTTACATTTTGGTCACTGTGATGATGGGGGTTTGGACCCCATTGCCACAATGTTCAAAATGTGCTTCAGCTATGGACCCCACACTTACATTTTGGTCACTGTGATGATGGGGGTTTGGACCCCATTGCCACAATGTTCGAAATGTGCTTCAGCTATGGACCCCACACTTACATTTTGGTCACTGTGATGATGGGGGTTTGGACCCCATTGCCACAATGTTCGAAATGTGCTTCAGCTATGGACCCCACACTTACCTTTTGGTCACTGTGATGATGGGGGTTTGGACCCCATTGCCACAATGGTCATGGCCTGCTTGCATTGTGGGTGCCACACACATATATGTGTGGCACATGTGCTAGGAGGTCACATTGTATGTTCAAAGTCATGTTCGGTGTTGTAGGCATTTGACACAGTCTACACACGCTTGTCATGGTGTTGGGGGGATGTCTTCTTCTTGCATTCCCTAGGTTGTGGTGTGCTGGTTGTGTCATGCATTGTCCATCCTATGAGTGGGGGTGGTAGTAGTGGTAGGCATCCAGCCCCCCCTGGGTGAGGGTGGTAGTAGTGGTGGGCATCCTGCCCCCCCTGGGTGAGGGTGGTAGTAGTGGTAGGCATCCTGCCCACCCTGGGTGAGGGTGGTAGTGGTGGTAGGCATCCAGCCCCCCCTGGCTAAGGGTGGTGGTAGGCATCCAGCCCCCCTGGGTGAGGGTGGTAGTAGTGGTAGGCATCCTGCCCCCCTGGCTAAGGGTGGTAGTAGTGGTAGGCATCCTGCCCCCCTGGGTGAGGGTGGTAGTAGTGGTAGGCATCCTGCCCCCCTGGCTAAGGGTGGTAGTAGTGGTAGGCATCCTGCCCCCCTGGGTGAGGGTGGTAGTAGTGGTGGGCATCCTGCCCCCCTGGCTAAGGGTGGTAGTAGTGGTAGGCATCCTGCCCCCCTGGGTGAGGGTGGTAGTAGTGGTAAGCATCCTGCCCCCTGGCTAAGGGTGGTAGTAGTGGTAGGCATCCTGCCCCCCTGGGTGAGGGTGGTAGTAGTGGTGGGCATCCTGCCCCCCTGGGTGAGGGTGGTAGTAGTGGTAGGCATCCTGCCCCCCTGGGTGAGGGTGGTAGTAGTGGTGGGCATCCTGCCCCCTGGCTAAGGGTGGTAGTAGTGGTAGGCATCCTGCCCCCCTGGGTGAGGGTGGTAGTAGTGGTAGGCATCCTGCCCCCCTGGGTAAGGTTGGTAGTAGTGGTAGGCATCCTGCCCCCCTGGCTAAGGGTGGTAGTAGTGGTAGGCATCCTGCCCCCCCTGGGTGAGGGTGGTAGTGGTGGTAAGCATCCTGCCCCCCTGGCTAAGGGTGGTAGTAGTGGTAGGCATCCTGCCGCCCCTGGGTGAGGGTGGTAGTAGTGGTGGGCATCCTGCCCCCCTGGGTGAGGGTGGTAGTAGTGGTAGGCATCCTGCCCCCCTGGGTGAGGGTGGTAGTGGTGGTAGGCATCATGCCACCCCTGGGTAGGGGTGGTGGTGCGCATTCAGGCCCCTGTGTGCATATGTGGCATTGGTGATGGGCATCCCGCCCCTATGGTGTTGCTGTTGCTGGTGTAAGTATATTCTGCATCCCTGTGTGTGTGTGTGATGTGTCGTGTATGTGTTGTATGTGTTTTGTGGTTGGTGTCTGGCTTACCTTCTGTGCCGTACGCGTCCGTGCCTGTTCCGGTAGTAAATGTAGAATATTGGTATGATCGGGACGAAGGGATTCATGGTTGGTTCGTGTCGTTCGTCCTTCTCGTTGCTTCGCGTCGTCCTCGTCGCTTCGCCTCGTCCTCGTCGCTTCGCCTCGTCCTCGCCGCTCACTCGCGCTGGCGTGTTCGCCTCGTAGCCGTGGATCGTGTTGTGGCGCGAATCGGAGCTTATGTGCGCCTCTCCCGGATGCTTTGACGTGCCGTGCGTAGCGACGGGTTCGGCGCGTACGGAAAGCGCATCGTACTTGTCCGGCCGGACGGGGCTGCATTTTTCCTTCCGTGCCACTCGATTCGGCGTTTCCGGATTCGCCTCGGTCGGAGAACAGGACCTGGTTTGGGTGAGTACGGCTCGGCCGGATTCTTTGCTGTTGTGCGCATCGTACTTGCTCGTTCGGTGTGCTGTACGGATCGGTCGGGAAACAGGCTTTCGCATGGCTTTTTTCCCGACCGAATGGTATTGGGTGCGCCTCCGACCGAGATCGGAATCGGCCCCAAAGTATATAAAATAACCAACAAATAGACCTAACTATTAAAAATGATAACTTTAATAAAAAACAAATTATTACTAACAAATACTTTTCTCTTAACAGCTTCTACAAAATTCAACAAAAAACATCAACGAAAGAAACTTCACCAACTGCATTTAGTAAGTATTTTTATTTGTTCAATAAAATAAATAGACAAAAAAAATGAAACAAACAAATAAGCTAAACCTATAACCTTCTATTTTATATTTCACAGATTACATTTCAATAAAAGTCCACCTTAAAACAATAAAGCAAGAATTAACTTCGAAAACAGAGACAAAAGCAACATTACAGAAAAAGATAAAATGAAGTAAGTATATAACTTAACCAACAAATACAACAAACTAATTAACAAAATTAAAATAAATTAAAAAGCAAATATAACTAACAAATATTTTTCTCTTCCTAGCTTCTACAAATTACAACCTACAACAAAATCACCGAAAAAAACATCAACAAAAAATAGTAAGCATTTTTTTCTCAACTAAATAAAAATAGAAACTAAATCAATAAAAAAACACAATAAAATGAAACACTTTAATAATAATAACATTTTGCTTTTAAAGCAACAGAAAAAAATCAAGTGGATAAACATCAAGAAACAAAAGAAAATCAATCAAGAAAATCAAATCAAAATACATGTAAGTTTTTAAAAAAAAATATTAACTATACAAAGGACCCGATTCCAATGTCGTTCAGAAGGCCTCCGAATCGGATTTGGCTTTCCCAGCTCTTGTTTACGACCGAATCGTACACAGGTCCGAACGACCAAGTACGATGCGAAGATCATGTACGCGCTGACCGAATCGTTTCCGGGACACAAACCTGTCCGTACGACACATTCATAGCCAAATCATGCCGCGCTATGGAGCTGTATTCCTGACCGAGCGAGTACGATGCACAATTCAGACAGCCGCTTTGCCTCGGTCTCAGCGAGACGAAACGGCTGTCTGAAGCGTTTTTCTGGGGGCTGTAGCAGGCCCCCCTTCACCTGGGGCCCTCTGAATCTGTCACGGGGGTGTACCCATGGGCCCCCCGATCCAGGCATGCACAGTGGGGGTGCCCACCACAGGGTGTACGCTTTACCCCACCCACCCCTTTTCTGCTATGGGAGCCTGTGTATGCGTCTGTACACGGGCTTCCATAGAGATCAATGGGCGTCCAAGCGAACCGAGTCCGTAAGCAAACGGCAGCATCGTACTCGTTCGCTCGCTCGGACTCCCGGAGCACGTTTCGCTTGGAAAACCCTCCGGATCCGAGTCGTACGGGGGCTTTCCTAGCGAGATCGGAATCGGGCCCAAAATGTTTATTGTTCAAAATCGTATAATTAATAAATATATATACATATAAATGTAATCTAAATGTCCAGTATTTGTAAAGCGCAAACAATTACCCGAGGGTTTCAAGGCGCTGGGGGCCATCGGGAAGATTAAGCGAGCTATTGCCCAGAGTCACATGGTGCTGGGCTGATCTGCCGCCGGTGCCGGGTATCGAACCGTGAGCCCCTGGGTTCCGGAGTCAGCTGCCCTGGCCGCTGCGCCACACCTCTTCCCATATATTCACAGATTAACTAAAAAATGGCAGAGGGAGCAAAATTCATTACTTCACAAAAGGGGAAACTACTTCTCTGCTACATGGGATACACTTATACCCAAGAAAAAATGAGTGGAAACAAAACACATTGGAAATGCAGTAAATATTACTCTAACTCTTGTTATGGTAGAGCCACTACAATAGAAATCAATGTAGTAAATGTCAAAGAACATAACCATCCCCCAATGTAACTGAAATTGAGGTTAGAGATGCTCTTGAGACAATAAGAGAAGCAAGTACCAGCTCACAACAAACAAGTATCCAAATACTTAGAAATGTGTTAACTAAGGTACCTGAGCATGTTACAGGACAACTACCGTCTATCCCCACTCTGAAGAGAATAATTTCCGAACTAAAAGAACTACAGCTCAAACACCACCCACCCCTCAAACTTTTGATGAAATACAAATATTAACCTGAATATACCATCACTCACAAAGATGAAAAATTCCTTCTCCAAGAAAACAAAAGTCATGAAAAACGAATTCTCATCTTTGAAGCAAATAACAACTTACAAAAACTTAAAAACTGCGAAACGTGGATGATGGATGGCACATTCAAGGTTTTCCCCAAGCCTTTTTATCAATTATACACAATCCACGGCGAATATGAAGATACTAACATACCCTTCATATACGCACTACTCCCTAATAAACAGAACACCACATACATAGAGCTCCTAACAATTTTAAAACAATACACCGACAACTACATTCCACAAAAAAACATAATTGATTTTGAACAATCAATGATTCAATCAATTTTAAAATTATACCCACACACTGCAATACAAGATTGCTACTACCACTTTAATCAAAGTATCTGGACGAACCTACAAAATCTACTTTAAGTATAGATTATGCCACCAATAGCAACTTCGCCTACCGAATTAAAAAATGAATAGCCCTGGCCTATGTACCAATAACTGAAGTAGCAAACCATTACAACCTACTTCTTGAAAGCCCCTTCTATCAGGCAAATGAAACTAAACTGATCTGTCACAATCCTCTCAATAACAAAACCGTAAAAAACACAAAAAATTGCTTTAAAAAAAAAACGCTCCAACAAACCTGAAAAATAAAAGGAAATGTAAACAAACTTGTTTTAAATAAACAAAATTCATTTTCCTATTCTGTAAAAAAAAAAAAGGTCGAGACCACCATCCGTTCACGATCGGGAAAACCTGTAAAAAAACAAAACAACACCCATCCACAATAACACGTACAAACCCACAAGCATTAACATTAACAATAAACACAAAATAACACAATTAAACAACACAAAACTAACACTACATAACACTCTACTCTACTCCATCACTACGGCAAACACATAAAACGCTAAACTACCAAAACAACACCTAACTACACCAAAAATGAACAAACACGATTCTCACAAACCTAACTACACTACTACTACCTCGCCCCTACCCTAAAACTACCTTAAAAGTTCATTAAAACAAACTTACCTTAAGCGATGAAACACAGCTCCCAACTGCGAGGTTCCGTCTTCCAAAATGACCTAAAAACAAAACAGATAGAAAAGTGAGGAAACTAGAAAAAAAATGGCCGCGTAATAAAAATTAAAAAAGACTTACTCCCCATAGAAAAGAATGGAGAAATAATATTAAAATGCAAAAAAATAAATGTATATTTTTATATATTGTAAAAATGTTTACAAATGTTCCAAAAATATGCAAGAAATTGTAAAATATATAATAAATATATTATCAAAAAACAAAAAATATAATATTTAATAAATATTAAAATGTATGTTTTTCATGTACTGTAAATTTACCAAAAATGTATAATGAAAAAATATATGTGAAAATATATATTTGTAAATTATTTAATATATTAAATATTATTTGAATACACATAATATTCAATATACTAAATAATAAAATAAACAGAAAATATGTAAAATACTTATTGTATAATTGTATTAAAAAATAAAATGATATAAAAGGTATTAAAAAAAAATGTGTCATAAAAAATAATAAACAATGAAAGTCAAATTGTTTAAAGAAATAAACTATCAATATATTTACTTTCCTATTACATGACCATACTTCAAAAAATGTACAATTTTTCAATTATGTTTTAAAAATATGTATGTTAAAAATGTTATTCATTTTTTAATTCTACATTAAAAATGTATGTTAATAAACATTGTTAATTTTACAATTCTACAGGAAAAATGTATTTTAAGAAATATTGGTAATTTTCCAACTCTACATGAAAAATGTATGTTACAAATATATTATACTTTGTAATAAATTTTGAACAACATCAAAATACCTGGATAATGTTTTTAATATTGTGAAAAACTGTATAACAAATGCAAATGAGGACAAATAAACTGTAAAATAAAAATGTATATACAATAAAAATGTTTACAAGAATAACTAACACGCATCTCCTTTCTTATTTAAATGTACATACAAATAAAAAAATAAAAAAATAATAAACAATACAAATGTACTATGCCTAACTCCAAAAACCAACAAAACTCACAGTAAAAGTACTGGATAATAAAGCAAATTAAATTACTATTCCAACTCCAAAACCAACAAAACTCAGGGAAAGTGCTGCATAATAAAATAAATTAAATTACTATTCCAACTCCAAAACAAAATAAACTCAAGGAAAGTGCTGGATAATAAACCTATTTAAATTACTATTCCAACTCCAAAACAAAATAAACGGAGGGAAAGTGCTGGATAATAAAACATAATAAATTACTATTCCAACTCCTAAACAAAATAAACTCAAGGAAAATGCTGGATAATAAAACATAATAAATTACTATTCCAACTCCAAAACCAAGTAAATTCAGGGAAAGTCCTGGATAATAAAACTATTTAAATTACTATTCCAACTCCAAAACAAAATAAACTCAGGGAAAGTGCTGGATAATAAAACATAATAAATTACTATTCTAACTCCAAAACCAACTAAACTCAGGGAAATTGCTGGATAATAAAACTAATTAAATTACTATTCCAACTCCAAAACCAACAAAACTCAGGGAAAGTAATGGATAATAAACCTATTTAAATAACTATTCCAACTCCAAAACCAACTAAACCCAGGGAAAGTGCTGGATAATAAACCTAATCAAATTACTATTCCAACTCCAAAACCAACAAAACTCAGGGAAAGTGCTGGATAACAAAACCTAATTAAATAACTATTCCAAATCCAAAACCAACAAAACTCAGGGAAAGTGCTGGATAATAAACATAATAAATTACTATTCCAACTCCAAAACCAACTAAACTCAGGGAAAGTGCTGGATAATAAACCTAATTAAATTACTATTCCAACTCCTAAACAAAATAAACTCAAGGAAATTGCTGGATAATAAAACATAATAAATTACTATTTCAACTCCAAAACCAAGTAAACTCAGGGAAAGTCCTGGATAATAAAACTATTTAAATTACTATTCCAACTCCAAAACAAAATAAACTCAGGGAAAGTGCTGGATAATAAAACATAATAAATTACTATTCTAACTCCAAAACCAACTAAACTCAGGGAAATTGCTGGATAATAAAACTAATTAAATTACTACTCCAACTCCAAAACCAACAAAACTCAGGGAAAGTAATGGATAATAAACCTATTTAAATAACTATTCCAACTCCAAAACCAACTAAACCCAGGGAAAGTGCTGGATAATAAACCTAATCAAATTACTATTCCAACTCCAAAACCAACAAAACTCAGGGAAAGTGCTGGATAACAAAACCTAATTAAATAACTATTCCAAATCCAAAACCAACAAAACTCAGGGAAAGTGCTGGATAATAAACATAATAAATTACTATTCCAACTCCAAAACCAACTAAACTCAGGGAAAGTGCTGGATAATAAACCTAATTAAATTACTATTCCAACTCCTAAACAAAATAAACTCAAGGAAATTGCTGGATAATAAAACATAATAAATTACTATTTCAACTCCAAAACCAAGTAAACTCAGGAAAGTCCTGGATAATAAAACTATTTAAATTACTATTCCAACTCCAAAACAAAATAAACTCAGGGAAAGTGCTGGATAATAAAACATAATAAATTACTATTCTAACTCCAAAACCAACTAAACTCAGGGAAATTGCTGGATAATAAAACTAATTAAATTACTATTCCAACTCCAAAACCAACAAAACTCAGGGAAAGTAATGGATAATAAACCTATTTAAATAACTATTCCAACTCCAAAACCAACTAAACCCAGGGAAAGTGCTGGATAATAAACCTAATCAAATTACTATTCCAACTCCAAAACCAACAAAACTCAGGGAAAGTGCTGGATAACAAAACCTAATTAAATAACTATTCCAAATCCAAAACCAACAAAACTCAGGGAAAGTGCTGGATAATAAACATAATAAATTACTATTCCAACTCCAAAACCAACTAAACTCAGGGAAAGTGCTGGATAATAAACCTAATTAAATTACTATTCCAACTCCTAAACAAAATAAACTCAAGGAAATTGCTGGATAATAAAACATAATAAATTACTATTTCAACTCCAAAACCAAGTAAACTCAGGGAAAGTCCTGGATAATAAAACTATTTAAATTACTATTCCAACTCCAAAACAAAATAAACTCAGGGAAAGTGCTGGATAATAAAACATAATAAATTACTATTCTAACTCCAAAACCAACTAAACTCAGGGAAATTGCTGGATAATAAAACTAATTAAATTACTATTCCAACTCCAAAACCAACAAAACTCAGGGAAAGTAATGGATAATAAACCTATTTAAATAACTATTCCAACTCCAAAACCAACTAAACCCAGGGAAAGTGCTGGATAATAAACCTAATCAAATTACTATTCCAACTCCAAAACCAACAAAACTCAGGGAAAGTGCTGGATAACAAAACCTAATTAAATAACTATTCCAAATCCAAAACCAACAAAACTCAGGGAAAGTGCTGGATAATAAACCTAATTAAATTACTATTCCAACTCCAAAACAAAATAAACTCAGATAAAGTGCTGGATAATAAAACAACAAATTACTTTTCCAACTCCAAAACTAACAAAACTCAAAGAAAGTGCTGGAAAATAAAATATAATAAATAACAATTACAACTCTAAGGGCATCATCCGCCCGCCACCGCAACTGCAAACGGGACCGCCCGCAAGAGGTGCGGCGGTCCCGCCATGTCAATTAGGATGCCACCGCCATGGTGACGGTGGCATCCCGCATCATTTACATTGCGGCGGGCGGTGCTGTGAGCAGCACCCGCCGCAATGTAAATAAAGCATGTTGCGCATTGGCATGCACAACGTGACAGGCACCGCGCGATGCCTGCCACCCTGTGCATGCCAATGTACCCCCAAGTGCCTGCAACGGGCCCCCATTACCAAAGACCATATGCCTTTCCATGGCGGCAACGCCGCCATGGAAAGGCACATCTCCGCCTGCATCACAATATGGATGGCGGTGTCTTGCAGACACCGCCACCATATTGTGCACGTTTTCCGGCCGGTCGACGAGTCGACCGGCGGAAAAGCGGCGGACGGTCTTCCTGTGTGCCGCGGATCCCCCAGCCATCCTAATATGGCGGGGGGTCACTGATGCATGGATGGCGGGCGGATCGCCCACGCCGGGCCAGCGGTGGCTACCGCCGGGCCGGCGGGCGATCCGCCCGCCATCCTAATAGGCCCCGAAATTCATAATAAATAAAATATTTTTTTCTTTCAAATTTATCTTTATAATAAATTTTTAAATTCAAAAAGTAATAATATTTTTTTACAAAGTAAATTTTTGTAAATAAATTACAAAAAATATAGAAAAATGTACTCAAACATAATATAACCTCAATATTTTAAATATTTTCTTTTCAAATTTACATTTTCAAATTTAAAAATAATTGACAATTTTCAATTTCTACTTTTAATAAAAAATATTTTTAAACAACTTTAAAAAACTACTCCCTACCCTTATCCCCTATAAAATCAACATCACACTACTAAATGTTCTCAAAAAGTTCTAAAAAGTTTCAAAAATTTACACATAATATTTTCAAATTACTCCTCACCCTAATTCACTATAAACACAACAACCTGCAACAAATACTTTACATATTTTTTTAAATATTTCTATTTTAATTAATAGGAAATACTCCACATACTAATCCCCTATAAATACAACAGCCCACAAATAAATATTTGAAATATTTTTAAAATATTTTAAAAATATTTTAACGTTTTTTAAATGACTCCCCCATCCCCTACAAACCCAATATCCCACTCCTAACACTTCACAATTTTTTTAAAATATTTAAATTTTATACCAAAGGTTTTAAATTACTCCCCACCCTTATCCCCTATAAACCCAACATCCTGCTCCTAAAATTTAACAAAAATGAAAAAAAGATTTAAATTTTAATCCTAAATTTTTAAATTACTCCCCACCCTTATCCCCTATAAACCCAACATCCCGCTCCTAAAGCGTAATTAAAAAGAAGAAAACAAACATTTAACATATATTTTTTAATCTATAAAACATATAATAACTAATACTAAATTAGTAATAATAAAATGCTAACATTAAAGAAATAAATCGATATAATTTACACCAATATTTTTGACATCGACAATTACTAAATCGATATGTTTGCATTGCATAAAATTCGATATTTTTAACTATGAAAAAACTTATCTCGATTTTTTACACCATTGATATTCTTGACTCGATATTAATGCAATTCGACATTTCCATGTCGATATTCTGTCTCTGCACCGATAAGCACATGTGATTTGGAATAAAGCCAACAATCAGAGTACTAGAGAGCTTAAAGCTAAAGTGGACTCACTTATTAACCCAAGCTGTAGGCTGTGAAGGGTGGAAGCAAAAGGCGAATGACAGTTGAACTGACAAATGCATGAAGAGGGCTGACCCATAGTTACTTTATGTATATTGATTTGTGTTTTTTATTTATGATTTTTTATTCCAAGAGGCTGACAACACACCTAAAGCTATCTCTATGCCAGCACATTTAGCGAACCCAAGTGGTTATGTGTGCTGCTCTTTATGTGCTGTTGAATTTAGCTCTATTTTCTAAGCGCAAAATGAATCCTCACCTCCATTTTGGACGCCAGGGTGCATTTGTGCCAAGAAACCAGGGTTAAAAGCTGGGAGAGAATTGGGGGAATATCCTACTCCAATTGCAAATTTAGCAAGTGCAGGCATTTTGCTCGTATTTGCTATTTATTTTCTGTAGCATTTACTGCTATTCTTAGATCAAAATACTTCCTTGTTTCCATCTTGGAGGCGAGGGGGCATCTTTGCACTAAGAAAACAGCGATAAACACAGAATTACTCTTCATGTGTAATTCTGCATAATCTTGCAGAATCTTTGGGTAATTCCGCAAGATTACATGCCCTCCCTGCAAACCAGGGCCGGCTTTACCACTGCTGGCACCGGGAGCGACAATCTTTTTTGGCGCCCCCCCTCTCCATGACCTCCTCTTCAGATTCCCTCACTAGCACCCAGCAAAAGGGCCCCTCATCTCTCCATAGCCCCTCTCTCGCATACATTTCATTTGTTTTAAAGCGCTGGTAAAGGCTGGCTTTACTAGTCCACTCAGCTATCCACATAAAGTACAGATCTGCTCTTTGCAGCAGGCATATTAACCCTCTGCGCTACTTTATGAGGAGTCAAGACTGCCACTAGACAAAACTCCGATCTCTCACTCTAGCAGGAACATTAATCACAAGAGTTATCATGACATTTTTGTTTGCTGCCTGAAAGCTGGATGCACAAGGGGCTCTGCATCAGCTGCTTTTAAATCATACGTTATTGCTAAACGCAGCACCCCCCTCCAGGTCAGCGCCCAGTGCGGCCGCACGGTCGCACTGCCCTAAAGCCGGCCCTGCTGCAAACCGTGCTTTGAAACACCAATATATTGTATCACATTTCGATAAATTATCAGGAGGGAAACCCACAATATAGCGCCACCCTTTCATATTACTGTCATGATTGTGAATCATGTTGACGTAAACCTCTACTCGTGGCTGCCGGCCTGATTTCCTGAAGGCTTGATGAGCCACTGTATATTAAAAGTATGATCCGCAGCCGCCCTCGGCAGTGGAGCAGGGTATACGATGCTACTTGTTTCCCCTACAAGTAAGCTTAGCCGTGTCACCTTCAGGAAACCCGGCAAATCCCCCGTTTTAGGTTGTACGTTATTAAAAGGGGAGAAAGGGTGAGACGCCGCGCCAGCTGCCGTTAATCAGGCTTAGAGTCTGACTGGAGCCAAGAGAGAGGCCTGCGGGTAGATTCTACCTAATGCTGAGGAAATACAACAAGACAGAGACAAATGCTTTCCAGCCCAGCGGCACAGGAAACCATAACCCCTTCACGGTCCATAAGAGGCATGCTCAAATTGATTTTGTCCGTTTACCTCCGTAGCCCAACCATCTGACAGCTTTATGCGTTGCTACCGTGTTATCTTGGGCCCACGGCCTTATCGTACGTACTACTTCAGAGTCATTTACTTCCGGCGTGCCGTCGAGTTCCCTCGCTCCACCCCAGCATCGCTGCTTTTTAAGCTATTTGACATTTATAGGGTGCAAAATGTTTCGAGCATGTCGCGGACACTTTTCTGCCAGTTGTCAGCACATTCCAAGAAAAAGCCTTAGATAAACGCGCCCGTCCTTGGGAAATGCTTCTGTCAGATGATGTCTCTGGCTCGTTCCTCCTCGTATTTCGTTTGCAAACATGGCATTCCTGCAAGGCTCTGGAATGCGGACTTTAAGACAGCGGGACAGTAACACAACAAAGGGAGAAAGCAGCATATATATGTATACACAGGCTGGATGGTATAGAAAATCTCATCAGAAGCGAGGGTCGGGTGGGGCTCAATGTTCTTTCTTCTCGTCGTGAACACAAAAGGAAAGTGGATTAGATCCTCTCTTTTACCCGACTCCTACAGAAACTCCTATTACACAAATACCTACCTGCTTTTGTCGATCGGAATTCTCCAGTTTCCTTTTGTAGTACGGGCTTAATATTGCAAATGCACATATTTATTTTTGAAGGGACGGGGGGCATCACTTTAATAGCATAAATATAGGCGAGTAGACTTATCTTACATTTACTTTTTGGGGAGTAATTTACTGACTTGCAAAGGTCACGTAGGAAAATATACAATTTTCATAGATTTCCGGTCTGCCATAGTATCCTACCATTGAGATCCTTTTAGATTGCTAACTTTAGTTCATTTAAGAAATGGGTTTAAAGCACGCTTCAAATTTACTTTAAAATGTGTTTTTTTCCTGCACAGGGAACACCCCTGTAGCCATGTATGTCTTAGTATTTATACTGCAAACTAGGGGAGAAGCAATGGAGATCTGTAGATTCTATGTCAGGACGAGAGGCTCCGCTTATGCTTCTTACTTTACTTTATTTTGACAGCAAGCAATAAAAACGTTAAAGTTAAAAGACTACACTACCCATGAACACCCATCAACAGTCACATGAACCAATCATAGAGCCCTCAGCCCAATATAACAGCAAACAGCTGTCTTATTTATGTTTTCTTTCTTTGCTGCTGAGCAACCAGTTAAGTGTCTCATTCCTTGTTTTACTGCTTTATATAACATTTATTAATGCAAGCTTTGCTCATGCTACTGTGCACAGGACTATACACTTTAACTGCATGACTCCGCGCAATAATGATTTTTGATTAACGAGTGCATGACCGTAATGTTGCTTCGTGCAAATTGTATTAATTTGTTGTGGAACTATACAGTGTTTGCCTGATCTTTGTGGTGCTTTGGAAGCGCTCCGGCCTCTTGGCTCAGCGGCTACGCTACAGGAGCCTAATTTGGTGAAGCGGGAGCAGGGAGAACGGACGCGCTGGCCTACTCGGCCACGTAGTCCTTATTTCTATTTCTATTTTCACGGGCCATAGTGCGCATGTGTGCTTTTTTTCTCCAGATTTCCCAGTTCATTAATACCACTTGTTCGACGTGTTGGCGGCTCTTTAACTCCCGCCTGTGCCTCTAGCCCTGTGATTCTCCCCCTGAGATGCCCTGATTGTGATATTATCCAGGGATCAAATTAATTAACGAAGGCTTACACCTAGAGGGCAGCGGGCTGCTCCCTCCACATTCTAAATATATATTCTCTCTGGTGCCTGCTCTGGGTATTATTCTTGTGACACTCCCCCCTTGAAGCTACTTTTCAGTAGTTGGTCATTCTCCCCTGAGGTGCAACTGGTGACTGGTCTGCAGCATTTTGGCCCTGTATGACCCATTTGAAGTGGAGATGGACCAATATGAGGACCCTGAGAGATCACTGGAGCAGGAGTTGGTCGAAGTGCTGGATTCTAGTGTCCTGCAGTCAGTGAACAAGGTCCTAGTTAGGGATCTGGGACCAATTACATGACACTTGTGAGGTTATGCCCGCCAGGAAGGATGGATCCCAACTCCCCCTCTGTAACTGGGGATGATGGCTGTTCATCTCCCAGACAAGGCAAAACCAAAGACAAATCAGTAAGGGGATCCACCTCAGCAGCCTTCGAAAAGCTGGTGGACTCTCTTTCAGGGAATCATGACTATAGCGCACCTTCTGTCAATGCCTTCTCTCCTTCTTAAAAATTTGAGGATTCAGACTCCTCAAGTCCCAGTAGACCTGACCATGAAGATGAGCCAGGTCCCAGCAAAAGACAGCCCAAACCTCACCAAAGTGAGTCCCAGAAACACCCCAATGTGCTTGATTTTGAGCCAGGTGACATCATCCACCCTCACTCCACTGACTGACTCCCCCTGCAAGAGGTAGCTGATTATGTGCAGTCCCACATACAGCAAAGATTTGATAAGGAGGTCAGGGCCAGACTGCACTCTGAATGACCCAAGCTGTATCTTCCCGGCAAAGTGACCGCAACCCTGGAGGTGGATCCAATTATGGTCACATTCCTTAAACAGTATTCCAAGGATCCCAAGAAGGGACTGGACAGGGCCTGGCACAATTGTCAGGACAAATTATTGGACGCCACTGGCCCTCTCACTAAGATTCTAGGGCCAGATGTACGACAGTATTTAGCATGCGCAAACAGGTTTGCGACTCGTTTGCGCATGCTAAAAACCTGTAGCCAATGTACAAACACTATTTTGCGAGTCGTAAATAAATTGTGACTCGCAAAATAGTGTTTAGCGACTCGCTATTAGGAAGGGGTGTTCCCTTCCTAATAGTGACCGTAAAGCCATGTACCAATGTTTTGCGACCGCAATTGCGGTCGCAAAACACTCGCAAATTACCACCCTCTTCAAGAGGGTGGTAATGCAGTTGCAAATGGGAAGGGGTCCCCAGGGGACCCCTTCCCATTTGTGACTGGCTCAGAAATATTTTTTAAGGGCAGGCAGTGGTCCCAGGGACCACTACCTGCCCTTAAAAAATGAAACGAAAACGTTTCATTTAAAATAAAATTAAATACATCTCATTTTCCTTTAAGGAAAACGGGCTGCATTTAAAAAAAAAAACCTGCTTTGTTGAAAAGCAGTCCCAGACATGGAGGTCTGCTGAGCCCAGCAGGCCACCATCCCTGGGAGGGCCAGCCATTCCCAATGGGGTCGCAAATTGCGAGTGGCTCATTAATATTCATGAGCCTCGCATTTTGCGACCCCATTGGGTATCGCAATCAGTGTCTCTGACACTGTTGTATATTCTAAATTGCAACTCGCAATTTGCGACTCGCAATCGAGCGCAAATTGCGAGTCACAATTTAGAATGGTCGTACATCTAGCCCCTAGAACTGACTTTTCAGGCCAAAGATTCAGCAATCCCCAATCGATCCCGATGTCTTAGTGGGATGGGCTCAAAGAGCAGGGGCGGCTCCTCTGCTAACGCGGAGGAGCGTCGCCCCACTGCTCTCAGAGCAGCAGAAAGGAAAAATAAAATTATATTAACCCCGTTATTATCACTTTATTTTTCACTGTGGGGATAGGTTAGGGTGGGGCGGGGCTGGGGTCACATGGGGAGGGGTGGTTTGCACTCCCTAAGTGTGCATGACTGTTTGGTCGTCCCACTTGGGCCGGCCAAACAGTCATGCGCACTTTGCATGTTCCCCACCAGGCTACATTACACAGCCGGGTGAGGAACATGCCCAGGCTCCCAGTCCCCGTCTGAGCGTTGAACCACAGCGCTCACACCAGTCACAACGCTGCATTGCAACATTGTGATTGGCTTAGGGAAGGGAGCTTTCTGCTTCCTGCTTCCGCCGAACCTAAGGAGAAGGTGGCGGGGGAAGGGACCGATGCGGAGGAGAGACGGAGGCCACAAAAAGTAAGTGCTTTTTGGGAAAAAAAATGTAGTCCCCCCACCCCTGTTCCCTGCCAACTGCTACTGTCAAAGAGCCATGCGTTATCTAGGGAACACAAACTGCGCAATCACTACAGAGCAAAGGTGATCGATTCTCATGAGAATTAACCCCAAATTGAACAAGTTGGCATCTTCTGATGTGGGTACAGTACTGTAGGGTCTCCTATTTGGGGCACCTTTTCTTAAGGAAATGACCAAGTTCGTAGCAACGTATAGTACACTCGACAAAGCCCAGGGGTCCCTCAAGAAAGTTTTCCGCCAATCCCTTTTTGGCAGGGCCGGACTTTTTAGAGGACGTGCGTCCAGCCGAGGTTATTGCCAAGGCCCACAGCGTAATTACTACCCATGAGGTAGGGGCGGTGGGCAAGAAACCACTTACAGCTCCACCTTTTACCCTTCACATGCCCCTAGTGGAAGGAACCACTTCAGACGAGGGTGGTACAGAGGGGCACAAGAATCCGGAGATACAGGTGAGACCTATTCCTCTCTCGAATGTTTATTTGGGGGGCAGAGCCAGTCTTTTTCTACATAAGTGGCAAAGGTTGACCCAAGACTCCTGGGTCATCGAGTCCCAACCAGGGTACAGGTTGGAGTTCTATGACACCCCTTACCAGAGCTCCCCGACCAAAGAAATGTTTTTCCCCAAAGAAAGCGAGATTTCATCACATCAGAAATATAAATTCTCCTAGAGAAGGAGGCTATAGGTTAATCAACTCCTCACCCTTGTGGTCTTCTCAGCTCCATCTTCCTTGTAGAGAAGAAAGGGGGCGGGTCACTACTAGTTCTAAACCTGAAAGTTTTCAATGCCTGGATTATGTACAGGCATTTCAAGTTGGAGGTATCTATCTTCTATGGAACATCCTTCAAGAAGGGGACTGGATGGTGCGTTTGGATTTAAAGGACACATATGTGACTGTTCCAATTTATGCCCCTCCTTGTTGTTTTCTGCAGTTTCTGTGGTTAGCGCAATGTTATGAGTTCAAAGTCCTCCCCTTTGGCCTGTCCTCTGCACCTTTGTGCAGCACAAAGATAATGAGGCCGGTGGTGGAAACCCTTCGGGCGAACGGAGTTCGCTTGATCGTCAATCTGGACAACATTATTCTTATAGTGCAGAGTCCTTAGACCGTCTTAACACACCTAGAATGGACGATCTGTCTCCTTTAAGACCTAGGTTTCATTATCAATGCACAGAAGTCTGTTCTTATCCCAGCTCAGTGCTTAGAGTTCCTGGGGTTTCAGATAGCCTCCACCTCTAGGATTACACCGATTGGAGACTTCACCCGTAAATCTTCAACACAGTTTATCGCCTGTGGGGTCCTTGCATGGTGGATCTGTTCCCCTCTTGCCTCAACCGACAGATCCCTATAGTTTTCAGTGGTCGTCTAGACCCGGAGGCCCAAGCGACGGATGCTTTCCTTTGGGACTGGTCCCTCTTCCTGAGCTATGCATTCCCTCTGCTTATGATGATTCCCAGGTTTCTCTCCCAGGTGAGGCATCAGAAAGCGAAGATAGTTCTGGTGACTCTATTTTAGAAAGGGCAAGCATTGTTTCCGGTACTCCTCGGCTAACTTGTGTTTGTCCTCTGCTGATTCCATTCCGATGGAACCTGTTGCTGAACCCAGTGGGACAGTCTTATCCCCTAATCCTCTCTAGACACCTCTTCCTATTGGCATGGAGGGTTTCCGGGAGAGTTGAAGTTTGCCAGGCATTTTACAGAATGCTGGGGCCTTCATCAGACAGGTGTGGTCTGCTAGTACACAAAAATGATACGCCTCAGCCTGGAGGTGCTGGTGTGGTTGGTGCCGTGAATGGAGTGTAGATCCCATTGGAGCTTATTGCTGTCTAGTTATAAACTTCTTGTCTTCTTTAGTATCTTCAGGTATGGCTTACAGGTCAGTTAATAACTTTAGATCTGCGATTTCAGCAAGACATTTTCCATTGGAAGGTAAGCCCATCAGTGAGGATCCGGTGGTGTGTAAGCTCATAAGAGATATTCGAATGTTCTATCCCCCTAGACCGAGATATTCAGCTTTGTGGTAAGTTAATATAGTCCTTAAGTTCTTAAAGAATTGGCCGGATAAAAAATATTTATCACACAAGCAATTGTTAGCCAAATTGATGATACTTTTATGTTTAATATCCTGCAAAAGAGTCTGGGATGTACGAGTCTTGGATCTCCCAGGTAGGGTATTCACCCCAGAGGGAGTTTCATTTACTATCACCAGGAAGACGAAATCCAATTCTCGGTCTATTTCTTATCCAGCGTTCCCTGGTAATAATAAACTGTGTGTTGTACAATGTTTGAAAGCTTACGAAGGAAGTACTAGTGAGTTTCGTTCTGATATTGGGAGTCAATTGTTAATTGCGTTACAGAAACCTTTCAAACCTGTAGCGGCTGCCACCTTGGCCAGGTCGATGCATTGGCTGTTTTTAGAGGCAGGGATTGATACTGCCATATTTGGTGCCCATTTGGCTACAGGAGCCATGGCCTCAAAATCTTTTACATTAGGGTCACGGCTAGATGATATCCTGAAAGCAGCGGACTGGTCATCCAAATCCACTTTTAAGTCTTTTTACTATAAACCTATTGTGGATATGGCTTCAGTGGTGGTGGCACAACTTTGAACAAGCATAATCAAAGCTCCGTCCTGACATAGAATACAAAAAATTCTAGAATACACAATAAGAATTTTCAATTCTATTAAGGACACAGAAGTGAGGATTATCCCACCCTAGAATAAGTATGTATATGTATTTATACTGTTTGGATCTAATGATTGATGATGTTATAAGTTCCCATACTGTTCTATGTTATGGAGTTTTTACTTTATGATGGCCAGTGATTACGGCTTCAGCTTTTTCTTTCCTCATAGGAAGCGATCAGAAGTAAACGCGAAACAGGATGAGTTTGGGATATGGTCGGAAGTTCTACTTCGGCGGTTAATGGCCTCTGTGGATATTTTCGCCTTAAGACGAGGTCTTCAACATCCTAGAACAAAGTTCTTCAAGTTTGACTCTGGTTAAGTCCTGTGGTTTCTTTGAGTTGGCTGGATGTCCTAATGTCGTAGGATTCTGGAGTTATGAACAGTTGATTCCAGTTTTGGGTAACGAAATAGGGCATAAGATGGCGGTTTGTGTTACATAGGGCTGAGGGCTATATGTTTGGTGCATGTGACTATGTTGATGGGTGTTCATGGGAAGTGTTGCCTTTTTACTTTAACGTTTCTTATTATCTGCTGTCAAAATAAAGTGAAGAAAGAGAAGCATAATCCTCGTCCCCATGTCCTTAATAGAATTTAAAATTTTGTATCGCGTAGGCTAGATAATGTTATATTCTCATATCCCACCAAACTCATTTAGAGGTTGGGAAGCTAGGATTCCTATGATTGTGCTGTGCTCCCTTTGCATCAGTGCCATTCATTTTTTGTTTTGCAAAAATAAACAACCACTTTGTTTTTCTTTTCTACAAAACAAAAAAATTAGACTGGATGGCATTTCCTTTTGGCTGAGAGGGCTAGCAGTGCACAAATGGGAGCACTTTTGACAGAAGTTTCCACAGACATGGTGATGATCCTAAAGCATGGTAGACTGTCTTTTGCCTAAAAGTGGAAGGCCATCATTGATGTTGTAAGCTGCCAGCCATACTCCAAATGAGGCCCTGAGTGATTTGCCCAGTATCGCATGATTGTCGGTCAAATGGCGAGCATTGAATTTGGCCCAGAGAAACACATTTCAAAGTCACCAGGCTAACTACTAGATCACACCTTGATTTATTTATAATTCTTCATTTATCCAGAATGGAAGATTTTGATAAGGAACTTGCTACACAAAAGCGAAAATATGATACATAGCATGAGAATCAAGTTGGATAAGCCACATAAACCAGATGTGCAAAGTAACTGTTTTATGAACAGAGACAGAAGGTACACTAACATATAGACACAATGTAAATTAGATATACAACTCTGTTAATTGTGTTGTTGTTTCCTTCTTTTCACACCATGGAAATGCACCTAATCCTGCCTTTTGTTGTAATTTTCCTTGTGTTTCCAAGGAGAGAAATGCCATGAAAAATGTACAACTTTGTGGGTGGTCAGAGGAATTTGGCCAATCGCTCCTTCCTCTTTGCAATCCTTTCTTATACCTTTCCCTTCCCCAAAGTGCCAGGCAGTTGTCTTTTTCGAATATCAGTAAAAATCTACAACTACTGATTCTGCTTATCAGTATTTGGAGTTCACACGCATACATTTAACTTTTAGTGCACATTTCTTATTGTTAGGTGATCAACACGTTCTATGAAGAAGCCCATTATTTTTAGGCCCATTTATTTTTAAGTCTGGCATCAGTCAAGACCTTTTGATTTTAATAAGTCAGACAGATATTATTGCACAATAAATTAAAATCATCGTAATATGACAACATATGTATAAAAGCAGTACTAAAATTTTAAAAAAACACTCGCCGGAAACCACTGTTTAATCTCATACTGCTTCATTGCCTGAGCCCCACTTTCCTGCCAGCTGTTGTGTTTTTAAGTTCAATTTTACTGTTAAAAATTTCACAAATTGGCAGATGAGTCTTATAACCTTTGGCTCAAAGCAAGCTAATATAGCTGGTCTGCACGAACAAATGCACCTCTCTTTAAATAGCTGGTGCAATAAGGCCCTTCGACTGCTTAGCAGTTTTTTTGCAAATGCAAACAAAATGGATTAAGTCCTCTCTCATTGTCCTGCAGAGCCTGAACACCACATTTGCTGGTGTTTTTAACCAAGGCGGATTATGGTCAAGTGAATTAATGTTTCCGAATCTGTGTTTCATAAATTTTTGTTTTACATAGATTGAGAAGCCTGCTTCCATACATGGTTGCGGTGCAAATTTTTTGTAACTCTGAATTACAATCCAATCGTGGGGGCGTTTGGAGAAGGTGAGCTTGCCCTTGACCTAGGATTGGGATGCCAAAACCTTGTTTACTGAATTCTTGAAAAAGTTCCCAAATTGGCTTTAAGTTTAGGTTGACCAGTGACTGGTCAAGGTAGCTTTTCATACATGAGTTTAGGGGGCGTTTGCTTATTTCTTGCCAAAGATACTGATTTAGGGATTTTCTGTTGTATTTTCCAACCAGTAGCATACTTTCACAAATGCTAACTGCCTGGCTATTGATAGTTTTGTGAGGCCAAACTCCATTCTTATGTGCGCCAGTCATAAATTTCTGGTGAGGGCGAAGATATACCTGTATATTTTTGTAACTGTGAAGTCTAGAATTTAGGCATCACTCCCACAGAGTGCTTTGCTGGCGAATGTCAATATGGATACAATTTTGGTAGATAATACTTTTAGCATTAGGAGAAGTGATTGACCCTTCAGAGATCTGAATAGCGTTTGAAAAGCTGCCATTAGGGCAAAATGTTTTGTTCTAAGTTGGTTCATATGTGTTGTGAGAGATTCTTTGTTGCCGAACAGAACACCTAGGCAATTGTATTCCATCACTGTTTTAATCTGAGTTCCACCCAAATTCCACCTTGGTATGATTTTTCGTCTATTACCTACTGCCATCGGCTTGGTCTTGACCAGCTTTATTTCCAATCCATTTCCCTGAGTATATAGTACTAGGGCGTCCATCAGTCTTTAAAAGCTGACTTTAGTTTTGCTTATTAAAATCAGGTCATCATCAAAAAGGAGTCTGGATAGTTAGAATGCCCCCAGTTTAGCAGCGTGGGAGTAGACCAGATTCAATTGTGTCATCAGATCGGCTAGCTAAAGATTGAACAGCTTTGGTGCAAGCACACATCCCTGTTTTACACCTATGTGTGTGCCAATTTTCCATGAAAGCAGTGCTCCATTCTAAACGTTTATCCTTACCTAAGTGTTAGTGTATAGCAGTTGTATCTGTTCTAATAGAGGTGGCGGTATTTTCTAAATGGCTATCCTTGCCCATAGTTTCTCCCATTTTACACTATCAAATGTAGCTTTAAAGTCCACAAAACAGAGCTATAAGGTTGTGTGATTCCTCAGCTGTTGATCCATGATGAGGGAAAGTGTGAAGATGTTCGTTAAGGGACCTACGTCTTGGCTGAAACCTGTTTGGTTTAACGAATTGTTTATATATATATATATATATATTCACTGAAAAAACCATAGGTTTTAGGGACAGTTATAGTTAGTTGGACATTGCACTCGTACAAAACCCGTGAAATTCCCCCGTTATAGTTAGTTCAGGTAACTATAACTCGCGCCCCGCAATGCACTGCTGATGACATCACATATTACATCACTCATGACATGGTCAGTGACATCACTGATGACATCACTGATGACATCTCAAATGACATCACTGATGACATCATCCAGTGACTGTGTGTTTCTGTAAAGTTTAAATATGTTTAATATATATAGGGAAAGGCGTATTGAAGAATGAGTGGGTGTATAAGTGTCTGAATGGATGATTTAGTAGGTGCGTGACTAACTCTATAAGTGAGTGATTAAACGTATCTTACTGAATGCATGGGTTAGTGACTAAACTGGGTGAATGTCTGTATCCGTCTGTCTGTTGCTGTGTAAGTGGATGCATGGGTTTGTGAATAGCTACATGAGTGTCTATATGAGTTATTGATTGGTTGTCTGAGTATCTGTATGGGTGCCTGAGTGTTTGTGTGGGTGGGGTGTGTGCGACTCTGTGCATAGATGTGTGAGTGGGTGATTCACTGGGTGGATGGTTTCAAGAGTGCATCTGTGATAGACTGTATGGGTGGGTAAGTGTGTGTAAGAGTGTGTTAGTGAGTGAATGTATGTCCCAGTGGTACATGTGTGAGTAACTAAATATAAGAAAGGCAGTATATATGTGTGTTGGAGTATATAAATAGCTATAAGCGAGAGTGTGTGATTGTGAGAGTGACTGTATGGATGAGTGTGTGCTTGTATCAGAGATTGTATAAGAGCGTAAGAATGTGCTAGTATTTGTATGAGTAAGTGAGCTGGTGTGTGTATAACTGTATAGGTGAGTAAATGGGTGTGTGCTTAATTTTTTGCATGACTGACTAGGTGTGTGAGTACCTCTATGGATGAGTGGCGGTGTGTGAGTGTTTATATAGGTGTATGAGTGCATATAATAGTCCTGTACTGAGTGACTATAAGTATGAGTGACTGTACGGGTGAGTGAGTAGATGTGTGTGTGTAGACCTAAGAATCAGTGAGTGTGTATATAGTAATTGGTGTTGGAGTGTCTATGGTTTTGACAATGGCAGTCTGTAATTTACAGTGGGTGTATCAAAAGTTATATTAGGGTGTGAGAAGATGCATCAAATTATCACATGGAAGATGTCATCAGTGATGTCATCAGTGATGTCATTTGAGATGTCATCAGTGATGTCATCAGTGATGTCACTGACCATGTCATGAGTGATGTAATATGTGACGTCATCAGCAGTGCATTGCGGGGCGCGAGTTATAGTTACCTGAACTAACTATAACGGGGGAATTTCACGGGTTTTGTACGAGTGCAATGTCCAACTAACTATAACTGTCCCTAAAACCTATGGTTTTTTCAGTGAATTTGTAAGGTTTTTAAATGCTAATTTCTAACTATAACGTGCCTGAAACCCATGGGTTTTTCAGTGAATTTCAAATGTTTTTAAATGCTAATTCCTAACTATAACATGTCTGAAACCTATGGTTTTTTTCAGTGAATTTCAAAGGTTTTGTAAATGACAATTTTTAAATGTATTAATTGTTATATTTATGTTTTTGATACTGATTTACTACATTTTTTAAAGTATTTATTTTGAGATATTTTATTTTTAAAATACATTGTAATTACATTATACATTACATTACAAAATATACTTTCTCAGAATGAATTACTTTAGTTTAAATACTTTGCAAATAGGCAATAGACTTTTAAGTACAGTAGTTACAGTTGTTGCAATGGGCAACACAATTTAAAACACAATGCAACATTGAGCTCAATGTGAATTTCAAGTTAAATGCAATTAGTTACTTTATGGATTACTTTTCTAACCACAGGACTGGATCCTAGATTCAGTCCTGGGACATCTCCTGTAAACAGTTGAGTAAAAGTTTTTTCTGGTTACAATAGTGATTTTTAAGGAATATTATTGTATTTTAAAAGTTGACACTTAGAAACTTATTTCACATAGAATCACCAATGTTATCCTATGGGAGGAAATTCACTTAGCAGGTAAGTAGTGTTATCGTTACTTTTTCTTACTCAGTGGTGGATCCTGGATCCAGCACTGGTGCATCTCCTGTAAACAGTTGAAAGAATGCGTTTAAGTCACACAGGCGATTTTTAAGGAATATTTGTAGTTTGTGAAAATCGACACTTTGAAACTTTTCTGCTGAAAACCAGACAATGGATTCCTATGGAAGGAAATTCAAGTTACTGGTAAGTACGGTTAGAATTACTTTTCAGGGTCAGTGCTGGGCTAAAAGATGCAGCACTGGGTTCTCTCCTGATAACAGGTGAGTAAATCGGAATTCATAGTTCGGCTGATTTTAGAGAAATATTATAAAGTTCAAAAACTCCACACTTAGAAGAATTTCCAAGTGAAACCAGTCAATGTTAGCCTATGGAAGGAAATTCAAGTTACTGGTAAGTACGGTTAGAATTACTTTTCAAGGTCAGTGCTGGGCTAAAAGATGCAGCACTGGGTTCTCTCCTGATAACAGGTGAGTAAATCGGAATTCGTAGTTCGGCTGATTTTAGAGGAATATTATAATGTTCCAAAACTCCACACTTAGAAGAATTTCCAAGTGAAACCAGTCAATGTTAGCCTATGGAAGGAAATACAAGTTACTGGTAAGTACGGTTAGAATTACTTTTCAGGGTCAGTGCTGGGCTAAAAGATGCAGCACTGGGTTCTCTCCTGATAACAGGTGAGTAAATCGGAATTCCTAGTTCGGCTGATTTTAGAGGAATATTATAAAGTTCCAAAACTCCACACTTAGAAGAATTTCCAAGTGAAACCAGTCAATGTTAGCCTATGGAAGGAAATTCAAGTTACTGGTAAGTACGGTTAGAATTACTTTTCAGGATCGGTACTGGGCGCAAAGATGCAGCACTGAGGTCTCTCCTGATAACAGGTGAGTAAATCGGAATTCGTAGTTCTGCTGATTTTAGAGGAATATTTGTAAGTTTCAAAAATCGACACTTAGAAACTCTGCAAAAAGCAGGCAATGATATCCTATGGAAGGAAATTCAAGTTACTGGTAAGTACGGTTAAAATTACTTTTCAGGATCAGTACTGGGTTCAAAGATGCAGCACTGAGGTCTCTCCTGATAACAGGTGAGTAAATCGGAATTCGTAGTTCGGCTGATTTTAGAGGAATATTTGCACAATGGTGAAGGAAGGGGGTGGGGCCTGAGGTGACATGTCTGCAAACACGCCCTGTGGCGCGTTTTAAGTTGGAGAATTAATTCCTCCTCAATCCCGAGGGTCCCTAGGGGCCAACTAGCCCACCAGGTACCTCCAGTATGCGCCAGAGAGCTGCATTGCAGAGAGGTGTTCAGAGGCCACGCCCCTTTTTACAACACTCTGCAACGCAGCTCCGTGGCGCTTACTGGAGGTACCTGGTGGGCTAGTTGGCCCCCAGGGACCCTCAGGATTGAAGAGGATTTAATTCCCCATCTTAAAACACACCACGGGGCCTGTTTGCACACATGTCACCTGAAGCCCGCCCCCTCCCTTCACCACTGTGCAAACGCGCCCCGTGGTGCGTTTTAAGTTGGGGGATTAAGTCCCCTTGAATCCTGAGGGTCCCTGGAGTCCAAGTAGCCCACCATGTACCTCCAAAAGCGCCACAGAGCTGCGTTGCAGAGAGGTGTAAAAGGGGCGTGGCCTCTGTACACCTCTCTGCAACGCAGCCCCCTGGCGCATTCTGGAGGTTCCTGGTGGGCTAGTTGGCCCCAGGGACCCCCAGTATTTAAGGGGAATCGTTCCCCATCTGCAAACGCGCCAGGGGCGCGTTTGCAGAGTGGTAAAGGAAGGGGGCGGGGCCTGCGGCCCGATCATTTTTGGTTTTTTTTCCCCCGAAGAGGGGCTGTGTGGCCCCCCTTCCTTTTTCCTATTTTTGGGCCCTGGGGACCCCATCCCCCAGGGCCTTACCCTTTTTTTTTTTTTTTAAATTAAACGGGAAGGGGGCCGTGTGGCCCCCCTCCCATGGCCGAATGCGGCCCCGGGGACCCCATCCCCCGGGGCATGGCCACACTTTTAAATACATTTTTATGGAGGGGGGCTGCGTGGCCCCCCTCCTCAGGCCTCCTTTTGCCCCGGGGACCCCATCCCCCGGGGCAGGCCTTTATTTTTTATTTTTTAAACATTTTTTTATTATTTTTGGGGAGGGGGCCGCGTGGCCCCCTCCCGAGCCACTACTTGCCCCGGGGACCCCATCCCCCGGGGCTGGCCCTATCCTTTGGGGTCCGTGGGGGACCCCAACTCCCCCACGGACCCTGCCGGCTCCCCGCCTCCTGCGGGAGCCGGCATTGCTTTCCACATGGGGAGCTGCGAACATGCAGCTCCCCATGTGGAAAAGCAATTTGCTTTGGATATTGGAAGCGAGAGCAGGTTTCCGCGAGGCTCCCGTCCTGTCATAGCAAACTACAGTGTCCCGGGGGTAGGCACCCCGGGACACTGCAGGAGCCGGCCCTGGGGGTGGCGGTCCCCAGGGCCATTACAGGCTCCAGGAGGGGGCCGCGCGGCCCCCTCCCTCCATCGACAAAGCCCCGGGGAGGGGGTGGTCCCCGGGCTCTGGGGGTCCGTAATGGACCCCCATATTGAAATTTTTAGTGCCCCGGGGAGGTGGCGGTCCCCGGGGCTTGGGGGGCCTTCGAGGCCCTCAAAATTAAATATAAACCCACCCCCCCGCATGCCCCCGGGACTTGGCCCACCCGAGGGCAAAATAGCATCGAAGCAAGGGAAACCGCGCTTCGATTTTTTTTTTTATCGGCGGGATCCACGCACCCTAAGCGCATCCCGCCGATTTAAAAAAAAAAAATGCTTTTTTCTGCCCAGGGGGTCCTTGTGGGACCCCCTGAGCAGACCTAGGGCGTCAGGGTGTTTCTACCCTGCCCCCTTTTTGTGCTTTGCGCACTTGTTTCTGTCCCTCGGTTCTACCGAGGACAAAATGGCTGCCAACACTTCCTGATTTGGAGTGTTGACAGCCACTTGACAGCCAATTAGCATGCAGCTCGTGATCGGGATGGTGCGCGCAGGGTGCGCTCAGGGTACGCGGACCCTACTCGGCCATAGATATATATGTGACTTTACTTATGATTTTCTCAGAAACTACTGAACGGATTTACACCATTTAAGCAAAAGGCACGACACTGAACCAAGGGCTACCTCTTTGCCAAATTTGGTGTAATTCCGTTCAGCAGTTCGGGCTGTAGCTGCGATGAAAGGTTCCTATGGAAAAATGAATGGGGAAAACGCGTTTTGGGACCCCCTTTTTTCTCGGCCCCCGCTTGACGAACCACCCCGAGACTTTCAGGATAGGAGCGGACCGGAGCGCCCCAACAAGTTGGAAGCTTTCGCGAAGATTCGTCAACCAGCGCCAACGTTATTGCAACTAGAATGTTGCGGATTTCCTATGGATAATAGGTCCTAACTATAACTATCTACTGGCGACTGCCAGTAGATAATATATATATATATATATATTACCTACTGGCGGTCGCCAGTAGGAAGTTATAGTTAGGACCTCGTTTCTATTCAAAAAGCGTTTTTTCTTTTGCCAATATCTTTGGGGCCGTGTGACGAATCTTTGCAAAATTTTCTCAACTAATGGTTCGCTCAGGTCAGCTCCTGTCTTGAAAGTTTCGGGGTGATTCATCAAGCGGGGGCCGAGAAAAAAGGGGGTCCTAAAACACTTTTTCTCCATGTTAATTTCCATAAGAAATTTTAGACAAACTACAGCCCGAACTGCTGAACGGAATTACACCAAATTTGGCAAAAAGGTAGGTCTTGGTTCAGAAAGCGTTCTTTTTTTAAATGGTGTAAATCCATTCAGTAGTTCCTGAGAAATTCAAAAATAAAAAAATATCGACATCTGTTGACCGCGGTGGATCCGCGAACCCTGCCGATCACGAGCTTCATTTTGATTGGCTGTCAACACTCCAAACCGAGTCACAAGAAAAAAGGAAGGAAATGGTTTACAAAAAAAAAGAAAAGGGGGCAGGGTAGAAACACCCTGACCCCCATAGTCCTGGTAAAAAAAAAGCATTTTTTTAGACATTTTCCGGCCGGAGTCGCGTTGGGTGTGCGCTTAGTTTTAATGAGCCCCCAGGTGGGCCAGGTCCCGGGCGCATTTCTGTATGTTTATGCGGGGGCCCTGCGGAGGCCCCCGCAGCCCCGGGGACCGCCACCTCCCCGGGGATTTATTATTAAAAAAAAAAGCGTGGGGGTGCTCCTGCCTCCTCACACAGCCCTGGGGTCTGCCACGTCCTCGGGCTTTAATTAACAAATGCGGGGGGCACATGACCCCCACAGCCCCGGGGACCGCAAACCCCCCGGGGCTCTGCTTAAAATAAAGTAGTGTGGGGGGCTTGAGCCCCCCCACACGTGCCGGGGACCACCATCCCCAAGGCACTAATTAAAAGAAGGTGGGGGTCCGTTGCAGACCCCCTGGCCCTGGCGACCACCACCTCCCCGGGGCTTTGCATACATTGGGAGGGGAGCCGAGCTCAGCCCCCCTCCTGGTGCCCTCTTTGGCCCTGGGGACCGCCAGGGCCAGCTCCACCAATGTCCCAGGGTGCCCACCCCTGGGACATTGCAGTTTGCAATGGCAGGGGGGGGCACTGCTCCCGCCCTGTCATTGCAAACGTCTGATTTGCTTTGTGGAAGCGAAGCAGAATTTCTTTTGGGCAAAGGGAGCTGCATGTCAGCAGCGCCCATTGCCCAAAAGCAATGCCAGCTCCCGCAGGAGGCGGGGAGCGAGCAGGGACCGCGGGGGCATTGGGGCTCCCCTGCGGTCCCCAATGTGATAGCATGCCCCGGGAATGCGGTCCCCGGGGCGGATATCAAATAATGGAATTGGGGCAGTTTTTTTCTTTTGATTTTGGAGTCACGACCCCATCGTGGCTCTCAGCGCGGCCACCCGTGTAACGTCGCGTTGGATTCGCAGATCCACCTCAAATAAATAATTTAATAGTATATAATTTAGAAGGTAGTGTTGCAATTGTGAACTTGCTTTATAGAGGTAGTGTGATTGAAGTTAATAATAAGATTAAATTTGATAGAGCTAGTAAAAATATATAAAATTAAAAACTTAAAAGTTAAACCTGAAAAGTGTATTGTATTGTAGTACATTGAATTCATGCTTTTGCAGATTCGCGACGGGTTCGTAAATCCACAAAATATTAAAAAAGAGTATGCATGTGTACAAAAAAATTAGATTCACTATTGTGTTATAGGGTGGCTCTAAAAGAGTCCTTGTTTTCATTATGAGTTTGTTGTAGCTACATGTTTTTCTCTCGAGATAGGAGTCACAACTCCATCGCGGCTCTCAGCGTGGCCCCCCAGTGTAACGTTGCGGTGGATTCGCGGATCTACTTCAAATAAATAATTTAATATTATATAATTTAGAAGGTAGTTAGTGTTGCATTTGTGAACTTTTTTATAGAGTTAGTGACATTTAAGTTAATATTTACATTAAATTTGATAGAGTTTGTAATAATATTAAAAAAATTAAAAGTTAAACTTGAAAAGTGTATTGTGTTATAGCACATTGTATTCATGCTTTTGTTTTGAATTTGCGGCGGGTCTGCGGATCCACAAACATTTTTTAAAAAGAGTTTGTATGTTTAAAAAAAAAAAGATTCACTGTTGGTTGTATAGGGTGGCTCTAAAAAGAGCCCTTGTTTTCATTATGACTTTGTTGGAGCTACATGTAAGTGCGGATGCACAGGTTTAGGTTGTTGAGAAAGACTCTGTTCCCTTGATCTGTGGAGTGTACTCCATCACTTCTGTAGATGTCATCCATATCAAAACGTAGATTGTTGTTATAGATGGAGCCCATCCTATGGTCTCTGAGGTAAGCAGAAACAGCTTTATTGACATTCTTTCTAGCTTTCTCAATTTGTGGACAGAATTGATTTGACCACTTCCATTTCTGTCTTTGGCATATATTAGAGTATACAAAGACAGTTTGGGGGAAAAGCAACATCAATTGTGCAAAGGTATCTTTCATGAGCATTTCCAGTCCTACTCCAGTCGATGTGCCTAGGTCATTGCCACCACAGTGCACAATCATGAGGTCAGGGGGTTGGAGATGCAAAAAGGTTTTAACCAAAGGCATCAATTGGTGCCACTTTAATACTCTCTGTGCAATCCATTTAATATCCACATTTTTCAAAGCTAGGTCTTTGTCAGTACCTCTGTGTTCAGCATACCTTTTGCACCAGAAAACATAGCTGTGCCCTACAATCCATACTTTAAGCATCTTGAAGGGATGTCTGGAAGTAATGAGAAGATGTCTGTAGCTGAGATAGTCAGTTGGTAGAATGAGAGGTATCTAAAATGGTGAACAAGATGCTGTTTTTAAAAAAAGCAGATAACTGATTGGCTGTTCATGAACATTGTACACTCAAAAATAGGATGCATGTTACTTTCTTAAAAAAGCATGTTTCTTATTGGTTATTAAAAAATGTTTGAAAGGTACAGTAGTTAGGATAAGGTAATATTTTGGAAAATTCAACAACACCTGCTATTTGCATTTGTAAGCTTGTGTGCTGAACTTGAAAATATGGTGAACTTGTGATTTGCCAGTTCAGTTGAATGTTGCATAAACTGTAAGTATGGAAACTGGGATTAAGCAAAATGGGGGAAGGGTTGAAACTTAACTGTGCTTTTAAAATATTAAATTGTAATTTATATATAAGTGATATGTTATTAAAGTAAGATTTCCCAAATCTGAACTATGTTTAGAAGTGGTGTGTTCTTAAAAAATAATGCTAGTATTATTAGTAATAGGATTTTGAACTCCCGTATGGATTTGTGGCTCCTTCGTGATGGTACACTGTGGCACCGCGGTGGAGTCGCGACTCTAGAAAATTACAGAACCATTTTGGGCACTTCTAGAAGACAGTTGGAAAGGGTTAATATGTGTAACCAATAGAACTGTGTTTTACAGTTTGAAATAATGTAGGAAGCAATGTGATTTGTTACTTACATTTATTTGTGTGGAGAAAGAGAGGGAACTTTTGCCATTACTGGTTTTACCTTGTTGAGAGTGGTGCATTACATTGATTGTGTGCATAAGAAAATCTTTCATGAGTTCCTGTGATTTCATATTCTACAATACTATTTGGAAGGTGAGTGATAAATTTGTGAGGTGTATTATGTATTAGCTTTATTTTCAAACTTTAAAAATTATTCAAGAACTGTGATGTTTGAAATATATTATTAAATGTAGAGATGTGTATTGTAGTTTGTTTTATTGTACTTAAATATTGTTTGAAATAGATTGTGTATAAAAATATGTGTATATTGGAAGATGGATTAGCGATTATGGGAGTTTGTATTAGTGTGTGGAAATGTACAATTGAAGTATACTGCATAGTTTTAGGTGTCGATTTCAAATTGGAAGCGCAGTTTGTCAAGTTTTAAGGTGTGCATGGACTTGTGAGCTGAAGTATGTCTCTACTTGTATATGTATTCTCATGTCTTATACATTTGAGGATGCAAGATATATAACAAAGAGGTGTTGTTGCTTTTTATGTGGCTAGGCTCAACACTGTGAGTAGTAGTTGAATGGTGAAGCTGCAGCACAAAAGTGAGGCTTAAAAGATGTTGACATAAGGTATTAGTGATTAGGCTACTTTTTATAAGTCTCTAAAGAGGTACAGTTGAAATATGCCACATAGTTTTTGGTGTTTGCTTGAAATGGGAAATGTAGTCTGTCAAGTTTTAAGATGTGGATGGTCTTGTGACTGAGGTATGTCTCTACTTGCATATGTATTATGATACGTGTTATGCATCTGAAGATGATAGACTTATAAAACACAGGTATACATCTATCTCTATATTTCTTTTATATATGATGCTGCTAGCAAAAGGTACAGACATATGCATGCATGCTTTCAGGAAGATGGTGAGACTTACAGCAGAGACATGTGAAGGGTTGCTGCTTTGTTTTTGGCTATGCTCAATACCTGAGTAGTAGTAGAATGGTGAAGCAGCAGCAGCGCAAAAGTGATGGTTAAGACATGTGTGAGAAATTAGTGATTATGATACTTTGTAAGAGTCTGTGGAGAAGTTCACTTGAAGTGCACCGCATAAATCTAGGTGTCTGTATGAAATGTGAAGTGCAGTCTGTCAAGTTTTAAGGTCTTCATGGTCTTTTGATTGAGGTATGTGAGTACTTGCACATGTATTGTGATATGTGTTATGCATCTGAAGATGCTAGATGTATAAAACACAGGTATACATTTATTTGTATGTTTCTTTGATATGTGATGGTACTAGCAAAAGGAACAGACATATGCATGCATGCTTACAGGAAGATGGTGGGACTCACAGCAGAGATATGTGAAGGGTTGCTGGTTTATATTTGGCTAGGCCCATCACTCTAAGTAGTTGCAGAATGGTGAAGCTGCAGCTCAAAAGTGAGGTTTAAAACATGGTGGCAGAGGAATTAGTGATTAGGCTACTTTGTATGAGTCTGTGGAAAGGTATGCTTGAAATACACAACATCATTTTAGGTCTCTACTTGAAATGAGAAGTGCAGCTTCTGAAGTTTTAAGGTCTGCATGGTCTTGTGACTGAGGTATGTCTGTACTTGCAGATGTATTTTCATATGAGTTATGCATCTGAAGATGCTAGATGTATATAACACATGTATACATCTATTTGTATGTTTCTTTTATATATGATGGCACTAGGAAAAGGTACAGACACATGCATCTATGCTTTTAGAAATATGGGGAGACTTACACAGAGATATATGAAGGGTTGCTGCTTTGTATTTTGCTAGGCTCTACATCTGAGTAGTGGAGAATGGTGAAGCAGCAGCAGCATAAAAGTGATGTTTAAGATACGTTGGGTGAGGAATTAGTGATTATGGTACTTTCTAAGAGTCTGTGGAAAACTTCACTTGAAGTATGCCGCATAAATCTAGGTGTCTGTTTGAAATGTTAAGTGTAGTCTGTCAAGTTTTAAGGCCTTTATGGTCTTGTGTGTGAGGTATGTCTCTACTTGCACATGTATTCTGATATGTGTTATGGTTCTGAAGATGCTAGACATATAAAACACAGGTATACATCTATTTGTATATTTCTTTTACATATGATGTTGCTAGTAAAAGGTACAGACATATGCATGCATGCTTTCAGGAAGATGGTGAGACTTACAGCTGAGACATGGGATGGGTTGCTGTTTTATATTTGGCTAGGCCCAACACCCTAAGTAGTCGCAGAATGGTGAAGCTGCAGCACAAAAGTGAGGTTTAAGACATGTTAGGAAATGGATTAGTGATTAGGCTAGTTTGTATGAGAGTGTGGAAAGGTACACTTAAAGTACGCCGCATACATGTAGGTGTCTGTTTGAAATGTGAAGTGCAGTCTATCAAGTTTTAAGGTCTGCATGGTCTTGTGATTGATGTATGTCTCTACTTGCATATGTATTCTCATATGTGTTATGCATCTGAAGATGCTAGACGTATAAAACACAGATATATCTCTATTTATATGTTTCTTTTATATATGGTAGTACTAGTAAAAGGTACAGATACATGCATACATGCTTTCAGGAATATGGTGAGATTTATAACAGACTCATGTGAAGGTTTGCTGCTTTATATTTGGGTAGGCCCAACACCCTGAGTAGTTACAGAATGGTGAAGCTGTAGCACAAAATTGTACACCATGTCATAAACCTCACTTTTGTGCTGCAATTTCACTATTCTGCGACTACTCAGGAGGATGTTGGGCCTAGACAAATATAAAGCAGCAATGTATCACATGTCTCAGCTGTAAGTCTCACCATATTCCTGAAAGCATGCATGCATATGTCTTTACCTTTTGCTAGCAGCATCATATATAAAAGAAATATCCAAATAGATGTATACTTGTGTTTTATACTTCTAGCATCTTTAGATGCATAATACGTATCAGAATACATGTGCAAGTAGAGACATACCTCAGTCACAACACCATGCAGACCTTAAAACGCGACAGACTGCACTTCACATTTGAAGCAGATACTGAAAATTATGCAGTATATTTGAAGTGTAGCTTTCCTCAGACTCATACAAAGTAGCCTAATAACTAATCCATCTCCTAACATGCCTTAAACCTCACTTTTGTGCCGCTGCTTCACCATTCTACGACTAGTTAGGGTGTTGGGGCTAGCCAAATATAAAGCAGCAATCCTTCACATGTCTCTGTTGTAAGTCTCACCATCTTCCTGAAAGCATGCATGCATATGTCTGTACCTTTTGCTAGTAGCATCATATATCAAAGAAACATACAAATAGATGTATACCTGTGTTTTATATGTCTAGCATCTTCAGATACATAAGACATATCACAATACATGTGAAAGTACATACATACCTCAATCACAAGATCATGAAGACCTTAAAACTTGATAGACTGCACTTCACATTTCAAACAGACACCTAGGTTTATTCAGCGAACTTCAAGTGAACTTTTCCAGAGACTCTTACAAAGTACCATAATCACTAATTCCTCACCCAACATATCTTAAACATTACTTTTCTGCTGCTGCTGGTTTACCATTCTACTACTAGTTAGGTATTGAGCATAGGCAAAAAAAAAAGCAGCAACCCTTCACATGTCTCTGCTGTAAGTCTCACCATCTTCCTGAAGCCATGCATGCATGTGTCTGTACCTTTTGCTAGTGCCATCATATATAAAAGAAGCATACAAATAGATATATACTTGTGTTTTATACATGTAGCATCTTCATATGGATAACAAATATCAGAATACACGAGTAAGTAGAGACATATGTTATGTTATGTTATGTTAATTAAATTTATAAAGGCGCAACAGCTACCCAACAAGGGTTTCCCGGCGCCAGCCTGAAAGAAGCAGAAGGAGAGGAAGGAATTATTGGTTGAACAGCCAGGTTTTTAAACATTTACGAAAATTCCCATAGACAGTTTCATTGCGGAGTGACATGGGAAGAGTGTTCCACAAGGAAGGGCCCAAACAGGCAAAGGATCGACCGCCCATCCGTGACATATCTACATAGACACCTACATTTATGCGGCGTACAAACATATGCATGCATGCTTTCAGGAAGATGGTGAGACTTACAGCATAGACATTTGATGGGTTGCTGCTTTATATTTGGCTAGCCCCTCACCCTAAGTAGTTGCAGAATGGTGAAGCTGCAGTACAAAAGTGAGGTTTAAGACATGTTAGGAGATGGATTAGTGATTAGGCTACTTTGTATGAGTCTGTGGAAAGGTACACTTGAAGTATGCCACATAAATATAGGTGTCTAAGTAGATCTATTTCTACTTACTCATGTATTCTTATATGTGTAAAACACAGGTATACCTCTATTTGTATGTTTCTTTTATATATGATACTACTAGTAAAAGGTACAGACACATGCATACATAATTTCAGGAATATGGTGAGATTTACAACAGACTCATGTGAAAGTTTGCTGCTTTATATTTGGGTACTCCCAACACCTTGAGTAGTCGCAGAATGGTGAAGATGCAGCACAAAAGTGAGGTTAAAGACATGTTGGCAGATGGTTTAGTGATTAGGGTACTTTGTATGAGTGTGTGAAAAAACACAGGTATAGAACTATTTATAAATTTGTTTTATATATGGTGTCACTAGCAAAAGGTAAAGACACATGTATGGATGCTTTCAGGAATACGGTGAGACTTACAACAGAGACATGTGAAGGGTTGGTGTTTTATATTTGGGTAAGCTCAACACTTCAGGTGTTATTTTGAATTGGGAACACCAGTCTGTGCAGTTTAAGGGACTTTATGGTATTGTGAATGATGTATGTGTCTACTTTTATATCTATTGTCTGATGTATTACACATTTGAACCTGATTGTTTTGGGTAGTAGTAGAGAAATCCTTTAGTCCTGCTCTGTCATTCTGTTGCGGAGGTTGTGATGTCTTCTAAATGAAGGAATTGTGCAGTGTCTGACATAGCTTTGCAATGCAATTGAAAGTATTTGTTTATTTATAGATGAGAATATTTGTATATAATTATTTTAATAATATAAAATTATTTTTAGAAACTATTTAAACTTTTCTTTTTTTCAGATATTCACCATTTTTAGTAAGAAAGATTGAGTATGGCAAGAAAAGATCAATAGAAAAGACAAGAAAAAACAGTACTATTTAAAGGAGAGAGAAAAGCAGAAATTAGATGAAGTTGAAAATGTGACATTGAAGAAAAAGACTTCTGGTAAGAGAACTAAAGAATTTGGTAAAAGACTTTTAAAGAATGTAATGAATTTTCAAAATGTGGAAAAGAGAAAGAAAAGTTGTACAACCAATCTGAAAGAAACGAAAAAAGGACATATTAATGGAAAATCAAGTTATGGGAAAACAATCCATGTTGAAAGAATGATGAAAGAATATAAAGACATTAGGAAGAGAATGTATAAAAGTAGAATACTACAAAATGTATTGAAAGATTGTAACAAATATAAAAGAAGATCAGCAGCTTACAAGAAAAAGCAACAGTTTGAAAGTGTAGTAGGAAAAGCTTTTGAATTGAAACGAAAATTATTTATATTGGTATTGAAGAGAATGAAAACATTGAATAAAACAATGCACTTTATGAAGGAGAAAAGCAAAGGAAAAAGACTGGTTAATAGAAGTAACTTTTGCAAAACCTTTTCTTGTGAATGGAAGCACACTTCTAGTACTGAGCCTTTTTTTTATTGAAGAAAGCTATTTTCAACAAAATAAATTAGTTCATGCAGTTGATACCAGTGGTCGTTGTTATGAGATACAAGATGGTTATCCAATTGAAAAAGAAAAGATGGTTCCTAGAAATGTGGAAGAAGTAATAACTGAAGAAGTTCAAGGAAGACGTACACAAGCTCCAGTGTATAAGTGGGATTGTAGTAGTATTTGTAGTATTCAACAGCAATCTATCGATATATTCCGATTTTTCTACGGGATTATGCAAAAAAAGTGTTAAACAGAAGATTAAGATGTTGCAAGGACTAGATCCTCGTAAAGTGAGAAAATATACTAAGTTGCAGGGTCATTTTCTGGCTTGTCTTGAGTGTCGAAGTACTTTTCATCATTTAAGAATGTTAGCAGTACATCACTCAGAAATGCGGAAGTTAGTAAGGAGATTATTGTACTACGTTAAAAGTCCTGCATTATCTTTAAGTGAAATGAACACAGCTCTTTTGCATGGTTCAGTATCGGATGTAAAAAAAGTTTGTGATGATATACAGTTTTGTTTCTTTGGTACACAAGAGGAGTGTCGAGAAAGTGAGAGCTTGATAAGTGTAGGTGTTGAAGAACAGGTGGAAGATATTAGTACTGAGATGTTTGCAGAAGAAATTATAAAGTTTAAGATACTTTCATGTGAAAACCCAAACTATGGGGTCTATTAGGATGTCTGGCGGAGGCACGACCGCGGTGGCGACGGTGCGGAAAAATGCCTTTTTCCGCACGCCAGCAGCGGTCTTCACGGCCGCCATATTAGGATGGGAAAACATAGGCATTTACCGTCCGCCGCGGTGTGACGCCGACCGCCATCGAACAGTGCCCGCCACTGCGGCGGAGTGAGCCAATCACCACACACCGCCGTGCGGAATGACGTCCCGTACGCCGAAGATATCACGATGCCGGAAACAGGGCAGCGAACCACGACGGAGAAACCGCACAGCGAAAGATGGCGGAGACATCACAGCGGAGACAGAAAAGAAACACCCGGGACACACCGCGATGGATCCCACCCTACACGCCTTCCCGGTGCTGTACATGATCCACCACCTGCAAGTTATCCACCGCCACGGACGCCACCGCAGGTACGTACAGACACAACAGTGCAAGTAACACAATACACAGCTCCAGGGGGGAAAACATCGCATGGGAACACCACACACCCCTGTGGGGGACAGGCACACAGCCATCACTGCACACACACATGTCCCACCTGTCACAAAAACATTGCGCCACATACTGCCCACCCATGTACTGCATTCATGAACAAATGTCCCGGTCACGTCACCGCCGCGGTCAGTGTGCATGAAACCATGCACACAACGCAGAGCACAGGGCCAGCGCATGCCAAGGGCACCGTACAAATTGCACAGAGCCACAACTCCATCCACAACACACCAGCTACCTCCCTGAAGGGACACAACATGTGCCTCACAAGTGCCACTCCTGCACAACAACCACACAACTACAGCCACACCATGCCCCACGTCCCAACAACTGCATATACAGCCACAGCAGGACCCTTTGCAAAGGAACACATAGCACAGAAGCCCAGGCCCCAGCCAACACACACACCACAACAACATCACACACAAGCCAAGAACACTGAGGGCAGGCACAAAATGTACACACACACAGATGAGGACCAAACACTTCACTGCACACACTACCTGACAAGTCACACACACACACACCACCCTGACTCACAGCTACATACACACACCACATGCCAGCAGTAATGGAGGACAACATATAGGAAAGCCAAAGTGAGGTGCCCACAAATGGAAGGGCAGTGACACAACCATCAAGCATGTGTGATGCACATGCAAGACAAGACACATGTGAGAACACACACAGCCCATCACAGCACACATGGCTGACACAGTCAGTCAACACAAACCACGTTCACCCCAATGCAACAACTCCTGGAGACAGCAAGGACACCCATGTATAGGCACAGGGATGTAAGGAAGGCCCTGAACTCAAACACTGACCAGCCACACATAGGCATCCAAATACTGGACAAGACAATGTCTGCTGCACAACACACAGGGCCCAGTGACACACTACATGACAGCCAAGCACAAGTAGGATATGTCACACATACCTCCTCCCACAACAGCAACACACAATACTGCCATGTGCACAAAACACAACCACAGGGCTAAACAAGTACACATACAGGCACACCACTCCAGGGTCACACATGGCAGTAGTTGACAATGCATGTGCACACACATCCACAGTCACAACAAAGTCACCCCTTCACACCATACACTTCTCCACCACCCAAGTGCACACATTGGAAGTAAGCCATGGGACCTGGATAACTCATCACCACAAGATGTCCATACACCGACACTGATTGGCACACAGAAAGGAAGCTCACACAGACCCCAGGACCCTGGCCTGCCTGCCTGTAAGCCTGTGCCCAAACTCCCACCCTGTGCTGCCATTGCCCACAAACCTGACATGTGTCCACCATAGATAACATGAGCCAAGAAGGAAGATGACTACAAGATTTCATTGCCAACCACCTGCACTGCACCCATAAGTATCACAGTCATGTAGAAATGAAGTGCCTCCCACCCCTGCAAAAAAATGAAATGTGACACAACCCATTGGCAATGTTGAAGTGGCATACTGAGCCTGTGACACAGTAAACCATGCACACACAGAAACAACTTTATTCAGGAAGGACACTGACACAACTCACTGCAGGACCAACTGTGTTTATTCACAATTTGCATATAGAGCCAACAAATTTGGGCAACAGCAAAGCCAGTGGGCATTTCAATATGCACAGTATTTACATGAAAAGCTGCACAGGCAGGGGGCAAACAGCAGTGAACAACAAGGCCAGTGGCCAGGACACAGTGCAGGTGAGGTACATGAGAAGCTGCACAGGCAAGGGGCAAACAGCAGTGAACAACAAGGCCAGTGGCCAGGACACAGTGCAGGTGAGGTACATGAGAAGCTGCACAGGCAAGGGGCAAACAGCAGTGAACAACAAGGCCAGTGGCCAGGACACAGTGCAGGTGAGGTACATGAGAAGCTGCACAGGCAAGGGGCAAACAGCAGTGAACAACAAGGCCAGTGGCCAGTACAATGTGCAGAGTGAGTCCATGAGAAGCTGCACAGGCATGGGGCACACAGCAGTGAACAGCAAGGCCAGTGGCCAGTCCAATGTGCAGAGTGAGTCCATGAGAAGCTGCACAGGCAGGGGGCACACAGCAGTGAACAGCAAGGCCAGTGGCCAGTCCAATGTGCAGAGTGAGTCCATGAGAAGCTGCACAGGCAGGGGGCACACAGCAGTGAACAGCAAGGCCAGTGGCCAGTCCAATGTGCAGATTAAGTCCATGAGAAGCTGCACAGGCAGGGTGCACACAGCAGTGAACAGCAAGGCCAGTGGCCAGGCCAATGTGCAGATTAAGTCCATGAGAAGCTGCACAGGCAGGGGGCACACAGCAGTGAACAACAAGGCCAGTGGCCAGGACACAGTGCAGGTGAGGTACATGAGAAGCTGCACAGGCAAGGGGCAAACAGCAGTGAACAACAAGGCCAGTGGCCAGTACAATGTGCAGAGTGAGTCCATGAGAAGCTGCACAGGCAGGGGGCACACAGCAGTGAACAGCAAGGCCAGTGGCCAGTCCAATGTGCAGATTAAGTCCATGAGAAGCTGCACAGGCAGGGGGCACACAGCAGTGAACAGCAAGGCCAGTGGCCAGTCCAATGTGCAGAGTGAGTCCATGAGAAGCTGCACAGGCAGGGGGCACACAGCAGTGAACAGCAAGGCCAGTGGCCAGTCCAATGTGCAGATTAAGTCCATGAGAAGCTGCACAGGCAGGGGGCACACAGCAGTGAACAGCAAGGCCAGTGGCCAGTCCAATGTGCAGATTAAGTCCATGAGAAGCTGCACAGGCAGGGGGCACACAGCAGTGAACAGCAAGGCCAGTGGCCAGTCCAATGTGCAGAGTGAGTCCATGAGAAGCTGCACAGGCAGGGGGCACACAGCAGTGAACAACAAGGCCAGTGGCCAGGACACAGTGCAGGTGAGGTACATGAGATCCTGCACAGGCAAGGGGCAAACAGCAGTGAACAACAAGGCCAGTGGCCAGTCCAATGTGCAGAGTGAGTCCATGAGAAGCTGCACAGGCAGGGGGCACGCAGCAGTGAACAGCAAGGCCAGTGGCCAGTCCAATGTGCAGATTAAGTCCATGAGAAGCTGCACAGGCAGGGGGCACACAGCAGTGAACAGCAAGGCCAGTGGCCAGTCCAATGTGCAGAGTGAGTCCATGAGAAGCTGCACAGGCAGGGGGCACACAGCAGTGAACAACAAGGCCAGTGGCCAGGACACAGTGCAGGTGAGGTACATGAGATCCTGCACAGGCAAGGGGCAAACAGCAGTGAACAACAAGGCCAGTGGCCAGGACACATGTGCAGGTGAGGTACATGAGAAGCTGCACAGGCAAGGGGCAAACAGCAGTGAACAACAAGGCCAGTGGGCAGGACAAAGTGCAGAGTGAGTCCATGAGAAGCTGCACAGGCAGGGGGCACACAGCAGTGAAACACAAGGCAAGTACAATGTGCAGAGTAGTTACATCAGAAGCTACACAGGGAATGTATGCAACTCTACCATGCCATGCCCAGCAACAGAGTAATGGGCCTGACAATGGGCATCACACGCACCCCTGTGGACAGACAGGTGTGTGAGGGTGACCACCACTCAGATGGGGCTGTCTGTCGGACTTGGAGCTGACTGTGTGTTGGGGTCTGTTGGCGGACTACCCTGGGCAGTGGGAGTAACAACTGTGGAAGAGCCAACTGTGCATGTGGTAGCTGGGGGCTGCTTGGACCAGGTGGGGTGGTGGCCCGGGGAGGTGGACTCATGCCCTGGTGAGACACAGTGTGTGCCGGAGATTGTGGAGGGGTGCCTCTCCACTTCTTGGGGATCCTGAAAGGCTTCCCTGTCTGGGGATTGAGGGGAACTGTGGCAGACACAACAGGTGACCCCAACACCAAAGCTGATTCTGGTGTGGATGGTGACCCCCCTCTGGGGACATGCTGGAACCCGCTGTGCGCTTGCCTGGTGTTTGCCACCGCCCTGCCTCCCTCTGTCCACCAGCTTTGCCCCCTACAGTGTCCTCCCGTGCTGGCTTCACAGGGCTTGGGATGGGAGTGGAGGTCAAGGATGGATTATCCATGGGGCCCTCATCCTGTGTAATGTTTGCAGGCAACACCTTCTCAGTGTGTGTGGAAACTGTCTTTTCGCCTCTGCGAGACGTCTTTGGGACAGGGGAGTCTTTGGCAGGGGAGGAAGGTGAGGCCTGTGACCCTGATGCTTTTTTCTTTGCTTTGTGGCCCTTGCTGTCGCCTGATGGGCTTTTCTCTCTGCGCTCTGGGGTGGCCTTACTCTCATGTGGGGATGGTGTCTGTGCCCTAGTACGCTTGGGTTGCTGCTGCTCCTGTGTGCTGCGGGTTCTGTATCGGGACTTTGGGGTCCGTTGGGCATTGTCACTGTCGTCAGAGGTGCACAGTGACACGGGGCCGGACCGAGTGCTGGGAGCCGCTCCCTGACTATGTGCCTGTTGCAGGGCTGCTGTCACAGTTGATGACAAGGACTGCACAGTCCGGTGTAGCCCACCTACGTCGGAATGTAAGCCCTCCATGAAAGCTATAACCTGCCCCAACTTTTTGTCGTGCTCTTTGAAGGCATTGAGAAGTGCTGTCTGCCCCACACACAGCTGGTGCAATAGCTCGACTGCTTCTGCACTGAGGGCAGCAGGGCTAACATGGGCTGGGGCAGCTGTGCCTGGGGTGAAGGTGACTCTTCCCTTCCTACTCGTGCGGACACGGGCCACCAGTGGAGGTTGAAGGGAGGCTGGGCACTGGACGCTGTGTGGCGGAAGAGGAGGCAGAGTCCCCGTTCCCTGTACCCCCCAACATGGATGTGTCACCGCTGGCGTCAGAAGAGGTAGAGCTTTGTGTCTCCAGCTGTGAATCCTCTAGCAGACTCCTGTCCCCCTCCTCGGCGCTGGTCACATCTGTGTCAGTCAGCTCCGGTGCGGCTGTTGCAGTGGAAGCCTCACCACTGGTGTCCGTCCCCTCTCCCTCTGCACATACGGGAGATGCTGCATAGGAGAGAGAAGTACTGTGAGATGAGTGGCATCAACAGAACTAACACGTGCCAATACATCTGCATCCTAGGAAGAGGTGTGCAGCACATTGCATGCCACCCTGTGCACACATATATCTAGACACCCAAAATTCCTACACAACAGTGCATGTCCGCCACACGTCCTGCCATAAGTGCCCCAGGTGATTCACACAGCACACCATCCTGCAGTTGGCTCACATCAGACACAGCCCCAAAATGGCCTGTGCACACACGCTGTCCCGATGTTGGCAAGGATGAACACCACGACATGGTGCACATCACCTACATGTGTGGAGCAGTAGGGGACCACACAGACTACAACATACCAGCCCACAATGACCCTGCACACATGCCATCCACCATATCGAGTCAATGGGCACATCTACTGTTGCACATTGGCCTCAGATGTCTGACTGGCAGACATCTGAGGTCTGGAATTGCACGCATTCATTGAAACGCATTCACAGTTGGCACACTGGCATTCCCATCCATCAGAATTCACACACTACCCCACAGCAGAAGGTACCTGAAGGCCACAACTCCAAATGTAAGAGAGATGCACAGTGCTAAAACTCACTTCATGAAGCGCCGTTTGGGCAAAAGCATGGCACATACACCCAGCACAGAGGCCACTCACAAAATATTGCACCACACAACCAACGTCACACAGCTGACAATTTGCACACTCTGTAGACACATGCACCCACTCCCAGCCAAAGGCAGCCTGCAACACATACTCACCCCTGGCTCGCTGCTGATGCTCCCTCAGTCGTCTGTCCAGCTCAGGTTGTGTAACAGCCAGGATGCGGGCCATTAGTGGTGTCATGCTGCGCCTAGCCAACCTGCCAGTCCGAGGGAGCAGCCCCAGCGTCATCTCGGCCACGTTCTTGCTCAGCCGGCAGATGTCGTCCCACCTTTTATGACAGTGGGTGCGCCTTCGGTTTGACACACCCAGATCCCGGACTCTGGAGGCAATGGCCCTCCACACGGCTTTACGCTGGTGGACCTTCAGCTGCAGGCATGGGAGACAAGAGGGGTGATGTTCCAGTGACACAGTGCACAATAACAACACAACGAAAATGCAGTAGCACGACACTGACTCATCCAAAACTCCAGCTACAACTGTCACATAGCCAACAATTGCTCTGAACATGGTGCAATGTCATTGGTCAATCAGACGTACAGGCATGCATGTTCGATGGTGGACACAGTACCTCCACATCCCATTCACATGCAGGATACCAACACAGCAAGCAACGTGTAGTCTGCCTGCAGCTACTGTCTGCAGTTACCTACAACTACACATAGAGAAGACAGCAAAACATGTGTCATGTTGTTGGACTTACTGTGTCCAACACTGCGCAGACCTAAGTGTCCTAGCCCTGTGAAAGCCTCACTGTGTCTTGGAACTCACATAGAGTGACAACAACTGTCATACACACACCCTTCTCCCACGCCTGCTCCTGTGCAATCTACATGGCAGAGATGGGACTTAGATGAAGAGGCGTGAGCCAAACACACATGGTACACACTGTACATGCAGTGATGTGGACATGTGGCATTTGGTGGGGACTGTGCAGGGCAGGTCGACTGACACTGAGTGGGTTAATTGGGAGCAACACAGCCATTCACACAAATGCTAACTGGCCAGACTCCTGCATCACCAAAATGCAGCTGCACTGTATGGCTGACACTACAGGACATGTCCCTCTACTCAGGATAGGCATGCAGGGTAACGTGTGAAAGAGCCCACCAAGCCCTTCCCGCTGTAGTAAACATGATAGGCAGTGCATGTCAGAGCCCCACAACCACTGACACATACCGAAGCACCTCCACCCCACGTGTGCACACCCTGCACTCTCACTCACAGTCTGGGAGACTTACCACGACATTAGGGCTGCCATAAAGCCTTGGGTACTGTGCAAGCACCCCGTCTACCAGGACCCCAAGCTCCTCACTGGTGAAGGGACTGGCACGGATCTTCTGAGTCCTCGACATCACAATGGACATGTGGCAGCAGCAGCACATTGAGGGTGGCAGTCAGCAGTCCCTTGAGGCAGCAGCAGCAGGTGCAGGGTGGCAGCCAGCAGTCCCTTGAGGCAGCAGGTGGAGGGTGGCAGCCAGCAGTCCCTTGAGGCAGCAGGTGGAGGGTGGCAGCCAGCAGTCCCTTGAGGCAGCAGCAGCAGGTGCAGGGTGGCAGCCAGCAGTCCCTTGAGGCAGCAGCAGCAGGTGCAGGGTGGCAGCCAGCAGTCCCTTGAGGCAGCAGGTGGAGGGTTGTCAGTCAGCAGTCCCTGGTAGCTGTGGGAATGTGGTGCGCCCTCCCACACATATATAGGCCCCTGGGGCTGTGTCAGTGGTCCCAGGGTGCTGCAATTGGTGTACCAGGTCTGCCTCATTCAAATACATCCAATGTCCGCCTCCGCGGTGGTGGTGCACGCCTACCGCGATTTTCAAACTCGCATCAGGCTACCGCGAGGCTGCCTCCCATTGGCTGCAGGGGCATGGTCCATGCCGGTGACACACCGTAGGATGCATGTGCACGCTACCGCGGTGGTGCATCTTTTGAATGCCTCCAGTGACCGCCTCCGCGGGGGTGGTGCACGCCTACCGTGATTTTCATACTCGCATCAGGCTACCGCAAGGCTGCTTCCCATTGGCTGCAGGGGCATGGTCCATGCCGGTGACACACCTCAGTGGCCAGGCGGTAGGAACCGCCATATGTCTGCCAGACAGTGCCTGGAGTGACCGTGATTTGGGTAGCGGTGCATGGTGACCGCTATTGTCACATACATATCTGGCGGTGTCTCCCGCGATCGTGCATGGGTTATGTGCGGTGACACACCTCAGTGGCCAGGCGATAGGCACCGCCATATGTCTGCCAGACAGTGCCTGGAGTGACCGTGATTTGGGTAGCGGTGCATGGTGACCGCTATTGTCACATACATATCTGGCGGTGTCTCCCACGATTGTGCATGGGTTATGTGTGGTGACACACCTCAGTGGCCAGGCGGTAGGCACCGCCATATGTCTGCCAGACAGTGCCTGGAGTGACCGTGATTTGGGGAGCGGTGCATGGTGACCGCTATTGTCACATACATATCTGGCGGTGTCTCCCGCGATCGTGCATGGGTTATGGGCGGTGACACACCTCAGTGGCCAGGCGGTAGGCACCGCCATATGTCTGCCAGACAGTGCCTGGAGTGACCGTGATTTGGGGAGCGGTGCATGGTGACCGCTATTGTCACATACTTATCTGGCAGTGTCTCCCGCAATCGTGCATGGGTTATGGGCGGTGACACACCTCAGTGGCCAGGCGGTAGGCACCGCCATATGTCTGCCAGACAGTGCCTGGAGTGACCGTGATTTGGGTAGCGGTGCATGGTGACCGCTATTGTCACATACATATCTGGCGGTGTCTCCCGCGATCGTGCATGGGTTATGTGCGGTGACACACCTCAGTGGCCAGGCGGTAGGCACCGCCATATGTCTGCCAGACAGTGCCTGGAGTGACCGTGATTTGGGGAGCGGTGCATGGTGACCGCTATTGTCACATACATATCTGGCGGTGTCTCCCGCGATCGTGCATGGGTTATGGGCGGTGACACACCTCAGTGGCCAGGCGGTAGGCACCGCCATATGTCTGCCAGACAGTGCCTGGAGTGAGCGTTAATGGAGTTGTGGAGTAGCTGTGCTTCACTCCTAACGTGTCCTCCAGCTCTCTGCATAGGCCAACATGTACAGTGCCCAGTGTCTCAACAATTGAAGGGTCCTCATGAGGGCAAATGCACAAAAGGGACATGTCACTCCACGTCATCAACACATACCATATATGGGTCGCCAATACATTGCATGGGCACATACACTCGCACATGTCACATGTGCTGTGTAAGAAATGTAGACTGTCCAGTTAATGTGTTGCATAGCATATGGAGATAATGGTCAATGTCTGTGTGTGCAATGTAACGCACAATGTCGTCTCATTGACTGGACTAGGGGCATCAACAACTGGCACATTGTCCAATGCACATGCACACACGTGTCCCCCACGCTCAGCCGGTGGTCAGTGTGTAGTTGATGTGTGCCATGTGCAACCTGTGTTGGGAGGTGTATCAGGGCCAGCAACATGGTGTGTTCGGGTAGTATTGCAATTATTAACATATGCTGGGGGTCATACTCACAGGTATGCACACATATCTGTTAGTATATCACACTGTGCATGCGAATGAGCCGGAGGGGTGCACAGATAATTGCTGCTGGTAAGGGGACAGGTGTACGAGTAGTGTGCCTGATGTGAACCTACTTGTGAAGTGCCCTGTCGGTTAATGGTGCATGTTGTAAGACTTGGGAATGTGTCTGTAGAAGAAATTGATGTGATGCACATATCATGGTCTTCTGCATTGACATCTGTGCACTGTGATCTGTCCTAGGAGGAGGAGGCACAATATCCATCGTCCGTTCACAGTCCTGGTAGACATGGAGAATGAGGAAATAATCCGCAAATTCAGGCTGGAACGACAAACCCTGCAGAACCTATGTGCCATGTTGGAGCCCCACCTGCAGCCACGTCGGACATATCCAACAGCTTTCACCGCAACAACTAAGGTGATGGCATGCCTGCATTTCTTTGCAACGGGCTCATTCCAGCACACGGTCGCAAGTGCAGGCGGGATGTCACAGCCGATGTTCAGCATGGTGCTGAGGGATGTCCTGTCGGCCATGATGCTGTACAAAGACAGATATATCCATTTTCCCAGGGGGCCTGAGTTGGTGGCTGTGAAGGGCGATTTCTATGCCCTTGGACATATCCCCCATGTCATTGGTGCAATTGATTGCACACATGTTGGACTTGTGCCACCACAGGCACGTGAACAGGTTTACCGCAATAGGAAGCATTCACACTCGGTAAATGTTCAAGTGGTGTGCCTGGCGGACATGATCATCTCACACGTGTGTGCCAAGTTTCCCGGTTCAGCCCATGATGCCCACATCTTGCGCAGCAGCATCGTTCCTCAGTTGATGGCCAATCTGCTTCCTGAGCGTGCATGGCTTGTGGGTGAGTATGTATAGTGGATTAGAGTGGTGTGTGTGAGTGACATGCTGTTGTGTTGCATTTTGGGACTGCAAGGTTAATCTGTGTCTCTCACACCCAGGTGACTCGGCATATCCAAACCGCCCGTGGTTGCTGAGCCCATTGCGGAACCCCGTCACGCCAGCTGATGTGCGATACAATGATGCCCATGGGAGGACACGGCGTGTGATAGAACGGACATTTGGTCTCCTGAAATCAAGATTTCGGTGCCTGGACCGTACTGGGGGGGGGGCCCTTATGTACTCGCCAGGGAAGGTGTGTCAGATAGTGGTGGCATGCTGCATGCTCCACAACCTAGCCATTCGCAAGGCAATACCCCTGATCCTGGATGACGATGATGAGCAGCCAAGGCCGCCACCTGCAAATCAAGCCGGATCCAGTGACGAGGGCAGTGGAGAGGAGGAAGGGGTCGACATGCGTCGACAGCTCATCACCCGCTACTTCACTTGAAGGTGAGTGACGATGTAGAAGGGACGAAATGGTCTGATGGTGTTGCTGTTGCTGTGTGGGTGTATGTGAGCTTGCTGACTGCAGCTTGGTGTCGACTCATGACTGCCTGCCAATGTATGTGTGATTGGTTAGTGTGATGCAGATTGTCTCTATGGTGACTGTTGCTCTGTGTAAAGTTTGTAGATCTGAGTACCTTGTTGACAAGTGTTGTGTGATGTGTGCAATGCCACACCCATACAAGTGACTCTTGTTCTGCGGTTTTCCCTAGGTCCCTTTAGCATCTCACTTGTTACCTACATTCCATTCCCCTGGACCATGTCCTACACGGTGAAGGTTGCACATCCTGTATTAAAGACGGAGCAGACACAACAACATGTGTGTAAGGTGTATTTATTTACAACTGTGACATGCAAGGGTGGAGAAAATGTGAAGGGGGGAATTGAAGAAGTGAGTTGACAGTCATGGTAAATGAGATACTTGAGTAGTCCCCACAATGATGTGGAGACCCAGTCCAACAGATGGATGCCATTCACATGGCAGTGTGGTTAAGGATAGTCCAAAAGGTCAATGCAGTGGTGCAGTGGTCTGCCATCATGGCTGGTTCGGGGACTGGCGTTTGGCAGGTGCTTGGGCACGTGAGTCCCCCTGGCCTTTCCTTGGATGGCCCCTCTTGCACTTCACTGGAGGGGCCACTGCTGCAGGGGCAGTGGTGTCTGAGGACTCACCCCCCTCTGTGGACGCAGGGGAGGTTGAGGAAGTGTCATCCTGCTGCCCAACGGGGGGAGGCAGAGGGGTAGAATGTTGCGCTTGTCTGTCCCTCAGAACCGCCACTAGCTGCCCCAAGATGTCCACAATCTGTCCCATGCGTGTGTCCATGGATCTCAGCAGCAGGAGGTGCTCCCGAGATTCTTCCTCTAACCGGCCCATTCGTCCCTGGGCCTGTTGGTATGCCCCAAGGACTCTGTCGATGTGGCCCAGGGCTTCCGTCCCAGGATCAGTCCCCCTCTGCATGAGCCTGTCCCGACCAGCTGCACTGCTGCCACGGTCCTGTCCGGTCCTCACATTGGCCCGCTGCATCCTCTCCCTGGCCTCCGCAGTCGATGTGGTGGGCTGCTCAACCCCTGGGGCAGGGAGGGTGTTGCGGACAGCTGTGGTGGTGGTGGTGGTGGTGGTAGTAGTGGTTGACACACAGGCCGTGACAGCAGCTGTCAGAGGATGGTCAGGGGCTGCAGCTGATGTGGTTGGGGGGCAATGGGTGCCTGGGACTGGTTGCGGCCTGCCACACCAGATGGGCCAGCGTGGAGCTCCTCATCCAATGACTCCAGGGAGTCCTCATCCAGTTGTCTCTGTTCCGGGGGGGTGGACTGGCTCTGCAGGGTGGTGTCATCCTCTGCAGTGAGTTCTTGGTCACTTGTGGGTCAGATGAGAAATGGTCATTGTGTTGCACCCATCAAAGTTTGTGTTAGCAGTGTTACATCAACTGTTTGTACATCCAGCAGTTGTTCACTGTACAAATTAGCATTGACCGACATCCAGTGATGCATTGCAAGCTGTTGTGGTACATACATTACTTGTCCATATTGGGAGTTGTCAAGACATGACATGCACAATATAATTTTTTGACATCGACAGTCTTATGTTGGCATCCTGTTATTGATCTATCATATGTCATCCATTTACGCGTATGTGTCACTTGTAGAGCCTTTGTAGCGGTTCTCTCTGCACAGTGAGTGAGCATTGTAGTTTCATGCATACCTTTTCAATGTGGTGTAGATATCTGTATTTGCAATTCCAGACATGCTTAAGTTTGCTTTAATTAGATCCTAGGTGGTCTGGACCACTGCTACTGTCAGATGGCATGTAGTGGTGTGCATGGTTGTGCTCGGAGTTCCATCGACATGTGTTTCAGTCATTCACACTTTGGTTGCTGTCACAGTTTCATTTTCTTAGGTGTGTGCACACTATAGTTGCCAATGCTATCTGGGTGTGCAGTTGTGCATTGAGAGGCCTGGTGTCCCATGCCAACATGTTTTTTAAATGCATATGTGGCTGCATGTTGTGGCTGTTGATATGTTGTGTTTGCTGTGTTTTCCTTGTATTTGTGAGACCTCTCCGTGTGTGTAGGATGAGGGCTTCCATCTTGGTCCAGTGTGGGACAAGTCAGCATGATATGTCCACATGCCAGTTCTTTTGAAGTGTACATTGCAATGACTGACACATGCATGTTGGTGCCAGGAAGTAATGGGTCTTGTGTGCTGGCGGTCAGGTGGGCCCATGTGAGTTGTTGTGCAAGCATCCCAGCCCCACACACCCCGACCTGTGAGATGCGGTTACCTACCTGTGAGTTGGGTGGGTAGCATACATTGCCTGCCACATGCTTCTTATTGGGGGTGTAGTGTCCCATCCTCCATAGTGGTGGAACAGCATGCATGTTGCATTTTGTGGGACGGATAGCCAAACACACTGCACCGTCTCACTGTGAAGATGGCTAACTACCGTTTGGGGTGAAGGTGAGCAATGACATGGCTATGTGACTTGGTAGTAATCTTTGGATGGAATGTGCGTGTGGTGAGCATGATGTGTGTGTGGCTTTTTGTACCCATTGATTTCAGATTACATTTGGTCATGGGGTATAGCCCCCCATCACTGTTGTCCCAGCTATCTGGCTGTGGGGTTCACTCCCCCGACATTTGAAGGCACAATAGGGCAAGGGGTATGGTCTCGTAGCACAGTGGTGACATACAGCAGGGTGAAGATCTCACCCAGCATACATTTCCACACTGTCATGGTTTCATGGTATTTGTGGACCTGAGAACATGAGCCCAGTACTGGTGTAGCAGTTGTTCCAGGGCATCCATACACTGACATGTTGTGGTCAACAGTGGTGTGTGTGTGAGATGTACTCAGCCCTGTGCAGACAAGGTATGGTTTTGGGGCCAGACTATACCAGCACTGTTCAGACAGACAGTGTGAGATGTGAACATTGTCAATGCATACACACATTGGTGGTCCAAACAAGACACCTTTGACAATTTAATTCAGACAAGGTGCTGTTCTGCAATTCAGTGCAGCACTGTGGTAGCTGGGTGTGTTGCAGGACATTTGGGATCTGCTTAGTCTAGCATTGTGAGTCCCAGCTGCAGTGTAGTTTTTGGGTGCACTGCACTTCCACTGTTTACATTGCAACACTGTGGTATGACATGGGTGATTTGCACTTTGCCATACAAACGGCCAGACACTGCTGCAGGGCAGCATGATCGTTGTTAGTGTTGCAGTGTGTGATGCCTGGCACAGTGTACACAATGTGGGTCAATTTTGAACAGAGACTTGTGCATGGTGACTACAATACAACTGTTTTGCATTATTTGTGTTGGTGACTGTGGACTAAGTGGCATGGTGTCATGTGTGGCTGCACAGACGTCACATGCCTATGAGTGGGACTAGTGCTCCATCCTGCTCAGCTGTGGGCCAAGGGGGCCTGGTGGGAGTTGTAGTGCAGGCCTCCCACACACCCACCCACCTCCTGGTAAAGATGGCTACCTACCTGTTAGGTGAGGGTGTAGCACACAATGGCTGAGGCATGCTTCTGGGTGGGGGCAGTGCTCTATCCTGCTCAGCTGTGGGACAAGGGGGCCTGGTGGGAGTTGTAGTGCAGGCCTCCCAAACACCCACCCACCTCCCGGTAAAGATGGCTACCTACCTGTTAGGTGAGGGTGTAGCACACAATGGCAGAGGCTTGCTTCTGGGTGGGGGCAGTGCTCCATCCTGCTCAGCTGTGGGACAAGGGAGCCTGGTGGGAGTTGTAGTGCAGGCCTCCCAAACACCCACCCACCTCCCGGTAAAGATGGCTACCTACCTGTTAGGTGAGGGTGTAGCACACAATGGCTGAGGCATGCTTCTGGGTGGGGGCAGTGCTCCATCCTGCTCAGCTGTGGGCCAAGGGGGCCTGGTGGGAGTTGTAGTGCAGGCCTCCCAAACACCCACCCACCTCCCGGTAAAGATGGCTACCTACCTGTTAGGTGAGGGTGTAGCACACAATGGCTGAGGCATGCTTCTGGGTGGGGGCAGTGCTCCATCCTGCTCAGCTGTGGGACAAGGGGGCCTGGTAGGAGTTGTAGTGCAGGCCTCCCAAACACCCACCCACCTCCCTGTGAAGATGGCTACCTACCTGTTAGGTGAGGGTGTAGCACACAATGGCTGAGGCTTGCTTCTGGGTGGGGGGAGGGCTACATCCTGCTCAGCTGTGGGACAAGGGGGCCTGGTGGGAGTTGTAGTGCTGGCAGCATGTACACATGTACCCATGGTGATGTTGCTAACTACCTTTGGGGGGCTTCAGGGGGAGTGTCTGTTGTATCTGTGAGAGATGTGTTGGGGGGAGTGTTGTGTACATGAATGAATTTGTACCTAGGAGGTATTATTTTGTAATGGTGCAAGACAGTACATTTGTGTGATGTTAGGCATTTGTTTGTACTTACCAGCCTCCACTCCCCGGGTATTCCTGAGAGACTCTCTGGATGTAGAATGCCAAGCACCTTCTCCTCCCATTCAGTGAATGTTTTGAGTGGAACGGGAGGGCCACTGCCTGTCCTGCGAGCCAGCTCATGGTTCTTGGCTCTCTTCTTTTTGACCACTGCCTTCAGATCGTGCCACCTCTTCACAATTTCATCTCTATTGCGTGGCACGGTCCCTACTGCATTGACCTTCTCTACTATCCTTCTCCACATTTGCGTCCTTGTTGCTAGTGGTGTCTGTTGGACCTGGTTACCAAACAATTGTGGTTCTACCCTGATTATCTCATCGACCATGACCCTCAACTCACTCTCACTGAATTTGGGCATTCTCTGTGGTGACATGGTGTGTGATGTGTCAAGGTGTTTAGGGTGCAGGTTTGGGAGTGGTAGTGGTGGTTGTGATGTGTATGGTGTGTGCTCTGCAAAGGTGTTAGAGGTGCAGGTGTGGAAGTGGTGGTAGTGGTGGTGATGTGTGTGTTGTGCAGTTTTGCCTCTCCTGTCATCTGTGGTGGATGTCCCCTCAGTTGTGGAGTTTTGCAAAGGATTGTGGTCTGTTGGGGGCTGGATTTATACTGGTGTCTGTGGGTGTGTCAGGATGGGGTATTGGTTGCAGGTGTGGTGTGTGTGTGTACCTGGGATTTGTAGTTTTGGAGTTTCCCATGGGGGTGTGTCTTTGGGCTGTGTTAGCTATTTTTGGGTGCATGCCTTGTATGGTTGGTGCACTTTGTGGCCATGTTGTGTGTTTTTCTAGCGACCGCCATTTTTTTTACGGAGCGTCCGCAGTGGTGGCTCGGCTATGGCGCTTCCGCCGTCTCACTGATTCTTCAATGTTGTCGACCGCGGCGGTCGGAAACAGCGCACTGCACCGCGGGGATGTCAGGAATATCATAATTTTGATGGCGGTGTCTCCGCTGTGGTTGCGGGCGTTTGGCCTGTTTCCGCTGCGAAACCGACCGCCGCGGACGGGTTTGGGCCCTTTCCGCAGGTGTACGGCGGATTCTCGGGTCTCCTTTCCGCCGTGGTTGGAGTTTTACCGCCGAGGATCCTAATCTAGCCGTCGGTTTTCCCGCGGTAGCGGCGGGCGGTGTTTTCCCGCTACCATGGCGGTCGGTTTTTTTTCCGTCCGCCATCGTAATGACCTCCTATGTTTGTATTTGTTGTCGACGTACTCACTATAGAAGTCAAACTAGGAATGTTGATGTGTATTTAAAAAGAGAAAAGGAAAACAATGATAAGTGGGAGCAATTTGGTGCTTATTTGTTGGTGGAAGGTCGTTTTGAGTTGGGTACTGGTCAACGTATTTGTAAATATTGTTACAACAAATTAGAAGAGAGCAAAATGCCAGCTAGAGCAGTACATAACAACTTCGAGTTGGTAGCTATTCCTCCGGAACTGGCAGATTTAAATACATATGAGTGCATTCTTATTCAATCTGTGCACCCGTTTCAGGCTATAGTTCGTATGGAGGCTAAAACAGGTAAGCTGCCTCCAACAGATTTACAAAGAGGTCTGAAAGAAAGAGTTGTGTATTTACCTTTAGATTTTAAGAAAAATATTGAAACTGTTGGTATAGAGAGAGAGGAAAGTGAGCCTGTAGTTATTCTAGTTAATGGTGTACCAACAAAGAGTCGGAAAATATGGCAAGAGTTAGTAGATGTCACCAAACTTCAAAAGGCTACATTATATCTTGTACAGAACAATATTTATTATAAAACTGTAAATGTGGAAGAACAGGAAATATGTTTAGAAGATGAAACAGAAATTTCAACTGGCCAAATAGAAAAAGTGGACAAGTCCAGGAGTGAAGAAATTTACTAACATTACAGTATACATCCTCTACATTCAAAAGAAGTGATTGGAAACCCTATTGAATTATTTCAAATGAAGAAAGCAAAGGGAACTCCTATGAGTGTATGGGAAAAAAGTTTAGAAGCTCATTGTTTTCCACAGCTGTTCCCCACTGGAGAAGGTGGACGATAAGATGAACGAGCAGTACAGATTCCAGCTTCAGAATACCGCTCGACAAGATTGTACTCAGAAGATCCAAGATTTCGACAGTGCATTCCATATATATTTCATCTTCTGTTTTAAAGTGACTTGTCTGGACTTTCATATGCAGTGAGCTATATATTAAAAACAGGAGTTCATCTTACACATGTTTCTGCAAAGGAATTTATGGACAAAGTTCAACAAAGAGACGATCATTTAGAATCTCAGTTAATTAATTTGATGGCATGTCAACGAGGTACTAATGAATATTGGTATCGTCGTCACAGAGAACTTATATGTATGTTAAGAAACCTAGGTACCCCTTCGTGGTTTGTAACACTTAGCTGTGCTGAATATGCGTGGGACAATTTACTTGAATTTCTACGACAAGCAAATTCAAATGTAAAAAACATTGAATTGAAGACAGCTAGAGAACTGTGTTCCTTGGATCCTGTAAATGTGTGAAGGTATTTTAATCATAGGTTTCAAGCTATGATGTCTTTTATCTGCAATAAAAATAATCCACCTCTTGGAGAAGTTACTGATTTCCTTTGGAGAAAGGAGTACCAAGCCAGAGGTGCTCCTCATATACACATGCTATTATGGATCAAGAATGCACCAAAATTTGGAACTGATACTGATAAAATTGTTTTGTCTTTCATCGAAGAGTATGTTACCTGTGCCATTCCAAAAAGGAGGAGAAAACAGCTTGAGGCAACATGTTTTACGGTTTCAAAGTCATCGATGTGGGAAATATTGTCGACTTAAAATACAAGTCAAAGGAAAAATTTTACAAAATGTCGTTTTGGATTCCCACGTCCAATAATTTTAAAAGGAAGAGTCAATAGTTTTATGTCAGCAGTAAGGCATACTATAACTCGAAAATCTCCGAAGAATACATACAACTTAAAAAGAACTGAAGATTCAAAGTATATTAATGACTACAATCCAGTGATTTTGACAATGTGGAATGCAAACATGGATATCCAGTATGTTGCAGATAATTCAATTGCTGTTGCTCACTATGTTACGTCATATATAACCAAATCTGAAAAGACAGAGTTGAAAGAAATGTGGGAAGAAATTTCACAAGAGAAGAGTCTTAGTAAAACATTGTACAGCTTTAGCTTGAAAATGCTTTCCCATCGAGAGATTGGATCCTATGAATGTTCGGATCGGTTGAGCTCTGCCAGTTTATATTCAAAGTCAAGAGGAATCGTTTGGGTAAGTCTAGGTCTTGCCGGCACATGAAATAGAGTATTGAAATCTCTACAAGAAATCGAATACTTAGCATTGAATGAACCAGAAAGTACAGATATTGTTAAAACTAATATGTTGGATATGTACTATCCCAAAAGGAGTCCACATCTGGAAAACCCATGTCTCTATGAAGTACTGCAACATTACAGCTTTAAGAGAAATGTTACAGAAAATATAAATTAAGAAAAATATGCAGTAATTGGATGTGACGGATATTTGGTAAAACATGCCAAATGAAATCTTATTAACCACAGAAAACTCAGTTGCGAAACTCCAGATAAAAGGGAATTTTTCTATTTAGCACTTCTACAACTGTTCAAGCCTTGGCGTAGTGAAATGGAATTACTTGGAGATTTTGACTGCTATGAAGATTCTTTTAATGCATGTAAAAATAGCATTCAATTCACAATTTTCCCAAAGTATCTACAAATGTTAAATGATGAGATTGAATAAGAAACTACTATTGCAGCTAAAATAGCTAGAGACAGTTCTCAAGATAGTCAAAGTTCTGCTCCACTAAGTCAAGATCCACTAGGACAAACAATTATTGAAACTGAAGCAGTGATAGCCATGAATGAAGTAGAAACAGCAATGCAACAAGCACAACAGGATATTATCCAGTTGGGAAAGTTGGAAGAAGAACTAAATATTGAACAAAAAGAAATATATCAGCAAGTGACAGGACAGATACAGCATGGTTTGCTGCATGAAAAAAGAATGCCAATGCACATCATTTAAACCTATTCTAATGTACATCAGTGGTCAAGCTGGAACAGGAACAAGTTTCTTAATTAAAGTTTTGACCAGTTATCTACACAAAACTACTGAATCACATTTATCTTGTGTTGTAACAACTCCAACTGGATTAGCAGCACACAACATTAAAGGGATTACTTTACATTGATTACTTATGCTACCAGTTGAACATGAAAATAAATTGGAATATCAAAAGCTATCTGGAGAAGCTTGTAATGAAGTTTCAAGAGTACTGAAGAAAATAAAACTTCTAATCATTGATGAGGTGAGCATGGTCTCAAACTTAATGCTTGCCTTTGTACATTTAAGAATGCAACAGATTTTAAAAACAGATTATGATGTTCTGTTTGGAGGAAAACATGTAATTGTGTTCGACGATCTACTACAACTTACCGGTTTTTAAAACACTTGTCCATGAAGACACTAGGAAATCTTTGGGAAGTATTGGAAATGTGAATATTTGGTTACATTTTGAATATAAAGAACTTATTAAGAATATGCGACAAGCAAGTGATGAAGGTTATGGAAATATTCTTAAAGATATAAGAATTGGTGTTTTGACGAAACATTGTAAACAAGCTTTACAAAGTCGGCTACTAAGGAACTTGTTTACAACTGAAAACACAGCACCAGAAATAATGTACAAAAAAATTGGAGAAAAGTCGTCTATAGTTTGCCTAATGCCAATACTGCAAGAGTGTTCTACATTCAATCAAGATCTTTTGAAACTGGAAAAGCAACTAATAGTGAAAATGGAAGCTATTGATAAAATGGAACACCGAGGAGTGACTATTCATCTCTCAGAGAAATTACAATCAAAATTGGACTCTTTGGAAAAGTCTGTATCTAAGACTGCAGGTTTAGAAAAGACTTTACATGTATGTATAAACTGTTGGGTAATTTTACGGCATACTTTGAATGTAAAAGAAGGTTTAGTAAATGGAGCAATGGGAAAAGTTGTTGATTTTGTAAATTTTCAGAACAGAGATTAATTGAATTTTTGAAGATTAAATTTGATCAGATTGAAGAGGTAAGACAGATTGGGCGTTGTGCTGTACGTTTTTTGCTTGTAAAAGACTTGTAAGTTTCCTCTGTCTCTAGCATATGCAGTAACTATTCATAAATCTCTAAGTTTAAGTGTAGACAGTGCTTTGGTAAATATTGGAAGTAGTGTTTAAAGAGGGAATGGCATACGTTGCATTGTCTCGAGTAAGAACATTATCTGGTTTGTATTTGATTGATTTTGATGAGAAAAAGATTAGTGCTGATGCAAATTGTGTAAGAGAGTACAATCGGTTAAGAAGACTTTATGCTCCTAACTTAGGTGAATATCCTATATATGAGAAACGTGTAGTGTGTCCAAAACGGAAAAATGACTAACATTCTACTGAGATTTAAAAAAATAAAACAATTGAAGAGAATCATAAAGGTGCAAAGAAAAAGAAAATGGACACTGTTGATGATATTGTAGGATACCAATTAGAAAATAGTTCAGGTATCAACTGCTATGCTAATGTAATTGTGAATGTTGTACAAGATCTTCATCATGAAATTATGGAAATTCGTGAAAAAAGATTCTGTTCTTTACTACATTATGTATTTCAAAAGTTGGTAACTGACAGAAGTAAAATCCATACTGCTTCGGCATTCGGCATCTTCTGGATATATGTACTGGTTCTTTGAAATTTACACTCAATATACAACAAGATGCACAAGAATTTCTAATCCTTATGCTTGGTGTATTGGAAGATGAAGGAATAGAAAGTGAAAATTTATTTGGACTAAGTTACAGATGGGTTCATAAATGTGAAGAGTGTTCATTTCCTTCTACCACTGAAATAGACACTGAACGATTCATGTACTTGACGATACCAGATTGCAAATCAGTATCTTTTAACAAATTAGTAAAAACAGCTAATCAAGGTATGAAATGTTCTCATTGTAAATCTGAAATGTTGTCAACATAATATATAGAAAGATTTGGAAAATATGTCATTTTAATGCTACAAAGTTGTAGAGCAAATGGATGAAAATTGGAAACCAAAATTAATTTGTGGCAAGTCAAGTATCAATTTCAGGAAGTACTTTTAAAGCAGTGGCTATTATTCTCCATGATGGACCTACTACAACATCTGGACACTATACTGTTTATTTAAAGTGCAATAAAAGATGGACACATTGCAATGATGCCCATTCGGAATTCAAATCTAGCTTGCCTTACGAATTACCAAATTCATATCTGATATTTTTGATGCCAAAGTTTCAAATACATCGTTTGGCCTATTGGGAAGATGTGAAAATGAATTGACAAGTTTATTTTGGATAGTTTCAATGCAAAAGTTTCGGAAACATTATTCGCCTATTGGAAAGATGTGAACAATTAGTGTATGGATTATTGTTTGTGCTAATTCATATTGTATTTGGAAAATTGTGTTTAGAAACAAATAGTTTATATATTTGTTGTCTCTATTATACGAGATGTAAATGGGAGTGTACATTTTACAAAATGTACTTGAGAGAAACAAAAGACTTAATGTACTTGAAGAATGTAATTAAGAAACTGTAGATAGGTAAACACATAGCTACACATATTCTAAATAATGCTCAACGCTGATTTGTTTTTGTTTTTTACAATCTCGTTGATTGTTTTTTTTCCCCACTGTTGTATGATGATACTACATTAAAATCACTGTGTATGGTGAAATTCAGTAGAATCTGAGAACAGCAAAAAAGGAAAACTGAAAATGTTATGTAATTATAAAATTATGTTGTGTTCTTAAAAGTATAATATTATATTCGATAACAGTTTTCTTCTTTTTTACAGACGGTAATGGTGAAGTTTGAAAAGATTTTTAATTCAGTTTACAACAAAACTACACTAAAATAGTTCCACTGAGTTTTGTATCTACATTAGTAAAAAAGGTAAGAACAAATAATGTAATATGCATGTTAACGTGAAATAATGTTTGGAGGCACTTTTACTACACTCATCCATTCCCTCAAACACTACCCCTGCACTCATCCATGCACTCAGGCACTACTCCTGCACTCATTCAATTTACCCAGGCACAACCCATGTACTGCTACAATCACTGAGGCACTACCCCTGCACTCATGTAATCACTCAGGCACTACTGTTGCACTCATCCATTCATGCAGGCACTACTCATGAACTCATCTATGCATTCAGGCACTATTCATGCACTTATCCATGTACTCAAGCACTACCTCTGCACTCATGCAATCAGCCAGTCACTATCCATCCACTCCTCCAATTACCCAGCCACTACCCTTGCACTCATGCAATCACCCAGGCACTACCTATTCACTCCTCCAATCACCCAGTCACTACCCATGCACTCATACAATAACCCAGACACTACCATTGCACTCCTCCAATCACCCAGGTACTACCCATGCACTCATCCATGTACTGAGGCACTATGCATGCACTCCTTCAATCAGCCAGACACTACCCCTGCACTCATGCACTCACTCAGGCACTACCCATGCACTTCTTCAATAACCCAGGCACTACCCTTGCACTCATGCAATCACCCAGGTACTACCCATGCACTCCTCCAATCACCCAGGCACTATCCATGCACTCATAAAATCACAGAGGCACTACCCATGCCATCCTCCAATTACCCAGCCACTACCCTTGCACTCATGCAATCACCCAGGCACTACCTATGCACTCCTTCAATCACCCAGGCACTACCCATGCACTCATGTAATAACCCAGGCACTACCCTTGCACTCCTCCAATCACCCAGGCACTACCCATGCACTGAGGCACTATGTATGCACTTCCTCAATCACCCAGGCACTACCCCTGCACTCATGCAATCACTCAGGTACTATCCATGCACTCCTTCAATAACCCAGGCACTACCCCTGCACTCATGCAATCACCCAGGCACTACCCATGCATTCCTCCAATCACCCAGGCACTACCCATGCACTCATGCAATCACCCAGGCACTACCTATGCACTGCTCCAATCACCCAGGCACTACTCCTGCACTCATGCAATCACCCAGGCACTACCTGTGCACTCATCCATGCACTCAGTCAGTATCCCTGCACTTATGCAATCACCCTGGCACTACCCATGCACTCCTATAATCACCCAGGCACTACCCCTGCACTCATGCAATCACACAGACACTATCCATGCACTCCTCCAATCACCCAGGCACTACCCATGCACTCCTCCAATCACCAGTCACTACCCATGCCTCCTCCAATCACCAGGCACTACCCATGCACTCATCCATGTGCTCAGGCACTATGTATGCACTCCTTCAATCAGCCAGGCACTACCCCTGCACTCATGCAATCACTCAGGCACTACATATGCACTCCTTCAAAAACCCAGGCACTACCCCTGCACTCATACAATCACCCAGGTACTACCCATGCACTCCTCCAATCACCCAGGCACTACCCATGTACTCATAAAATCACCCAGGCACTACCCATGCACTCCTCCAATCCCCCAGGCACTATCCATGCACTCAGGCAGTACTCCTGCACTTATGCAATCACCCTGGCACTACCCATGCACTCTTCCATTCATGCAGGCACTACCCCTGCACTTATGCAATCACATAGGCACTACCCATGCACTCTTCCAATCACCCAGGCACTACCCCTGCACTCATGCAATCACCCAGGCACTACCCATGCACTCCTTCAATCACTCAGGCACTATCCATGCACTCCTCCAATCACCCAGGCACTACCCCTGCACTCATGCAAACTCCCAGGCACTACCCATGCACTCATGCAATCACCCAGGCACTACCCATGCACTCATCCATGCACTCAGTCACTACTCCCGCACTCATTCAATTTACCGAGGCACAACCCATACAGTGCTAGAATCGCCCAGGCACTACCCCTGCACTCATGTAATCACCCAGGCACTACTGTTGCACTCGTCCATTCACCCAGGCACTTCTCATGCACTCATATATGCATTCAGGCACTATTCATGCACTTATCCATGCACTCAGGCACTACCCTTGCACTCATGCAATCACCCAGGCACTATCTATGCACTCCTCCAATCACCCAGGCACTACCCATGAACTCATGCAATAACCCAGACACTACCCTTGCACTCCCCCAATCACCCAGGCACTACCCATGCACTCATTCATGCACTGAGGCACTGAGTATGCACTCCTTTAATCACCCAGGCACTACCCCTGCACTCATGCAATCACCCAGGCACTACCCCTGCACTCAGGCAATCACCCAGGCACTACCCATGCACTCCTTCAATAACCCAGGCACTACCTGTGCACTCATCCAATCACCCAGGCACTACCCATGCACTCATAAAATCACCCAGGCACTACCCATGCACTCATCCAATCACCCAGGCACTATACCTGCATTCAGGCAATCACCCAGGCAATACCTAGGCACTGCTCCAATCACCCAGGCACTACTCCTGCATTCATGCAATCACCCTGGCACTACCCTTGCACTCCTCCAATCACCCTGGCACTACCCATGCAGTCCTCCAATCACTCTGGCACTACCCATGCACTCATCCATGCGCTCAGGCACTACCCCTGCATTCATGCAATCACTCAGACAGTACACCTGTACTCCTCCAATCACCCAGTCACTACCTGTGCACTCATACAATCACCCAGGCACTACCCATGCACTCATCCATGCACTCAGGCACTACCCCTGCACTCATGCAATCACCCAAGCACTACCCATGCAGTCCTCCAATCATCCAGGAACTACCCCAGCACTCCCCCAATCACCCAGGCACTACCCATGCACTCATTCATGCACTGAGGCACTGAGTATGCACTCCTTTAATCACCCAGGCACTACCCCTGCACTCATGAAATCACCCAGGCACTACCCCTGCACTCAGGCAATCACCCAGGCACTACCCATGCACTCCTTCAATAACCCAGGCACTACCTGTGCACTCATCCAATCACCCAGGCACTACCCATGCACTCATAAAATCACCCAGGCACTACCCATGCACTCATCCAATCACCCAGGCACTATACCTGCATTCAGGCAATCACCCAGGCAATACCTAGGCACTGCTCCAATCACCCAGGCACTACTCCTGCATTCATGCAATCACCCTGGCACTACCCTTGCACTCCTCCAATCACCCTGGCACTACCCATGCAGTCCTCCAATCACTCTGGCACTACCCATGCACTCATCCATGCGCTCAGGCACTACCCCTGCATTCATGCAATCACTCAGACAGTACACCTGTACTCCTCCAATCACCCAGTCACTACCTGTGCACTCATACAATCACCCAGGCACTACCCATGCACTCATCCATGCACTCAGGCACTACCCCTGCACTCATGCAATCACCCAAGCACTACCCATGCAGTCCTCCAATCATCCAGGCACTACCCCAGCACTCATGCAATCACCCAGGTACTACACATGTGGTCCTCCAAACACCCAGGCACTACCCATGCACTCCTCCATGCACCCAGGCACTACTCATGCACTCTTCCAATCAGCCAGGCACTATCCATGCTCTCCTCCAATCATTCAGGCACTACTCCTGCACTCATGCAATCACCCAGGCACTACCAATGTACTACTCCAATAACCCAGGCAGTACCCCTGCACTTATGCAATCACCCTGACATTACCCATGCACTCCTCCAATCACCCAGGCACTACTCCTGCACTCCTGCAAACACACAGGCACCACCCATGCACTCCTCCAATCACTCTGGCACTACCCATGCACTCATCCATGCGCTCAGGCACTACCCCTGCATTCATGCAATCACTCAGACAGTACACATGTACTCCTCCAATCACCCAGTCACTACCCGTGCACTCATACAATCACCCAGGCACTACCCATGCACTCATCCATGCACTCGGGCACTACCCCTGCACTCATGCAATCACCCAAGCACTACCCATGCAGTCCTCCAATCATCCAGGCACTACCCCAGCACTCATGCAATCACCCAGGTACTACACATGTGGTCCTCCAAACACCCAGGCACTAACCCTGCACTCCTCCATGCACCCAGGCACTACTCATGCACTCTTCCAATCAGCCAGGCACTATCCATGCTCTCCTCCAATCACCCAGGCACTACTCCTGCACTCATGCAATCACCCAGGCACTACCAATGTACTCCTCCAATAACCCAGGCACTACCCCTGCACTCATGCAATCACCCAGGTACTACCCATGCACTCCTTAAATCACTCAGGCACTACTGTTGCACTCATTTATTCACCCAGACGCTACTCATGCACTCATCTATGCACTCAGGCACTACTGTTGCACTCAACCATTCACCCAGGCATTATCCATGCACTCCTCCAATCACCGAAGCACTACCCCTGCACTCATGCAATCACTCAGGCATTACTGTTGCACTCATCCACTCACCCAGGCACTACTCATGAACTCATCTATGCACTCAGGCACTACCTATGCACTCATCCATTCCCTCAAACACTATCCATGCACTCATCTATGCACTCAGGTACTACTCATGCACTGCTACAATCAGCAACTACCCCTGCACTCACGCAATCAGCCAGGCACTACACATGCCCTCACCCCTTCACTCAGGCACTACCCGTACACTCCTCCAATCACCCAGGCACTACCCATGCACTCATGCAATCACTCAAGCACTACTGATACACTCATCCATTCATCCAGGCACTATCCATGCACTCATCTATGCACTCAGGCACTACCCATGCACTCCTCCAATCACCCAGGCACTAACCTTGCAGTCATGCAATCACACAGGCACTACCCATGCACTCTTCCAATTACCCAGGCACTACCCATTCACTCCTCCAATCACCCAGGCGCTACCCATGCACTCATGCAATCACTCAGGCACTACCCATGCACTCATCCATGCACTCAGTCACTACCCCTGCACTCATGCAATCACTCAGGCAGTACACATGCACTCCTCCAATCACCCAAGCACTAACCATGCACTCATACAATCACCCAGGCACTACTCATGCACTCATCCATTTACTCAGGCACTACCCCTGCACTTATGCAATCACCCAAGCACTACCCATGCAGTCCTCCAATCATCCAGGCACTACCCATGCACTCATGCAATCACCCAGGTACTAGCCATGCACTCCTCCAATCACCCAGGCACTACCCATGCACTCTTCCATTGTATTGTATTGTAATTGCATTTATATAGCACTTACTACCCCTGACGAGGCGTCGAAGCGATTTTTCGGTGAGTAGCACGCTACTCCGGGACCCATAGAGGATTAGTGTTGAATTAGTATAGTGAAATATGAAAGTAATTTTAAGTGGTGGATAGGTTAGTTAGTTATTTGGATTCGGAAGGATAGCAGAAGGATAGAAGAGGAAAAAAGGTTTGTATTTATATAGCGCTTGTTACCCCTGATGGGGTGTTGAAGCGCTTTTATTTTGGCGAGCAGCACGCTACTCCGGAAACCCATAAAGGATTAGTGGTGAATTAGTATGGTGAAATATGAAAGTAATTTGAGTGGTGGATATTAGTCAGTTATTTGGAGTGAGAAGGATAGCGGAGGGATAAAAGGGGAAGAAAGGTTTGCATTCATATAGCACCTGTTACCCCTGATGCGTGTTGAAGTTCTTTACTGGCGAGTAGCACACTAATCCAGAACCCATAAAGGATTAGTGTTGAAAATTAGTATAGTGAAATATGAAGTAATTTGAGTGGTAGATATGTTATTCAGTTATTTGGATAGAGAAGGGTAGGCGGCGGGATAGAAGAGGGAAAGAGGTTTGTATTTATATAGCGCTTGCTACCCAGCCACTACTCAGGCACTCTTCCAATCAGCCCGGCACTATCCATGCACTCCTCCAATCACCCAGGCACTACTCCTGCACTCATGCAATCACCCAGGCACTACCCATGCACTCCTCCAACTACCCCTGCACTCAGGCAATCACCAAGGCACTACCCGTGCACTCCTTCAATAACCCAGGCACTACCCCTGCACTCATGCAATCACCCAGGCACTACCCATGCACTCCTCCAATCACCCAGGCACTACCCATGCACTCATAAAATCACCCATGCACTCCTCCAATCACCCAGGCACTACCCCTGCACTCAGACAATCACCCAGGCACTACCTATGCACTGCTCCAATCACACAGGCACTACTCCTGCACTCATGCAATCACCCAGGCACTACCCTTGCACTCCTCTAATCACCCTGGCACTACCTATGCACTCATCTATGCACTCAGGCAGTACCCCTGCACTTATGCAATCACCCTAACATTACCCATGCACTCCTCCAATCACCCAGACACTACCCCTGCACTCCTGCAATCACACAGGCACTACCCATGCAATTTCCAATCAGCCAGGAACTACCCATGCAGTCCTCCAATCACCCAGGCACTACCCATGAAATCATGCAATCACTCAGGCACTACCCTTGCACTTATCCATGCACTCAGGCACTACCCCTGCCCTCATGCAATCACTCAGGCAGTACACAAGCACTCCTCCAATCCCCCAGGCACTACCCCTGCACTCATGCAATCACCCAAGCACTACCCATGCAGTCCTCCAATCATAGAAAAACAAAAAAAGTCCTTTATTTGAAATATATAAAATCTGTCAATTACAAAAATTTAAAAGCGATATTTTCTAGAGATTAATTCATTAATACATTTTACAGTGTTAGTACAATTTACCGTCCCGTTTAACCTTATTCACTGATTTAGTGCCCACTTTTTGAAGGAGGTTGCCGATCAATGTAAGGAGCTTTACCCCTCGGCAGATTAGAATGTTTGATGAGCCCCCCATCCAGCAGGTTACAGCCTGCCTACAGGTACGAATATTTAATTCAATTAAAATCGGTTTTAAGAGCGTCCTTCTTGCATCTTCGACTATAGGGCAGACGCACATCAAGTGGCATATGGATTCTTTATGGTATCCACATAGGCGACAGTTTGCATCTTGATGTTTGCCTTTCCAAGTTGGTAGGAGGTCCTTGGAGACATGTTCTCCTAATCGGTACATCATAAACCTCTTTTTTAGTGCAAGTCGGAAGTGTTCTGATAAATAGGCTTGCGGTTTGAGTTGTGAGTAAGAATTTATTACCGACCAGGAGTGTCGACGTTTAACTAATGTTTTTTTGTCTTCCAAAATGGACAGATTATTTGCAGTGGCATTACACACTCTGTTAAATGCTACCCTTTCCAACTTGCTGTCCCATACCTCTTGAATTTCTAATTCCGCCAGAGCTGTTCTCAAATATTCGCCCCATGTATTCGATGATTTGTAATCAAACTGGGCCTTTATTTCTGTCCAGCATAAATTGTTCAGGGATCCAGGTTCCGAGGAGCGAAATTTCCAACACAGTTTCACGAAAGTGGTTTTTCTATGGTATTTCTGGTTCTGAAGACCGAATTCCAAGCGGATCTGTGCTGGTGACGCGGCTTTAGGAAGATTAAAAACTGCTTTGTACACCTTGGTCTGGATCTCATTTAAAATTTCAATTTCCCGACCATGCCATATTTCTAGGCCGTATGCCAGTGTAGGGAGTAACTGTGCTGCCATTACTTTCAGGAGATGACTATAAGATTGGCAGCTCAGTTTCTTTTGCAACTGTTTATATGCAAAAATGAGTGATTGGGCTTTTGCTCTTATTTCTCTTTTCTGATCTGTGAAAGACATACAACGGCCCAACTTGATGCCCAGGTATTTATATGAGCTGGTTTCCTCTATTTGTTCGCCCTTTGCGTACCATTTATATTTACCAGGCCTGGAGCCCGCTAGACGAACCACCTTTGTTTTCGTCTTATTTATCTCCAGCCCTTGCTGGTCAAAGTAATTTATCAGATTATTAATGACTCTTTGCAGCCCGATTGGAGTTTGGCTCATGACCACTATATCATCTGCATATTGCAGGTATTGTATTGACTCGTTTGCCAATTTTGGTGGATGGCCATTTGCTTTTGACAATTGGATAGTTAGATCGGCGAGATACAGATTGAATAGGCTTGGAGCCAAAATGCAACCCTGTTTCAGACCGTTATTTATGTTTATCTTAGATGATACTCTACTGCAGTCTCCGAGCTTCACCCTAGCCCAGGTTTCACTATGTAGGGCTACTATGATGTCGATTAGTTTTTGTGGTAATCCCCATGCTTTCAATTTTGCCCAGAGTCGATCTCGTGGAACTCTGTCGAAGGCGGATTTTAGGTCGATGTAACATGCAAATAGTCCAGATTTTTTATTTATGGCTTTTTCTGTTAAAATTGTCCGCGCTGCCAAGTTCGTACTTGTGCCCATTCCATGCCTAAAACCTGTTTGATATTTCGGGATTATACTCTTTTCCTCCATCCATGCTTGTAGCTGTAGTAAGATGCAGGATGAGAAAAGTTTTGCCTCAACGTCAATCAGGGCGATGAGCCTGTAATTTCCAGGCTCAGTGCGACTTCCGTTTTTATAGATTGGGTGAAATACGTTCCCTTTCCAGGAATTTGGGGTCTTGTTTTGACGATATAGATGGTTAAAGAGCGGCGTAAGTTAGTTGGCCCAGAAATCGGGTTCCTGCTTAAAAAGTGCATTTGGAAGACCATTTGGCCCTGCTGCTCCTTCCGTTTTCAGTTTTTTTATTACTTCTTTTAGTTGTTTGATTTTGGTTAAGGTATTTGAGCCGTGGAAGTTAAGTTCCTGTGAGTCTCCTTACATTTACGCAGTATTTGCACTGTACTTTTCCCCCTGCACTACTTCCAAGCCAATTTCCACCCTTGTGTTTTTGTCATTTTGTGTGTTATTATACAATTTGTGGATATGTTGTGTCCATGTTACCTCACTTATTCCTGCATTTTGATGTGTTCCTATTCCCTTTGTTAATTTGTTTATTGTTCCCTAAAATTCACTGCTATTTGGCAATTTGCTAGCCCAGAGTAATTTCTCCCAAAGGTTTTCGGTGTGCACCTTTTTTGCCTCCCTACACTTATCCTTATATTTCTTCCTCATTTCTATGATTTTGCTGTTATCCATGATTGTTCCCGTTTTTGCTGCTACGGCCTTGGTTCTCACCTCCCTCGCAATTTTTCTTTTCAGGTCGTGCAATTGTATATTATACCATGGTTCATTCGTTGTTCCTTGTGTCCTTTGGCCTGCTGGGATTACTGGAAATTTGTTTAGTAAGATCTTTCCTAGTTTCTCCCAATCTTGTTCTAATAATTGAACATTCAACGGCCCGGAGTTATTTACGTATTTGTGCACGGTGTCCATAATTTGTTTGATATTAGTTCTGCGCCACTTTAATTTCCTTAGGTTGTATATTACTGGCATTTCGGTTAACGCGGTTGTGTTCCTCTTCTGAAATAGGTTAACATGTAGTACCAAATGTTGCGGGAGGTGGTCGCTTTCCGGACGGGGATTAATATAAAAAGAATCGACTAAGTAGAAGAGTTCCTTGCTGACAATAGTATAATCTATGGTCGATTGTTTTTTACCACATAAAAATGTGATGCCAGCCGGTTGATCCCCCTTTGTGTTTCCGTTCAGAATGGTTAAACGCAGGGTTTCCAGTTCTTGTTTTATGTCGTTGGCCTCGGACTCATTTTGACACTCTCTCTTGTTCGGATTGCTCCTTGTTAATTTGGTGTTAAAATCACCTGAGATTATCATCTCACAGTTTTGATGAGTGGTTTGCAAAGCTTTTATCAATTTTATCATGCAAGACAGTCTATCCTTCTTCTGCTTTTTATCGGGATGGATGTATATATTTAAAATCAATAACTGCCAGGGCTTTGTGTGTGTGGGTCTTTTGCACTCCAATTTCAAAACTTGCAGCCAGTTTTCTCCCGTGTCTAGCTCTTCCGATTTCCATTCCAATTTTACTGTAACATATATTGACAGCCCCCCCTTGGATGCCAATAATTTGACATTTTTTCTGCCAATACATGATGTTCTTCGTAGCCAATAATGGATTTTGATGTCAGATTCCACGTTTCTTGTAGTAAAATTATATCGAATCTTTGTAAGAAGGATAAAGTCTCCAGGTCTTGACCCATTTCTCTAAAACCATGGGTGTTCCATGAACAGATTCTGATTCCATCTTCCTTGTGTCCCTCTGTAAACTGTTCCCTTTGAAAACCTTTCCTTTCATCAGGGTCATTGTTGGCTCAGGAATTGGGGAACCCATGACCAATCTTGATTTCCTTCTGTCTGTTGTTTTGGTTGTGGAGGGCTTGGACTTGGTTTTTTCCAAATTTTTACTTGATTTGGCTGTACCTTGGGAGTAGTATTTCTAGCCCCCCTCAAGATCGATATTGGTCCTGTGTCATGTCCTGTTGTTTGTAAAGCCTCTTTTTTTTGTAATAGTGGGTATGGTTATTTTGGGCGTTTTGGATACATTAATGATATGCCCCATGCTTCAAAATCGGCTCTTGTTGAATATATCAGGGCCGCCATTTCTTTTGAAGACCAGGTTGTACGAGTTACCTCAGTTTCTGTTCTTTTTTCCATTTGTAGAAATTCCACTGCCTGAAGAGCTGCTGATGTGATGTTCCTTAATTTTGGGATCTCTTTGAACAGCCTCATTAAGTTTCCCCTATTTAGGATATCCAGTCTGCCCTTTGTTGGATATTCTGGCACGAAAATCAGTTTTGGGGAAATCTCTGCTGGGTCGCTTTGTCAATTTTCAGTTTGATTTATGCTTATTTGTTTCGTTAAAAATTCATGCTCCATGATACCATTTTGGCCTATGTTGTCATAAAAGGCCCTTTCTTGTATGAAAGTATTAGATTTGCCCTCACTAATTATTTCGCTTTCTGGGTTTTCTACTTTTTGGCTTGTTTCTATCCGTGCAAGCTCTTGCGTAGTATAAGTTTTGATTGGTAGTTTGCAGACCCAACCCTGTTTATCAAAAATAATTATTATTTGGTTTCTATTTCCTTTGTCCATTTTTGTTTGTTTTCCCAGAGTTTTTGCCATTGTTATTGATACCCTGGTATCCTGGTTTGTTTTCTGGTCATCTTGTGTTCTTATATGAGCACTTGTGGCTACTTGCTCTTTGTTTTTTGTTCCTGTGGATGAAGGTGAGATTTGTGGTTCCATTGAATTTCTATTTTCGCCCACAGGTCTTGTGGTTACGGTTTTAAGTTCAGACCTCGGTTTCTTGAATTCGGTGTTCGCCTTAACATGTTTTGTTGGTTTTGTTCCCTCACTTAGGTGTCTCGATGCTTTACTATTTTCTTGTTCAAATAAAATAGATTTGCTTTGGAGAGAAGTATTTGGGCTTGCCAATTGGTCATGCAAATTTGACCCTGGGCTGCAAGAATCCGCTTTTGATGTATTATTACTGTGGTTATTAATATTATGACTAGGCTGTTGAATGAATATTGGGTAGATTTGTCTTTTTTCCTGAGCAGCTTGTTTGCTAACATTGTGCCTAGCCTTCCGAGCTCGTTTTCGTTGTCTTTTTGTTTGTGCACCACTTAATGAACTGTGTCTGGGCATTGATTGTTGGATGTTTTGCTTATTTCCTGTTCCATTTATAACTGCGACTTCCTTGTTTTTTGTGCTACCTTCATACAAGAGGTTGCAAGTCTTCTTTGCTGGTCCTGCTATACCTTGTTGGTCGTCCTTTTGTTCAGTTGTGGTGATACGTTCCGTATTTTCAGATGGTTGAACTACACGTAAGATATCTGTGAGTATTTCTGGGAGAGACGCCAATTTATCTATTATCTGACCACATCTGCAATTTAGATTTCACAAATGACCGCTGCCTTGAACATCATTTTTATTTCCTTTTGTAATTTGTGCTGTTATTGAATCCAGTTTTGTATTTATTCCTGCGATGTGTACCGCAATCAGGTTCATTAAATCAATCTGAACCTCTAATTTGTCGGATTGGAAGTTTAATATATCTATGGCTTGCTGTAGTGTTCTTAGCAGCGTTTCGCTCCATGTGGCTATGTGAATTGATTGTGTCAGAATCCCCGAAATTGGTTCTATTCCACTGACTGACGAGATAGTGATTGTGGGTGACAGTAGCTTTCTACTTTCTGGAGGTTGAACGATTCTGTCGTTATTTTTTCCCTCCCACTGTTCCGGGCTGGCAGAGTGTTTTATTGGTGTAGAGGCAGCCCCCCTTCCTCCCCGACTTGCCATTCCGGAGGCGAGCCAGCGGCTGGGATTTTCCCTTGTTTGTTTGTATGAGTATCTTCTTGGGTTTGTGTATTTATTTCCAAAGCTTGGATGAGGTCTGCATCATTTGATATGGAGAAAGCACTGATCCATTCGTCTTTTTGTATTTTGTCTTTGGTACCAGTTTTACCAAAGCCTCCTTTGTTATCCTTATTATTTCAGCTTTCCCCATCCTTACTTATGTCTGACGAAGCCATGGGCAAATGGACCTGTGCTGTTATTTTTATCAACCCTCTTTTAATGGGTTCCTCTTCACGATCAGCCACCCATACGCTTGTTTCTTGGCCGGATTTTTTATTTTGTGGGAAAATTTCACTTAATTGGAATGGTTTTGCTTGCGGTTTTTGGGATCCCAGTGTCAGGGGGCTTGCTTCTCCTGATTTTTTGGGATTATAGGATTTGGCAAGCCGGAAGCCTCATCTGGGGAGGCATATATTGCAGCCATTGGATCCTTTAGAAAATAAAATTTCTGTTTTCCGTTTTCCCCCCCAAATTTGAAAAGAGCTGGTTCTGGTGTCAGTGCTGAGACCAGCCTCTCTTTTTGCAAAATGGATTTCTCTTTCTTTTTCTTTAAATTGAGAGTTATATCTTTTGTGGATGCTCTCTTCCTGGATTTGCTCGGAGGTGCCTGGCGGATTTTTCCTGATCTCATACTCCTTTGCTGCTTGGCTCAACCCACTGATAAGCCGCTCACTGGACCTCTTGTAGGCTGGGCTCTCTGCAAAATCTCTGCAATGGGGCAAGTTGGAGGAACACTAGGTGTATATTTTGACTGCCACTTTTTTCTTTTACGTGGGCACTTTCTCTGGGTGTTCGTGGTTTGTCCGCTGTGTAGCTTGGGCAGTTTACTGATCGTATTTCCTAATGGAACGCCTAGTTTTTGTAAGCGTATTCTTAATGATAGCTGCTGTGGGAGCGCCCCTTCTGTCCAGCTACCACTGCCCCGTTACTACTTCCGGCTTCCAGCTTAGGCGGATTTGGGGCCAAAGGCAATTTAGGCTGTGCCAGTGGCCTCTGTTGTTTACTGCTTTCGGACTTATCTGTGGTTTCAAAATACTTCGCTTTCACCTTCCTCCGACTTCTGTACTTTGATGACCTGCAGTTCAGTAATTGTTCACAACCTCACTACCACCGCCCCTGCAGATCAACCAGGCTGGTGGTGGAAGGAGGGAAGGAAATAGTGGAATCACGAGTGAGGACCGCGTCGGGGCCGCAGGCTGCACCTGATCATAGTCAGGCCGCCTCCGCGGTCTACCGGGGTCACACACTTCGCGGCCACCAACAACCGATGGCTGCACTTGTTACTAAGCCGTCCCCACTCACTTACAACCGTTAATGCCAAATTGGTGCTGTTTGTGACTGTTTGGGGCTGATTGCGGCTGTTTTATAACTTTCAATAACTTTTGGTGCCTTCTGGTGCCTTTGGTGCCTTTATAACTGGCGACTTTTAATGACTTTTGGTGCCTTCTGGTGCCTTTGGTACCTTTGTAACTGGCGATGATGGCGGCAAAACCCTTTTTAAAAAATTTTTTTTTACTTTGCTGGCACGGCGCTATTCCACCCAGGTGAGTGCTGGGGCAGAAGGGAGGGGTGGGAGGGGCGGGGGCGCCCCACCATTCTCAAACTCACTCCACCCGCTCGACCCCGCTCAACCCGGCTACCTGGCCCCGGCTCCTCTCGCGGGTCTGCACCCACAGCTGGCAAAGATGACACCTGCCTCGGCTGAAGTGCAAAGGAAAGAGGGAGCGAGCGGGGGAGCAGGGGAGCGGGAGATCGAGCCGCCACACCAGCTCGCCTCCACTCACCTCACTTGCTCAACCTGGCTCCTGCTTCGGCTCCGGCCACAACCTCACGCCAGCTCCACGCCACTCCGCTCGAACTGCGGACCAAACTGCAGGCCGAGGGACACCAGCAGACTCCTCCTCCTCTCAGGTGAGTGGTGTAGAGTTCAGTAGGGTGGACAAAGTCCTCCAATCATCCAGGCACTACCCCAGCACTTATGCAATCACCCAGGTACTACCCATGCACTCCTCCAAACACCCAGGAACTTCCCATGCACTCCTCCATGCACCCAGGCACTAACCATGCACTCTTCCAATCACCCAGGCAGTATTCTGGCACTCATGAATCACCCAGGCACTACTCATGCACTCCTCCAATAACCCAGGCACTACCCCTGCACTCATGCAATCACCTAGGCACTACCCATGCACTCCTTCAATCACTCAGGCACTACCCATGCACTCCTCCAGTCACCCTGGCACTACCCCTGCACTCATGGAAACACCCAGGCACTACCCATGCACTCCTCCAATCACCCAGGCACTACCCATGCACTCATGCAATCACCCAGGCACTACCATGCACTCCTCCAATCACTCAGGCACTACCCATGCACTCTTCTAATCACCCAGGCACTACCCATGCAATCCTTAAATCACTCAGGCACTACTGTTGCACTCATTTATTCACCCAGACACTACTCATGCACTCTTCTATGCACTCAGGCACTACTGTTGCACTCAATCATTCACCCAGGCATTATCCATGCACTCCTCCAATCACTGAGGCACTACCCCTGCACTCATACAATCACCCAGACACTACCCATGCACTCATTCAATAACTCAGGCACTACTGTTGCACTCATCCATTCACCCAGGCACTACTCATGCACTCATCCATTCCCTCACGCACTATGCACTCATCTATGCACTCAGGTACTACTCATGCACTGCTACAATCAGCCACCACCCCTGCACTCATGCAATCAGGCAGGCACTACCCATGCACTCACCCATTCACTCAGGCACTACCCGTACACTCCTCCAATCACCCAGGCACTACCTGTGGACTCATGCAATCATTCAAGCACTACTGATACACTCATCCATTCACCCAAGCACTACCCATGCACTCATCTATGCACTCAGCACTACCAATACACTCCTCCAATCACCCAGGCACTACCCCTGCAGTCATGCAGTCACACAGGCAGTACTCATGCACTCCTCCAATCACCCAGGCACTACCCATGCACTCCTTCAATCACCCAGGCACTACCCATGCACTCATGCAATCACTCAAACACTACCCATGCACTCATCCATGCACTCAGGCACTACCCCTGCACTCATGCAATAACTCAGGCAGTACACATGCACTCCTCCAATCACCCAGGCACTACCCATGCACTCATCCATGCACTCAGGCACTACTCATGCACTCTTCCAATCAGCCAGGCACTATCCATGCACTCCTCCAATCACCCAGGCACTACTACTGAACTCATGCAATCACCCAGGCACTACCCATGCACTCCTCCAATACCCAAGGCACTACCCCTGCACTCATGCAATCACCCAGGCACTACCCATGCACTCCTTCAATCACTCAGGCACTACCCATGCACTCCTCTAATCACCAAGGCACTACCCCTGCACTCATGCAATCACTCACGTACTACCCATGCACTCCTCGAATCACCCAGGCACTACCCCTGAACTCATGCAATCACCCAGGCACTACGCATGCACTCCTCCAATCACCCAGGCACTACCCCTGCACTCATGCAATCACTCACACACTACCCATGCACTCCTCCATATATTACACTTGTTGCCATTTATACAACACATAGAAGTTTGTCTATTTTTAACAAAATAGGCAGTTCTAAAAAGAACAATTTTTTTCTTAATTTTTTGTGTGTTTTTTGCACTCTTTTATGAATTTTATTGGTTTTTAAAAAAAAAAAGTAAAAGTCAACAGAATGAAGTGAGAAAAATTCCCAAACATTTTGCAGTTAAAAACTCATTGCAAAAACAAAACAAAAAAAATTACAACAGTGGTTTTTCGCAGCAACCACAACAGCATCCACAGATTGCTCTCCACAACAAAGAACTTTCTTGCACTTAATGCACCGCTGTTCAAGTCCAGCAAACTCAGAGATTATTTGGGATCTTTGGGTCGATGCAGAAGAACCTGCTGAGGTGCTAGGCCCTGCGACCTGATCATCTTGTTGACTTTGTTGCTGTAGTTCGCGACGATGTTGCTCTCGCGCAAGATGATGTGGATGCATTGTCTGCAGGTGCTTCATCATTGATGAAGTGCCACAGGAGTATTTTTTGTCTGATCCCTGAGAGAGCACCCTTTGACATAAAGTGCAGGTCACCTTGCGTGCATTCACCTTTTTTTCGCAAGCTGGAATTGAAAAAAAAGCCCACACAACACTTTCATAACGCTGCTTAACTGGTTTTTCCAAATCTTCTTCTTCTCCAGGAATGTCCTGTGGTGGAATTGAAGAAGCGATTTTTCCAGTGGATTGAAAAAAACACCAAAAAAATGCAATAAAGAAGAACAGAAAACACAAGAGCTGTGTTTTCTGAAGATTTTCTTGGAAGAATGAAAAATTTGGGTGGGGTCCTGCAAGTTCTAGAATAAAAAGCTTCTTAACCAATGAAATGCTTTCTTTTGAAGTCACATGGGATTCACAGTACTCGACGCGCAACCAGCGCGCACCAGACACGATTCCCGAAAAATATATTTAACAATAATATATCTTTATTCCAGTTACAAATATATGATATTTACAAATGTGTATATTAATCTCTTGATATAATATATATAATAAAGTTATATATATATATACTTTTAAAACTAAATAACTTGCGCTGGATTCGCGAACCTGACGCGAGCCCGGAAAAACAAATGTGACGTTATGCGGGTCCATCGCGGCTCACGTAACTTCATTATAAGAAGTTTAATATCCATATTATTTATGTAAATATCACTTTTATAACTCTTTCAATAAAGCATATATACGATTGATTTCATACATTTATAGTATATATCATGTAAAATGAGAACCGCGCACCCATCGCATACCGTACGCGTATCATGCACGACTTAACCAATATGGTGGCAGGATTCTTGGATTCGCGCACCTACTGTGACCGGTACACAATCGGTACGTGAATCTCACTTTAAAAAAAAAAAATATGTAAGTGCATATTTTAAAAAGGATAAAATATCACATTACCTTTATAAAAGCTTAAAAATTTAGAACAAGCGTTTTTAATCCATAATGTAAATTATACACACTGCAATTTTTCAGAAATTGTTGAACATATAGTGCCATTGTTGTTCTACTCTAAAATTAAAAAACCAAGTTACAAAACCTTAGATTGAACTGAAAAAACCATAGGTTTCAGGGACGTTATAGTTAGAAATTAGCATTTAAAAAACCTTTGAAATTCACTGAAAAAACCACAGGTTTCAGGGACGTTATAGTTAGTTGGACATTTCACTCGTACAAATCCAGAGAAATTCGGCCGTTATAGTTAGTTGAGCTAACTATAACTCGCGCCCCCGCAATGCACTGCTGATGACGTCACATATTACATCACTCATTACATGGTCAGTGACATCACTGATGACATCACATGGATGACATCATCCACGTGATCATCTGATGCACCTCTTCACACCCTAATATAACCTTTGATACACCCACTCTAAAATACAGACTACCATTCTCGAAACCATAGACACAGCAATACCAGTTAACACATACCCACTCACTGATTCCTAGGTCTACACACACATCCACTCACTCACCCATACAGTCACTCATACATGCAGTCACTCATCAATACGGCCACTATCATATGCACTCATACACCCATACAGACACTCACACACCGCCACTCACCCATAGTTACTCACACACTAGTCAGTCATGCAAAGAATCAATCACACTCCCATTTACTCACCTATACAGTTATACACACACCACCTCACTTATTCATACAGATACTAACACATACTTACTCTCTTATACAATCACTGACACAAGCACACACTCATCCATACAGCCACTCTCACAATCACGCACTCTCACATATAGTCATTTATATACTCCAACACTCACATATACTGCCTTTCACATATGTAGTTACTCACACATGTAGCACTGAGACAGCCATTCACTCACCAACACACCCATACACACACTCACCTACCCATACAGCCCCTCACAGATGCACTCTTGAACCCATACACCTATTGAATCACCCACTCACACATCCATGCACAGAGTCATGCACCCCCCACCCACCCACACATACACTCAGGCACCCATACAGGTACTCAGACAACCAATTAATAACCCATATATACACTCATGTAGCTACTCACCAACCCATGCAGCCGCTTACACACCAACTGACAGACTGATACAGACATTCACACAGATTAATCACTAACCCATGCATTCGGTAAGACACGTTTAATCACTCACTTATACAGTCAGTCATGCACCTACTAAATCATCCATTCAGACACTCATACACCCACTCATTCTTCAATACACCTTGGCGTATATATATATATATATATATATATATATTAATCCACACACGAATTTGAGGAATCCCAAAAACAGCAAAGCGGCACACCAAAGGACGACACAATTACTTTATTGTGTCTACAAACGACGCGTTTCGGCGAAGCCTTTGTCAAGTTACTGACCTGCGCCCTACTGCCCATAAAATGTGTTGATGCTTGCATGTATTTCCTTAAAGATAGACATATTTCTCTGTGGAACCATACTGAAATGTTAGAAAATATGATGATGCAATGTCTCACACAAAACATTTTTATCTATGACAAGACACTCTTTAGACAGAAGACGGGCACAGCTATGGGCACTTGCTTCGCCCCCAGCCTAGCTAATCTCTTCCTGGGCTGGTGGGAGGAACGGGTGGTATGGGTGGAAACCTATGAAAAATACACCGAACACATACCAATCTGGATCAGGTATATAGATGACCTGTTCCTGATTTGGGATGGTTCTTTGGAGATGGCACAGGAATTTATCTCTGAACTGGGTAACAACCAGTTAAATCTTTCTTTCACTCACAATATAAGTACAACATACTGTGAGTTCCTGGATGTAGCCATCAGAATTGTGAACGGGCAAATGGTAACTAATTTGTTCCGTAAAGAGACTGCTGGAAATACGCTCCTCCATGCCAATAGTAACCATCCCACACCCTTAATCAATAGCATCCCCTATGGGGAGTTATTAAGAGCACGCAGAATCTGCAGTACCGAAGACGGGTTCAGGCAGGAGCAAAAGATCATGGAAGGAAGGTTTAAGCAAAGAGGTTATAAAAATAATATCATATCTACAGCAGCACGGAAAGTCCAGGGCATCACACACAATGATGCCTTATTCATTTCCAAAGAGAGTAAATCTAATCAGACCAACATCCCTAGAATGATCACTACTTATAATATGAGATCAGGCCACTTACAACGTATGTTGAAACGACATTGGGGCCTATTGGAAACAGATCCTATTATAGGGAAAAGCATAGGGAAAGCTCCACTCATAACCTACCGTAAATCTAAATCATTAAGGGACCATCCTGTAATTAGTTATCAACCAGCACCTACCAGCAGCACATGGTTGGGAACAACTAAAGGATTCCACAAGTGCAATTCATGCAAGGCATGCAAACACAGTCCCAGCAGGGATAACTATAATATTTATCCAGGTAAAACTAGGGAAATTACTAGATTTATAACCTGCACGAGTGACTACGTAGTTTATATCTTGGAATGCCCTTGCGGTCTGAAATACACAGGCAGCACAAAACTGCAGCTGAAAACCAGGGTTCTACAGCATATGAGAGCCATAACACATGCGGATTTGAATTATCCAGTGGCCAGACATTTCCAGATGAAACACCAGAGCAATCCCAATTTACTAATATTCTATGGGATTGATAGAATTGTATCTCATCCTCGTGGCGGAGATAGAGAGAAACTCCTACGAATTACTGAATCCAGGTTCATTATCGAGCTTAACACAAAATTTCCTAATGGGCTCAATAGTGGAGAGGAATTAGCTACGCATATTGGATACAAATGAAATATTACATAAAAGTACCCACCTAGTGGTTTTTCCCTAGAATGAGTTGGTCAGCCAAGCTGTTTTAATCACTCACACCTTTCTATTCAATGTATTGGGAAGACTTGGAGCACATAGTGGAGAGCTTTCCCTGGCATTGTTCTCAATGCAGAGAAGATCTTTAAATTAGTGGTTGGGAATTCATGATGGTAGAGTTCCCCATATTATACTTAATTAGATGACTCCACTCATGATGGCTATTGAGCGGAGTCGTTTTGATCCTATAGTCTCCCATTATTTTCATTGCACTTGTATATATTTATTACTTATTCACTTTTTACTCATTTCTCCTGTTTTTCACACTGTGTCACTAAACACTGTTGGCCTGATAATCCCCTGGTCTGAATCCTATTAGATTGCGGTTGTTTTATATAGACATGATTGTAGGACATGAAGGTACATTACCTATGAAGTTCAATGCATAGTCCTCATGCATCGATTATTGTGGGGTCATATGAAATTTATTTAGACATGACCTATGGTATTATGTAGTAGGTCATCATCAATAATAGATAGGGTACATTACCCATATATATTGCAATGCAGGCATGTGATTGGTGTTTCTAAATTCTTTAAAGATGATATGACCACTAAATTATACGTTTTGATAGTATTACGTATCATGATGCATGTCACCACAAAGGTATAACATTTTTATTTTGAATGTCCTATTATTGTTAAATCTAAGCTTCAATTGTTATATGTTTTACATGTATTCAATTTCGATTTGCTAGGAATTTACGCATCGCATTGTATTACTATGCGTTAACACAAAGTATTTTTTCACTGTCTATCAACCGCGGCCTGTATTTTTATGGGCAGTAGGGCGCAGGTCAGTAACTTGACAAAGGCTTCGCCGAAACGCTGTCGTTTGTAGACACAATAAAGTAATTGTGTCGTCCTTTGGTGTGCCGCTTTGCTGTTTTTGGGATTCCTCAAATTCGTGTGTGGATTAAAATAATAGCGGCTGCTGCGGCCGCAGCAGGCACCGGTGTCGAAAGGAGGGGATCGACTTTACGCGGCACTGTGTTTGAATATATATATATATATATATGTATATATATATATATATATATATATATATATATATATATATATTATCTACTGGCGGTCGCCAGTAGATAGTTATAGTTAAAACCTATTATCCATAGGAAATCCACGACATTCTATTTGAAATAACGTTGGCGCCGGTTGACGAATCTTCGCGAAAGTTTCCAACTTGTTGGGGCGCTCCGGTCCGCTCCTATCCTGAAAGTCTCGGGGTGATAGTTCAAGCGGGGGCCGAGAAAAGGGGGGTCCCAAAACGCGTTTTCCCCATTCATTTTTCCATAGGAACCTTTAGTCGCAGCTACAGCCCGAACTGCTGAACGGAATTACACCAAATTTGGCAAAGAGGTAGCCCTTGGTTCAGTGTCGTGCCTTTTGCTTAAATGGTGTAAATCCGTTCAGTAGTTCCTGAGAAAATCAAAAGTAAAGTCACATATATATCTGGGCGGAGCCTAACCACACATGTCATCGTGAGATCTGATTGGCTGTCAGTACTTCATCCTGGAATTGCTGGCAGCCATCTTGGGACCAATATAAATGATAGCACCTCATTGAAATGCATTGTAGTGAATAGAAGATTTTGAGGGTTACCAAAAGGAGAACTATAAAGGGTGATAACAGGCTTTAGTTACATTAGAATTTATTTGTTGATGGTACCATACTAATTTTAGGAATTGTGGTGTATTCTAAGGTGATTTTACCATGTGAAAAACCTTCTGCTGGGATATCATGAATCATGTTTGAGAGAACACTATTTTCTCATGCTTGTCCCATGGAGGTTTGGAAGGTGCTCCAGAAGCTAAAATGAGAGCATATTTTCTGTAAATTCACATTATCTTTCTCACTCATGTGAGAATGAAGTCTGACATTCTCAGTAAAACATGTACATCCAACAATGGCAGAGACTGTCAGTTGATTCCTTTGTGTTCTACTGCAGCTTCCCAGAGTGTTCTAAAGAACAACTAGAGTGCTAACAGCCTTACTTATGACAAAAGTATGGCACACCTGAAGCCATCTTGATTGGAATAAACTGGTAACACTTAAACAATTTAATTTAAAAAGGAACAAAATGATGGGGTTCATTTTGTCATAGAAATTATGGTTAGTGCTGTAGAAAGAAAAATTAGGACATGTTTCAAGTGTGATCTCAAATATCTTCCTGTTATATTTCAACAGGAGCAGCCTGCCAGTTGATGCCTTTGTGTTCTACTGCAGCTTCCCAGAGTGTTCTAAAAACAACTAGAGTGCTAACAGCCTTACTTATGACAAAAGTATGGCACACCTGAAGCCATCTTGATTGGAATAAACTGGTAACACTTAAAACATTTAATTTAAAAAGGAACAAAATGATGGGGTTCATTTTGTCATAGAAATTATGGTTAGTGCTGTAGAAAGAAAAATTAGGACATATTTCAAGTGTGATCTCAAATATCTTCCTGTTATATTTCAACAGGAGCAGCCTGCCAGTTGATGCCTTTGTGTTCTACTGCAGCTTCCCAGAGTGTTCTAAAGAACAACTAGAGCGCTAACAGCCTTACTTATGACAAAAGTATGGCACACCTGAAGCCATCTTGATTGGAATAAACCGGTAACACTTAAAACATTTAATTTAAAAAGGAACAAAATGAGGGGTTCTTTTTTAAATAGAAATTATGGTTAGTGCTGCAGAAAGAAAAATTAGGGCATGTTTTAAGTGAGATCTCAAATCCTCTTCTATTTCATTAGAAAATTCTGACATGCAGACTGAAACAATCACTTTCAATACCAGCAGCAGACTACCAGTTAACTCCCTGGTGAGCAGTAGCTTTACTCCAGTGATCTAATGAGCAACTAGAGTGCTAACATTCTGAATTTATGGCAGATGTGAGACACATCTGAATGCCTTCTTGATGGAATCAAAGTAAAAAACTGAAAGCATTTCCTACTGAGGAGACTGCAGTAAATGAAGAAATTAGGAAACTTCATAACAAAGAAGTCTTCCAAGATGGCCACCAGTGAAAAAAGAGCCCAAATGTAGCACAAATATTACCCAGATGTAGCCCACATATAGCCCAATGACAAAAGTGTGCAAAACACTTTTTATTTTTAGTTTTTTTGCAGTTTTATGTAGTGCAGACTGGTCAGGTATTGGAGCATTGCATCTTAAAACATGACCCCCCTACACTACAAAAACACCACTGCACTACCTTAAACCCTAAAACACTACCCCCAGCACGACCCCCTACACTACACAAGCACCACTGCACTATCCTAAACCCTAAAACACTACCCCCAGCATGACCCCCTACACTACCCAAACACCACTGCACTAACCTAAAACCTAAAACACTACAACCAGCACGACCCCCTACACTACCCAAACACCACTGCACTACCCTAAAACATGACCCCCTACACTACACAAACACCACTGCACTACCCTAAACCCTAAAACACTACCCCCAGCATGACCCCCTAAACTACACAAGCACCACTGCACTACCCTAAACCCTAAAACACTACCCCCAGCACGACCCCCTACACTACACAAACACCACTGCACTACCCTAAACCCTAAAACACTACCCCCACCATGACCCCCTACACTACCCAAACACCACTGCACTACCCTAAAACATGACCCCCTACACTACACAAACACCACTGCACTACCCTAAACCCTAAAACACTACCCCCAGCACGACCCCCTACACTACACAAGCACCACTGCACTACCCTAAACCCTAAAACACTACCCCCAGCACGACCCCCTACACTGCCCGAACACCACTGCACTGCCCTAAACCCTGAAACACCAGCCCCTGCATGACCCCCTACACTGCCCGAACACCACTGCACTGCCCTAAACCCTGAAACACCACCCCTAGCACGACCCCCTACACTGCCCGAACACCACTGCACTGCCCTAAACCCTGAAACACCACCCCCTTCACGACCCCCTACACTGCCCGAACACCACTGCACTGCCCTAAACCCTGAAACACCACCCCCAGCATGACCCGCTACACTGCCCGAACACCACTGCACTGCCCTAAACCCTGAAACACTACCCCCAGCAAGACCCCCTACACTGCCCGAACACCACTGCACTGCCCTAAACCCTGAAACATCACCCCCAGCAAGACCCCCTACACTGCCCGAACACCACTGACCTAAACCCTGAAACACCACCCCCAGCACGACCCCCGACACTGCCCGAACACCACTGCACTGCCCTAAACCTTGAAACACCAGCCCCTGCACGACCCCCTACACTGCCCGAACACCACTGCACTACCCTAAACCCTGAAACATCACCCCCAGCACGACCCCCTACACTGCCCGAGCACCACTGCACTGCCCTAAACCCTGAAACACCAGCCCCAGCACGACCCCCTACACTGCCTGAGCACCACTGCACTGCCCTAAACCCTGAAACACCAGCCCCAGCACGACCGCCTACACTGCCCGAACACCACTGCACTGCCCTAAACCCTGAAACACCAGCCCCAGCACGACCCCCTACACTGCACGAACACCACTGCACTGCCCTAAACCGTGAAACACCAGCCTCAGCACGACCCCCTACACTGCCTGAACACCACTGCACTGCCCTGAACCCTGAAACACCAGCCCCAGCACAACACCCTACACTGCCCAAACACCACTGCACTGCCCTAAACCCTGAAACACCACCCCGTGCATGACCCTCTACACTGCCCGAACACCACTGCACTGCCCTAAACCCTGAAACACCACCCCCAGCGCGACCCCCTACACTGCCCGAACACCACTGCACTGCCCTAAACCCTGAAACACCACCCCCTGCACAACCCCCTACACTGCTTGAACACTACTGCACTGCCCTAAACCCAGAAACACCATCCCCAGCACGACCCCCTATACTGCACGAACACCACTGCACTGCCCTAAACCCTGAAACACTACCCCCAGCAAGACCCCCTACACTGCCCGAACACCACTGCACTGCCCTAAACCCTGAAACATCACCCCCAGCAAGACCCCCTACACTGCCCGAACACCACTGCCCTAAACCCTGAAACACCGCCCCCAGCAAGACCCCCTACACTGCCCAAACACCACTGCACTGCCCTAAACCCTGAAACACCAGCCCCAGCACGACCCCCTACACTGCCCGAACACCACTGCACTGCCCTAAACCCTGAAACACCACCCCCTGCACGACCCCCTACTCTGCCCGAACACCACTGTACTGCCCTAAACCCTGAAACCCCACCCCCAGCATAACCCCCTACACTGCCAGAACACCACTGCACTGCCCTAAACCCTGAAACACCACCCCCTGCACGACCCCCTACACTGCCCGAACACTACTGCACTGCCCTAAACCCTGAAACACCACCCCCAGCACGACCCCCTACACTGCACGAACACCACTGCACCGCCCTAAACCCTGAAACACTACCCCCAGCAAGACCCCCTACACTGCCCGAACACCACTGCACTGCCCTAAACCCTGAAACATCACCCCCAGCAAGACCCCCTACACTGCCCGAACACCACTGCCCTAAACCCTGAAACACCACCCCCAGCAAGACCCCCTACACTGCCCGAACACCACTGCACTGCCCTAAACCCTGAAACACCACCCCCAGCAAGACCCCCTACACTGCCCGAACACCACTGCACTGCCCTAAACCCTGAAACACCACCCCCAGCATGACCCCCTACACTTCCCGAACACCACTGCTCTGCCCAAAACCCTGAAACACCAGCCCCAGCACGACCCCCTACACTGCCCGAACACCACTGCACTGCCCTAAACCCTGAAACACCAGCCCCAGCACGACCCCCTACACTGCCCGAACACCACTGCCCTAAACCCTGAAACACCACCCCCAGCACGACCCCCTACACTTCCCAAACACCACTGCACTGCCCTAAACCCTGAAACACCAGCCCCAGCACAACCCCGTACACTGCCCGCACACCACTGCACTGCCCTAAACCCTGAAACACCAGCCCCAGCACAACCCCGTACACTGCCCGAACACCACTGCACTGCCCTAAACCCTGAAACACCAGCCCCAGCACGACCGCCTGCACTGCCCGAAAACTACTGCACTGCCCTAAACCCTGAAACACCACCCCCAGCAAGACTACCTACACTGGCCGAACACCACTGCACTGCCCTAAACCCTGAAACACCACCCCCTGCACGACCCCCTACACTGCCCAAACACTACTGCACTGCCCTAAACCCTGAAACACCACCCCTCAGCACGACACCCTACACTGCCCGAACACCACTGCACTGCCCTAAACCCTGAAACACCACCCCAGCACGACCCCCTACACTGCCCGAACACCACTGCACTAAACCCTGAAACACCACCCCCTGCACGACCCCCTACACTGCCGGAACACCACTGCACTGCCCTAAACCCTGAAACACCACCCCCAGCACGACCCCCTACACTGCCCTAACACCACTGCACTGCCCTAAACCCTGAAACATCACCCCCAGCACAACCCCCTACACTGCCTGAGCACCATTGCTCTGCCCTAAACCCTGAAACACTAGCCCCAGCACGACCCACTACACTGCCCGAACACCACTGCACTGCCCTAAACCCTGAAACACCAACCCCAGCACGACCCCCTACACTGCCCGAACACCACTGCACTGCCCTAAACCCTGAAACACCAGCCCCAGCAAGACCCCCTACACTGCCCGAACACCACTGCATTGCCCTAGACTCTGAAACACCAGCCCCAGCAAGAACCCCTACACTGCCCGAACACCACTGCATTGCCCTAGACTCTGAAACACCAGCCCCAGCAAGACCCCCTACACTGCCCGAACACCACTGCACTGCCCTAAACCCTGAAACACCAGCCCCAGCATGACCCCCTACACTGCCCGAACACCACTGCACTGCCCTAAACCCTGAAACACCAGCCCCAGCACGACCCCCTACACTGCCCGAACACCACTGCACTGCCCTAAACTCTGAAACACCAGCCCCAGCACCACCCCCTACAATGCCCGAACACCACTGTACTGCCCTAAACCCTGAAACACCACTCCCTGCACCGCCCCCTACACTGCCCGAACACCACTGCACTGCCCTAAACCCTGAAACACCACCCCCTGCACGACCCCCTACACTGCCCGAACACCACTGCACTGCCCTAAACCCTGAAACACCACCCCCTACACTGCCCAAACACCACTGCACTGCCCTAAACCCTGAAACACCACCCCCTGCACCGCCCCCTACACTGCCCGAACACCACTGCACTGCCCTAAACCCTGAAACACCACCCCCAGCATGACCCCCTTTACTGCTCGAACACGCACTGCCCCAATTCCTGAAACACCACCCCCAGCATGACCCCCTACACTGCCCGAACACCACTGCCCTAAACCCTGAAACACCACCCCTGCACGACCCGCTACACTGCCCGAACACCACTGCACTGCCCTAAACCCTGAAACACCACCCCCTGCACGACCCCCTACACTGCCCGAACACCACTGCACTGCCCTAAACCCTGAAACACCACCCCCAGCACGACCCCCTACACTGCCCGAACACCACTGCACTGCCCTAAACCCTAAAACACCACCCCCAGCACGACCCCCTACACTGCCCGAACACCACTGCACTGCCCTAAACCCTAGAACACTACCCCCAGCATGACCCCCTGCACTACCTGAACACCACTGCACTACCCTAAACCCTAAAATACTCCCCCAGCACGACCCCCTACACTACCCGAACACGACTGCACTGCCCTAAACCCTAAAACACTCCCCCCAGCATGACCCCCTACACTACCCGAACACCACTGCACTGCCCTAAACCCTAAAACACTCCCCCCAGCACGACCCCCTACACTACCTAAACACCACTGCACTGCCCTAAACCCTAAAACACTACCCCCCGCATGACCCCCTACACTACCCAAATACCAATGCACTACCCTAATCCCTAAAACACTACCCCCGCACAACCCCCTACACTACGCAAAGACCACTGCACTACCCTAAACTCTAAAACAATACCCCCGCACTACTCCCTACACTACCCAAAGACCACTGCACTACCCTAAACCCTAAAACACGACCTCCTACACTACACAAACACCACTGCACTACCCTAAACCCTAAAAAACTACCCCCAGCACGAACCCCTACACTACCCAAACACCACTGCACTACCCTAAACCATAAAACACTACCCCCAGCAGTACCCCCTACGCTACCCAAACACCACTGCACTACCCTAAACCCTAAAACACTACCCCCAGCAGTACCCCCTACACTACCCAAACACCATTGCACTACCCTAAACCCTAAAACACCACCCCCAGCAGTATCCCCTACACTACCCAAACACCACTGCACTACCCTAAACCCTAAACCCTAAAACACTAACCCCAGCACGACCCCCTACACTACCCAAACACCACTGTACTACCCTAAACCCTAAAACACTCCCCCAGCATGACTCCCTACACTACCCAAACACCACTGCACTACCCTAAACCCTAAATCTACCCCCAGCATGACCCCCTACACTACACAAACACCACTGCACTACCCTAAACCCTAAAACACTACCCCCAGCACGACCCTCTTCACTACCTAAACACAACTGCACAATTTGTTACAGGCGTTGCAACGCAGGCCTGTGGTGCTTACTGGAAGTACCTGGTGGGCTAGTTGGGCCCCAGGGACTCTCAGGATTCAAGGTGACCTAATCCCCCAACTTAAAACGCGCCACGGGGCGCGTTTGCACAGTGGTGAAGGGAGGGGGCGGGGCCTCAGGTGACATGTGCGCAAACACGCCCTGTGGTGCGTTTTAAGTTGGGGAGTTAATTCCCTTTGAATCCTGGGGGCCAACTAGCCCACCAGGTACCTTCAGTAAGCACAACAGAGTTGCGTTGCAGAGAGGTGAAAAAGGTGCGTGGCCTCGGAACGCCTCTCTGCAACTCAGCTCTGTGGTCCTAACTGTAGGTACCTGGGGGGCTAGTTGGGCGCCAGGGACCCTCAGGATTCAAGGGAACTTAATCCCGCAACTTAAAACGCGCCACGGGGCGCGTTTGCACACATGTCACCTCAGGCCCCCCTCCCTTCACCACTGTGCAAACCCGCACTGGCTCTGGTTAGTCAGAGTCAGTTACCACCAGTACCCGTCTGAAAAAGTTGTGGGCACAGGATGATTTTGCAACAAGGCCTCTTTCTGCTCCTCTGTTGGTTCTTTCTGCACATCTTTTGCTTCTTTCTGTGCGTTTTTTCTTCTTTCTTCACATGTCCTACCTCTGTTGGCATAGTTAGAAACTAGCATTTAAAAAACCTTTGAAATTCACTTAAAAAATCATAGGTTTCAGGCACGTTATAGTTAGAAATTAGCATTTAAAAAACCTCTGAAATTCACTGAAAAAACCATAGGTTTCAGGCACGTTATAGTTAGAAATTAGCATTTAAAAAACCTTTGAAATTCACTGAAAAAACCATAGGTTTCAGACACGTTATAGTTAGAAATTAGCATTTAAAAAACCTTTGAAATTCACTGAAAAAACCATAGGTTTTAGGGACAGTTATAGTTAGTTGGACATTGCACTCGTACAAAACCCGTGAAATTCCCTGTTATAGTTAGTTCAGCTAACTATAACTCGCGCCCCGCAATGCACTGCTGATGACGTCACATATTACATCACTCATGACATGGTCAGTGACATCACTGATGACATCACTGATGACATCTCAAATGACATCACTGATGACATCATCCATGTGATAATTTCATGCATCTTCTCACACCCTAATATAACTTTTGATACACCCACTCTAAATTACAGACTGCCATTCTCAAAACCATAGACACTCCAACACCAAAAACTACATACCCACTCACTGATTCTTAGGTCTACACACACATCCACTCACTCACCTGTACAGTCACTCATACTTACAGTCACTCAGTACAGGACTATCATATGCACTCATACACCTATATAAACACTCACACACCGCCACTCATCCATAGAGGTACTCACACACCTAGTCAGTCATGCAAAAAATTAATCACACACCCATTTACTCACCTATACAGTTATACACACACCAGCTCACTTACTCATACAAATACTAGCACATTCTTACGCTCTTATACAATAACTGATACAAGCACACACGCATCCATACAGCCACTCTCACAATAACACACTCTCACTTATAGCCATTTAAATACTCTAACACACATATATACTGCCTTTTACATATGTAGTTACTCGCACATGTACCACTGAGATATACATTCACTCACTAACACACCCATACACACACTCACCCACCCAAGCAGTCCATCACATATGCACTCTTGAAATCATGCACCCAGTGAATCACCCACTCACACATCTATGTATAGAGTCAAACACACCCCACCCACACAAACACTCAGGCAGCCATACAGATACTCAGAGAACCAATCAATAACCCATATAGACACTCATGTAGCTATTCGCAAATCCATGCATCCACTTACACACCAACAAACAGACGGATACAGACATTCACACAGTTTAGTCACTAACCCATGCATTCAGTAAGATACGTTTAATCACTCACTTGTAGAGTCAGTCACTCACGTACTAAATCATCCATTCAGACACTTATACACCCACTCATTCTTCAATACGCCTTTCCCTATATATATTAAACATATTTAAACTTTACAGAAACACACAGTCACTGGATGATGTCATCAGTGATGTCATCAGTGATGTCACTGACCATGTCATGAGTGATGTAATATGTGACGTCATCAGCAGTGCATTGCGGGCGCGAGTTATAGTTAGCTGAACTAACTATAACAGGGGAATTTCACGGGTTTTGTACGAGTGCAATGTCCAACTAACTATAACTGTCCCTAAAACCTATGGTTTTTTCAGTGAATATATATATATATATATATATATATTCCAGGCTCAGGGTAAAAAATTATATATCCAAGACCACTTCCGGTACTTCACGATCGCTTAACCAGAAGAACGACACTGCAGTCCAAAGGTAAATTTTCTCCGTCTTTATTTGTTCATTTCCAGGCTGTGACGCATTTCGGCAGGATCCCCTGCCTTGATCACACACCGAGCCAGAATGCGACACTTTTTTTATTTCATATGTTACCATCATGTGATACCATAGAAATAGACAACATACTCCTATTTACATTTCTTTAGTTTACTCGTAAGCTTTCAAACAAGCATTTAATTTGTTATGCATTTTCACTGTGTTCTTACTGATTTTTCACTTTTTTGTTAATTTTTAGGTTTTTCATGCGTGGCTTACTGAAATGTATATTTTCAAAAAACTTTATTGTATCACAGAAATTGTTTTTTTTAAACGGGACACTGGGTTTTATTATCCTTTTTTCGCTCAAAGTGCGAATATGGCATTAAAGGCTCATAGCTTAGTCACTTCCTGCCGGCAGGCTCAAAGATATTAAGAAAATGCAAGTGCTTTTAATCTCAATATTCTCCATATCAGAGTGACAGCTTTCACTATTGCTCACTGGATTATCAAGCAATGAGACGCGAAATGTACGTGTCTCGTAATTTTGATTATAAAGTGCTAGTGCTTGATTGTAAACTTCTTGACCTGTCAGTGGCCTTTCGGTGTATCCTGATATGTATACGTGTTAATTAGTTGTACACAAATATTACGTGAATACTAGATAGTGCTGTCCATCACTCTTATTGGAGTCCAATAGTAGGAAAAAGGTCCTACAGCCTAGTGCAAATCATTAATTCATAAAGTGCCAGTGCGATTATAGGACAATGTCCTCATTGTTAGCAGCATTATCGATCCCTGAGTTCCTTTGTTAAAAATTCATGAATTTTGTGCAAATTACGCATTATAAATAATTAATGAAGTGCTAATGCTCCTAGTGCAAAATTATTCCCTTATTGACTCTTTCCGAATAATAAAACATCTATATACTATATTGTCACATATACAATTCATTAACATAAGCTGAAGCAGATTTTTTTTCTTTTACCACCAGTGATACTGAGGTAAGTTTACCTCAGATCCTATACCAGCCCCAAAATTCAGTTTCCATACTGTTGGTACAAACCGTTGTCTAAAAATATATAACAATCCTAAAACAGCCATAAAAAGTGTAGACTATATCCTAAAATCTTTCTTAAAGTAATATGTGCTTGTTGACAATTCTAATTCTAATACGAACTACTCTCAGTGGATTGGAGTTTTACTCATGTATCATGTGTTTATGTGTTTATATTAGATGGACATATAATTCTTCATCAGAGTTCAACCCATTTGGGGTTTTGCAATCGAACATCAGTATATAGCGGGATTCCAGTTTTCTCAAACTGGCCTCTCGGTTCCCACCCCGTCTTCTTTTGAGTACTGAGTCCACTACAAAATATGACAGATCTTCAACTCTACCACCATGTGTTTCGTTAATATGTCGGGCCACTGGATACGACTGATCTTTATTTTTAACAGCCCTTAAATGTTGTAGAACTCTAATGTGGGCCATATGGATTGTACTGCCCACATATGTCAAGGGGCACGTGCATTGCAGCACGTACACCACGTGATTATTCTTGCAGTTGAAAAATCGCAGAATCCTCCATGTTTTTTTCATAAACGGTAGCTGGACTTCTTTCTTGTTAACTCCGTGCTTACACGCCTTGCATTTAAGACATTTATTAAACCCCAGACTAGCCTTAAGCCAGTTTCTACTCTCAATCACCTCAGGGCTGCTATTCACCAGTTCTTGCCTCATAGATTTGGCTCTCCTGTAGGTGACTAGGGGTTTGCGTGGGACCAAACGGCCTAAAGTGGGATCCCCCTTAACCAGGTACCAGTGCTTATTCATGCAGTCTCTCACCCTTGCATGATAAGCACTGTACCTGGTTATCATTCTAATGTCCTGTTCGGAACCATCATTCGCTTTTTCCTTTTTCTCGCCTAGAATTTGTTGTCGGGATAATTTATCCACTTTGTCTAATGCTTGACTGAGTACTGCCTGGCTGTAGCCCCTCTCCCTGAATCTCTCTGTCAGGTCTGTTTGTGCTGAGACTAATGAGCTCGCTTCACTGCAATTTCTTTTCATACGTAATTGCTCTGCATACGGGATACTCTGCTTTAATTTCTTTGGGTGGAAGCTGTCTGAGTGCAGTATGGAGTTACCTGCCGTTGGTTTTCTAAAGGTTCGTGTATGTAAAATACCATTTCTAATAAAAAACTTCTAAATCTAAAAAGTGTATATTAGAGTCACTGATCGTTCTTGTGAAAACCAAATTGAGAGAATTATCATTAAGTGCGGTTATAAATGCATCTGCACTGTCTATTGGGCCCTTCCATATGATGAATAAATCATCAATGAATCTATACCAGACCCTGATGTTTTCCTTCCATTCTTTGTCAAAGTTGACCCGGAGCACCTGCTCCTCCCACCAGTCCATGTGGAGATTCACATAGCTGGGGGCAAAGCAGGTGCCCATGGCCGTCCCTCTCAGCTGTCTAAAAGTGTCTGCACCAAAAAGAAAGAAATTATTTTCCAGACAAAGTTTTGCCATCTGCAATAACATTTCAGAATGTTGATAGACATTCAATGGTCTGCTACCTAGGAAATGTCTAAGTGCTTTTAGTCCATCTGTATGTGCAATGCTCGTATACAACGAGGCTACATCAAGAGTTATCAGTAAGTATTCTTCTTCCCATTGTACATTCTGTAATTTCCTCAAAAAGTCCCCAGTGTCCTGAATATATACGATGGCAGGGACTTGACAAAGTCTTGCAGGAAATAGTCTAAAAACCTCGATGTAGTCTCGAAGAGGCTTCCAATAGCCGAGATTATGGGCCTACCTGGTGGAGATACCATGTCCTTATGCACTTTCGGAATTAGGTAAAATATGGGGGTAACTGGATTACTGATTCTCAGGTATTGGTGTTCTGAGTCTGTTATTAGCCCCATACCTCTCCATCTTGCCAATTCTTTGAAATATTTTGTTTGCACCTCCAGGAGATTGCTGTGCGAAACTCGCTGATAACAGTCCGCATCGTTCAACTGTGATTTCGCTTCAGCATTGTATTTGCGCAGCGGCCATAGGACAACATTGCCCCCCTAGATATATATATGACATATTTAAACTTTTCAGAAACACACAGTGACTGGATGATGTCATCAGTGATGTCATCAATGATGTCATTTGAGAAGTCATCAGTGATGTGATCAGAGATGTCGCTGACCATGTCATGAGTGATGTAATATGTGACGTCATCAGCAGTGCATTGCGGGGGCGCGGGTTATAGTTAGCTCAACTTACTATAACGGCCGAATTTCTCTGGTTTTGTACAAGTGAAATGTCCATCTAACTATAACGTCCCTGGAAACCTGTGGTTTTTTCAGTGAATATATATAAATATATATATATATTGATGCTCAGGGGGTTTGTCCAACGATAGAGATGCACTCGAACACAGATGAGCTTTACCCCAACAGCTTTATTTTGGTAAAAACAATTGCTCTCGCCAGTAACCATCAAGCATCAGACTGCTGTCCGGACGCGTTTCGGGTAGTTCCCTTCCTCGGCGGCATCACAGTCTTAGAGCACTTAACTGGCCCCGCCTTCCTATTTAGCCCAATCGTACACCATTGATTGGCTGCTCTGGATGAGTCAGTACGCTGCCTTATGGGAGGCGAAGTCCTTTCTTTCCTCTACTGATAGAAGTGCTCGTTGCAATTCATGCTGTAATCAGGCTCCACATGAGCCCCGGAAAGTGCAGCTTGTTTAAAATCCACCATCTGTGTCCCACCTGTGGAGCCGCTTACTCCGTGACTCCGTGGCCCCCTGCTGCTGGGGTGGTGCATACTCAGCGGCAGGACGGTCGCTTAAAATTGATGCTCAGGGGGTTTGTCCAACGATAGAGATGCACTCGAACACAGATGAGCTTTACCCCAACAGCTTTATTTTGGTAAAAACAATTGCTCTCGCCAGTAACCATCAAGCATCAGACTGCTGTCCGGACGCGTTTCGGGTAGTTCCCTTCCTCGGCGGCATCACAGTCTTAGAGCACTTAACTGGCCCCGCCTTCCTATTTAGCCCAATCGTACGCCATTGATTGGCTGCTCTGGATGAGTCAGTACGCTGCCTTATGGGGAGGCGAAGTCCTTTCTTTCCTCTACTGATAGAAGTGCTCGTTGCAATTCATGCTGTAATCAGGCTCCACATGAGCCCCGGAAAGTGCAGCTTGTTTAAAATCCACCATCTGTGTCCCACCTGCGGAGCCGCTTACTCCGTGACTCCGTGGCCCCCTGCTTCTGGGGTGGTGCATACTCAGCGGCAGGACGGGCGCTTAAAATTGATGCTCAGGGGGTTTGTCCAACGATAGAGATGCACTCGAACACAGATGAGCTTTACCCCAACAGCTTTATTTTGGTAAAAACAATTGCTCTCGCCAGTAACCATCAAGCATCAGACTGCTGTCCGGACGCGTTTCGGGTAGTTCCCTTCCTCGGCGGCAACTCAGTCTTAGAGCACTTAAATGGCCCCGCCTTCCTATTTAGCCCAATCGTACGCCATTGATTGGCTGCTCTGGATGAGTCAGTACGCTGCCTTATGGGAGGCGAAGTCCTTTCTTTCCTCTACTGATAGAAGTGCTCGTTGCAATTCATGCTGTAATCAGGCTCCACATGAGCCCCGGAAAGTGCAGCTTGTTTAAAATCCAAAATCTGTGTCCCACCTGTGGAGCCGCTTACTCCGTGACTCCGTGGCCCCCTGCTTCTGGGGTGGTGCATACTCAGCGGCAGGACGGCCGCGTAAAATTGATGCTCAGGGGTTTGTCCAACGATAGAGATGCACTCGAACACAGATGAGCTTTACCCCAACAGCTTTATTTTGGTAAAAACAATTGCTTCGCCAGTAACCATCAAGCATCAGACTGCTGTCCGGACGCGTTTCGGGTAGTTCCCTTCCTCGGCAGCATCACAGTCTTAGAGCACTTAACTGGCCCCGCCTTCCTATTTAGCCATATCGTACACCATTGATTGGCTGCTCTGGATGAGTCAGTACGCTGCCTTATGGGAGGCGAAGTCCTTTCTTTCCTCTATTGATAGAAGTGCTCGTTGCAATTCATGCTGTAATCAGGCTCCACATGAGCCCCGGAAAGTGCAGCTTGTTTAAAATCCACCATCTGTGTCCCACCTGTGGAGCCGCTTACTCCGTGACTCCGTGGCCCCCTGCTTCTGGGGTGGTGCATACTCAGCGGCAGGACGGCCGCTTAAAATTGATGCTCAGGGGTTTGTCCAATGATAGAGATGCACTCGAACACAGATGAGCTTTACCCCAACAGCTTTATTTTGGTAAAAACAATTGCTCTCGCCAGTAACCATCAAGCATCAGAATGCTGTCCGGACGCGTTTCGGGTAGTTCCCTTCCTCGGCGGCATCACAGTCTTAGAGCACTTAACTGGCCCCGCCTTCCTATTTAGCCCAATCGTACGCCATTGATTGGCTGCTCTGGATGAGTCAGTACGCTGCCTTATGGGAGGCGAAGTCCTTTATTTCCTCTACTGATAGAAGTGCTCGTTGCAATTCATGCTGTAATCAGGCTCCACATGAGCCCCGGAAAGTGCAGCTTGTTTAAAATCCACCATCTGTGTCCCACCTGTGGAGCCGCTACTCCGTGACTCCGTGGCCCCTGCTTCTGGGGTGGTGCATACTCAGCGGCAGGACGGCCGCTTGAAATTGATGCTCAGGGGGTTTGTCCAACGATAGAGATGCACTCGAACACAGATGAGCTTTACCCCAACAGCTTTATTTTGGTAAAAACAATTGCTCTCGCCAGTAACCATCAAGCATCAGACTGCTGTCCGGACGCGTTTCGGGTAGTTCCCTTCCTCGGCGGCATCACAGTCTTGGAGCACTTAACTGGCCCCGCCTTCCTATTTACGCTGCCTTATGTCAACGCGTCCGGACAGCAGTCTGATGCTTGATGGTTACTGGCGAGAGCAATTGTTTTTACCAAATTAAAGATGTTGGGGTAAAGCTCATCTGTGTTCGAGTACATCTCTATCGTTGGACAAACCCCCTGAGCATCAATTTTAAGCGGCCATCCTGCCGCTGAGTATGCACCACCCCAGAAGCAGGGGGCCACGGAGTCACGGAGTAAGCGGCTCCACAGGTGGGACACAGATGGTGGATTTTAAACAAGCTGCACTTTCCGGGGCTCATGTGGAGCCTGAATACAGCATGAATTGCAACGAGCACTTCTATCAGTAGAGGAAAGAAAGGACTTCGCCTCCCATAAGGCAGCGTACTGACTCATCCAGAGCAGCCAATCAATGGCGTACGATTGGGCTAAATAGGAAGGCGGGGCCAGTTAAGTGCTCTAAGACTGTGATGTCGCCGAGAAGGAACTACCCGAAACGCGTCCGGACAGCAGTCTGATGCTTGATGGTTACTGGCGAGAGCAATTGTTTTACCAAAATAAAGCTGTTGGAGTAAAGCTCATCTGTGTTCGAGTGCATCTCTATCGTTGGACAAACCCCTGAGCATCAATTTTAAGCGGCCGTCCTGCTGCTGAGTATGCACCACCCCAAAGCAGGGGCCACGGAGTCACGGAGTAAGCGGCTCCACAGGTGGGACACAGATGGTGGATTTTAAACAAGCTGCACTTTCCGGGGCTCATGTGGAGCCTGATTACAGCATGAATTGCAACGAGCACTTCTATCAGTAGAGGAAAGAAAGGACTTCGCCTCCCATAAGGCAGCGTACTGACTCATCCAGAGCAGCCAATCAATGACGTACGATTGGGCTAAATAGGAAGGCGGGGCCAGTTAAGTGCTCTAAGACTGTGATGCCGCCGAGGAAGGGAACTACCCGAAACGCGTCCGGACAGCAGTCTGATGCTTGATGGTTACTGGCGAGAGCAATTGTTTTTACCAAAATAAAGCTGTTGGGGTAAAGCTCATCTGTGTTCGAGTGCATCTCTATCGTTGGACAAACCCCCTGAGCATCAATTTTAAGCGGCCGTCCTGCTGCTGAGTATGCACCACCCCAAAAGCAGGGGGCCACGGAGTCACGGAGTAAGCGGCTCCACAGGTGGGACACAGATGGTGGATTTTAAACAAGCTGCACTTTCCGGGGCTCATGTGGAGCCTGATTACAGCATGAATTGCAACGAGCACTTCTATCAGTAGAGGAAAGAAAGGACTTCGCCTCCCATAAGGCAGCGTACTGACTCATCCAGAGCAGCCAATCAATGGCGTATGATTGGGCTAAATAGGAAGGCGGGCCAGTTAAGTGCTCTAAGACTGTGATGCCGCCGAGGAAGGGAACTACCAAACGCGTCCGGACAGCAGTCTGATGCTTGATGGTTACTGGCGAGAGCAATTGTTTTTACCAAAATAAAGCTGTTGGGGTAAAGCTCATCTGTGTTCGAGTGCATCTCTATCGTTGGACAAACCCCCTGAGCATCAATATATATATATATATATATACAAAAAATATCCTCCTCCTTCAAAAAAGACAAGGGGACACAGCAGGGCTTCAAGGAATCATTTATTCGAATTCTCTGGCATGACGCGTTTCGGCGGTAGCCTCTTCAGATGCCTCCGGTGTTACAAATTTCAAAGTTTCCTTTTATTTATTAAGCCCCTCCTTCTAAAGTAGCGTGGGGCACACCTGCACCATATCTCATCAGAGAACACTCGGCCAGTTCATAGTTATGGACTGCAGATCCCATCATGCAGTTGGTTCGCAATCTGGACGAATGTCTCTACAGCCGGATTTTTCCCTCCTCAAAGTGAGTGGCTGAAGAATGGTTGGCTTGAGATTGTAGCACTGTGCTGGGCAACAAACGATTCCTGAGCCCTGCGCTTCCAACCTCACAGTCACGGTGTTGGCAAAACTTGGAGACGATGGTAAAGTAACTCCGTCTCTCCGTGTGAGTCACGGACTGTCAGCTGGCAGCAAAGACCTCTGCCTCCATCGGACGTGGGCGGTCCGGGTTAAGCCACTGCACCCTGAACACTTTTGGAAGGGTCCCCTTTGCGTGGTACTGGCTTCACGCTAATATGCAAAAAATATCCTCCTCCTTCGAAAAAGACAAGGGGACACGGCAGGGCTTCAAGGAATCATTTATTCGAATTCTATGGCATGACGCGTTTCGACGGTAGCCTCTTCAGATGCCTCCGGTGTTACAAATTTCAAAGTTTCCTTTTATTTATTAAGCCCCTCCTTCTAAAGTAGCGTGGGGCACACCTGCACCATATCTCATCAGAGAACACTCGGCCAGTTCATAGTTATGGACTGCAGATCCCATCATGCAGTTGGTTCGCAATCTGGACGAATGTCTCTTACAGCCGGATTTTTCCCTCCTCAAAGTGAGTGGCTGAAAAATGGTTGGCTTGAGATTGTAGCAAGGTGCTGGGCAACAAACGATTCCTGAGCCCTGCGCTTCCAACCTCACAGTCCCGGTGTTGGCAAAGCTTGGAGACGATGGTAAAGTAACTCCGTCTCTCCGTGTGAGTCACGGACTGTCAGCTGGCAGCAAAGACCTCTGCCTCCATCGGACGTGGGGCGGTCCGGGTTAAGCCACTGCACCCTGAACACTTTTGGAAGGGTCCCCTTTGCGTGGTACTGGCTTCACGCTAATATGCAAAAAATATCCTCCTTCTTCGAAAAAGACAAGGAGACACGGCAGGGCTTCAAGGAATCATTTATTCGAATTCTCTGGCATGACGCGTTTCGGCGGTAGCCTCTTCAGATGCCTCCGGTGTTACAAATTTCAAAGTTTCCTTTTATTTATTAAGCCCCTCCTTCTAAAGTAGCGTGGGGCACACCTGCACCATATCTCATCAGAGAACACTCGGCCAGTTCATAGTTATGGACTACAGATCCCATCATGCAGTTTGTTCGCAATCTGGACGAATGTCTCTTACAGCCGGATTTTTCCCTCCTCAAAGTGTATATATATATATATATATATATATATATATATATATATATATATATATATATATATATCTACTGGCGGTCGCCAGTAGATAGTTATAGTTAAAACCTATTATCCATAGGAAATCCGCGACATTCTATTTGAAATAACGTTGGCGCCGGTTAACGAATCTTCGCGAAAGTTTCCAACTTGTTGGGGCGCTCCGGTCCGCTCCTATCCTGAAAGTCTCGGGGTGATACGTCAAGAGGGGGCCGAGAAAAAGGGGGGTCCCAAAACGTGTTTTCCCCATTCATTTTTCCATAGGAACCTTTAGTCGCAGCTACAGCCCGAACTGCTGAACGGAATTACACCAAATTTGGCAAAGAGGTAGCCCTTGGTTCAGTGTCGTGCCTTTTGCTTAAATGGTGTAAATCCGTTCAGTAGTTCCTGAGAAAATCAAAAGTAAAGTCACATATATATCTGGGCGGAGCCTAACCACACATGTCATCGTGAGATCTGATTGGCTGTCAGCACTTCATCCTGGAATTTCTGGCAGCCATCTTGGGACCAATATAAATGATAGTACCTCATTGAAATGCATTGTAATGAATAGAAGATTTTGAGGGTCACCAAAAGGAGAACTATAAAGGGTGATAACAGGCTTTAGTTACATTAGAATTTATTTGTTGACGGTACCATACTAATTTTAGGAATTGTGGTGTATTCCAAGGTGATTTTACCATGTGAAAAACCTTCTGCTGGGATATCATGAATCATGTTTGAGAGAACACTATTTTCTCATGCTTGTCCCATGGAGGTTTGGAAGGTGCTCCAGAAGCTAAAATGAGAGCATATTTTCTGTAAATTCACATTATCTTTCTCACTCATGTGAGAATGAAGTCTGACATTCTCAGTAAAACATGTACATCCAACAAGGGCAGAGACTGTCAGTTGATTCCTTTGTGTTCTACTGCAGCTACCCAGAGTGTTCTAAAGAACAACTAGAGTGCTAACAGCCTTACTTATGACAAAAGTATGGCACACCTGAAGCCATCTTGATTGGAATAAACTGGTAACACTTAAAACATTTAATTTAAAAAGGAACAAAATGATGGGGTTCATTTTGTCATAGAAATTATGGTTAGTGCTGTAGAAAGAAAAATTAGGACATGTTTCAAGTGTGATCTCAAATATCTTCCTGTTATATTTCAACAGGAGCAGCCTGCCAGTTGATGCCTTTGTGTTCTACTGCAGCTTCCCAGAGTGTTCTAAAGAACAACTAGAGTGCTAACAGCCTTACTTATGACAAAAGTATGGCACACCTGAAGCCATCTTGATTGGAATAAACTGGTAACACTTAAAACATTTAATTTAAAAAGGAACAAAATGATGGGGTTCATTTTGTCATAGAAATTATGGTTAGTGCTGTAGAAAGAAAAATTAGGACATATTTCAAGTGTGATCTCAAATATCTTCCTGTTATATTTCAACAGGAGCAGCCTGCCAGTTGATGCCTTTGTGTTCTACTGCAGCTTCCCAGAGTGTTCTAAAGAACAACTAGAGCGCTAACAGCCTTACTTATGACAAAAGTATGGCACACCTGAAGCCATCTTGATTGGAATAAACCGGTAACACTTAAAACATTTAATTTAAAAAGGAACAAAATGAGGGGTTCTTTTTTAAATAGAAATTATGGTTAGTGCTGCAGAAAGAAAAATTAGGGCATGTTTTAAGTGAGATCTCAAATCCTCTTCTATTTCATTAGAAAATTCTGACATGCAGACTGAAACAATCACTTTCAATACCAGCAGCAGACTACCAGTTAACTCCCTGGTGAGCAGTAGCTTTACTCCAGTGATCTAATGAGCAACTAGAGTGCTAACATTCTGAATTTATGGCAGATGTGAGACACATCTGAATGCCTTCTTGATGGAATCAAAGTAAAAACTGAAAGCATTTCCTACTGAGGAGACTGCAGTAAATGAAGAAATTAGGAAACTTCATAACAAAGAAGTCTTCCAAGATGGCCACCAGTGAAAAAAGAGCCCAAATGTAGCACAAATATTACCCAGATGTAGCCCACATATAGCCCAATGACAAAAGTGTGCAAAACACTTTTTATTTTTAGTTTTTTTGCAGTTTTATGTAGTGCAGACTGGTCAGGTATTGGAGCATTGCATCTTAAAACATGACCCCCCTACACTACAAAAACACCACTGCACTACCTTAAACCCTAAAACACTACCCCCAGCACGACCCCCTACACTACACAAGCACCACTGCACTATCCTAAACCCTAAAACACTACCCCCAGCACGACCCCTACACTACCCAAACACCACTGCACTAACCTAAATCCTAAAACACTACCACCAGCACGACCCCCTACACTACCCAAACACCACTGCACTACCCTAAAACATGACCCCCTACACTACACAAACACCACTGCACTACCCTAAACCCTAAAACACTACCCCCAGCACGACCCCCTACACTACACAAGCACCACTGCACTACCCTAAACCCTAAAACACTACCCCCAGCACGACCCCCTACACTACACAAACACCACTGCACTACCCTAAACCCTAAAACACTACCCCCAGCACGACCCCCTACACTACCCAAACACCACTGCACTAACCTAAATCCTAAAACACTACCCCCAGCATGACCCCCTACACTACCCAAACACCACTGCACTACCCTAAAACATGACCCCCTACACTACACAAACACCACTGCACTACCCTAAACCCTAAAACACTACCCCCAGCACGACCCTCTACACTACACAAGCACCACTGCACTACCCTAAACCCTAAAACACTACCCCCAGCACGACCCCCTACACTACACAAACACCACTGCACTACCCTAAACCCTAAAACACTACCCCCAGCACGACCCTCTACACTACCCAAACACCACTGCACTAACCTAAATCCTAAAACACTACCCCCAGCATGACCCCCTACACTACCCAAACACCACTGCACTACCCTAAAACATGACCCCCTACACTACACAAACACCACTGCACTACCCTAAACCCTAAAACACTACCCCCAGCACGACCCCTACACTACACAAGCACCACTGCACTACCCTAAACCCTAAAACACTACCCCCAGCACGACCCCCTACACTGCCCGAACACCACTGCACTGCCCTAAACCCTGAAACACCACCCCTTCACGACCCCCTACACTGCCCGAACACCACTGCACTGCCCTAAACCCTGAAACATCACCCCCAGCACAACCCCCTACACTGCCTGAGCACCATTGCTCTGCCCTAAACCCTGAAACACCAGCCCCAGCACGACCCCCTACACAGCCCGAACACCACTGCACTGCCCTAAACCATGAAACACCAGCCCCAGCAAGACCCCTACACTGCCCGAACACCACTGCACTGCCCTAAACCCTGAAACACCTGCCCCAGCAAGACCCCCTACACTGCCCGAACACCACTGCATTGCCCTAGACTCTGAAACACCAGCCCCAGCAAGACCCCCTACACTGCCCGAACACCACTGCACTGCCCTAAACCCTGAAACACCAGCCCCAGCACGACCCCCTACACTGCCCGAACACCACTGCACTGCCCTAAACCCTGAAACACCAGCCCCAGCACCACCCCCTACACTGCCCGAACACCACTGCACTGCCCTAAACCCTGAAACACCAGCCCCAGCACCACCCCTACAATGCCCGAACACCACTGTACTGCCCTAAACCCTGAAACACCACCCCTGCACCGCCCCCTACACTGCCCGAACACCACTGCACTGCCCTAAACCCTGAAACACCACCCCTGCACCACCCCCTACACTGCCCGAACACCACTGCACTGCCCTAAACCCTGAAACACCACCCCCAGCATGACCCCCTTTGCTGCTCGAACACCACTGCACTGCCCCAAACCCTGAAACACCACCCCCAGCATGACCCCCTACACTGCCCGAACACCACTGCCCTAAACCCGAAAACACCACCCCTGCACGACCCCTACACTGCCCGAACACCACTGCACTGCCCTAAACCCTGAAACACAACCCCCTGCACGACCCCCTACACTGCCTGAACACCACTGCACTGCCCTAAACCCTGAAACACCACCCCCAGCACGACCCCCTACACTGCCCAAACACCACTGCACTACCCTAAACCCTAAAACACCACCCCCAGCACGACCCCCTACACTGCCCGAACACCACTGCACTGCCCTAAACCCTAGAACACTACCCCCAGCATGACCCCCTACACTACCCGAGCACCACTGCACTACCCTAAACCCTAAAATACTCCCCGCAGCACGACCCCCTACACTACCCGAACACGACTGCACTGCCCTAAACCCTAAAACACTCCCCCAGCACGACCCCCTACACTACCCGAACACCACTGCACTGCCCTAAACCCTAAAACACTCCCCCAGCACGACCCCCTACACTACCCAAACACCACTGCACTACCCTAAACCCTAAAACACTAACCCCAGCACGACCCCCTACACTACCCAAACACCACTGTACTACCCTAAACCCTAAAACACTCCCCCAGGACGACTCCCTACACTACCCAAACACCACTGCACTACCCTAAACCCTAAATCTACCCCCAGCATGACCCCCTACACTACACAAACACCACTGCACTACCCTAAACCCTAAATCTACCCCCAGCATGACCCCCTACACTACACAAACACCACTTCACTACCCTAAACCCTAAATCTAACCCCAGCATGACCCCCTACACTACACAAACACCACTGCACTACCCTAAACCCTAAAACACTACCCCCAGCACGACCCTCTTCACTACCTAAACACAACTGCATAATTTGTTACAGGCGTTGCAACGCAGGCCTGTGGTGCTTACTGGAAGTACCTGGTGGGCTGGTTGGGCCCCAGGGACTCTCAGGATTCAAGGTGACCTAATCCCCCAACTTAAAACGCGCCACGGGGCGCGTTTGCACAGTGGTGAAGGGAGGGCGGGGCCTCAGGTGACATGTGCGCAAACACGCCCTGTGGTGCGTTTTAAGTTGGGGAGTTAATTCCCTTTGAATCCTGGGGGCCAACTAGCCCACCAGGTACCTTCAGTAAGCACAACAGAGTTGCGTTGCAGAGAGGTGAAAAAGGTGCGTGGCCTCGGAACGCCTCTCTGCAACTCAGCTCTGTGGTCCTAACTGTAGGTACCTGGGGGCTAGTTGGGCCCCAGGGACCCTCAGGATTCAAGGGGACTTAATCCCGCAACTTAAAACGCGCCATGGGCGCGTTTGCACACATGTCACCTCAGGCCCCCCTCCCTTCACCACTGTGCAAACGCGCACTGGCTCTGGTTAGTCAGAGTCAGTTACCACCAGTACCCGTCTGAAAAAGTTGTGGGCACAGGATGATTTTGCAACAAGGCCTCTTTCTGCTCCTCTGTTGGTTCTTTCTGCACATCTTTTGCTTCTTTCTGTGCGTTTTTTCTTCTTTCTTCACATGTCCTACCTCTGTTGGCATAGTTAGAAACTAGCATTTAAAAAACCTTTGAAATTCACTTAAAAATCATAGGTTTCAGGCACGTTATAGTTAGAAATTAGCATTTAAAAAACCTTTGAAATTCACTGAAAAAACCATAGGTTTCAGGCACGTTATAGTTAGAAATTAGCATTTAAAAAACCTTTGAAATTCACTGAAAAACCATAGGTTTCAGGCACGTTATAGTTAGAAATTAGCATTTAAAAAACCTTTGAAATTCACTGAAAAAACCATAGGTTTCAGACACGTTATAGTTAGAAATTAGCATTTAAAAAACCTTTGAAATTCACTGAAAAAACCATAGGTTTTAGGGACAGTTATAGTTAGTTGGACATTGCACTCGTACAAAACCCGTGAAATTCCCCTGTTATAGTTAGTTCAGCTAACTATAACTCGCGCCTCACAATGCACTGCTGATGACGTCACATATTACATCACTCATGACATGGTCAGTGACATCACTGATGACATCACTGATGACATCTCAAATGACATCACTGATGACATCATCCATGTGATAATTTCATGCATCTTCTCACACCCTAATATAACTTTTGATACACCCACTCTAAATTACAGACTGCCATTCTCAAAACCATAGACACTCCAACACCAAAAACTACATACCCACTCACTGATTCTTAGGTCTACACACACATCCACTCACTCACCTGTACAGTCACTCATACTTACAGTCACTCAGTACAGGACTATCATATGCACTCATACACCTATATAAACACTCACACACCGCCACTCATCCATAGAGGTACTCACACACCTAGTCAGTCATGCAAAAAATTAATCACACACCCATTTACTCACCTATACAGTTATACACACACCAGCTCACTTACTCATACAAATACTAGCACATTCTTACGCTCTTATACAATAACTGATACAAGCACACACGCATCCATACAGCCACTCTCACAATAACACACTCTCACTTATAGCCATTTAAATACTCTAACACACATATATACTGCCTTTTACATATGTAGTTACTTGCACATGTACCACTGAGATATACATTCACTCACTAACACACCCATACACACACTCACCCACCCAAGCAGTCCATCACAGATGCACTCTTGAAATCATGCACCCAGTGAATCACCCACTCACACATCTATGTATAGAGTCACACACACCCCACCCACACAAACACTCAGGCAGCCATACAGATACTCAGAGAACCAATCAATAACCCATATAGACACTCATGTAGCTATTTGCAAATCCATGCATCCACTTACACACCAACAAACAGACGGATACAGACATTCACACAGTTTAGTCACTAACCCATGCATTCAGTAAGATACGTTTAATCACTCACTTGTAGAGTCAGTCACTCACGTACTAAATCATCCATTCAGACACTTATACACCCACTCATTCTTCCATACGCCTTTCCCTATATATATTAAACATATTTAAACTTTACAGAAACACACAGTCACTGGATGATGTCATCAGTGATGTCATCAGTGATGTCATTTGAGATGTCATCAGTGATGTCATCAGTGATGTCACTGACCATGTCATGAGTGATGTAATATGTGACGTCATCAGCAGTGCATTGCGGGCGCGAGTTATAGTTAGCTGAACTAACTATAACAGGGGAATTTCACGGGTTTTGTACGAGTGCAATGTCCAACTAACTATAACTGTCCCTAAAACCTATGGTTTTTTCAGTGAATATATATATATATATACCAATGAGTTTGCTGTTGTACTAAAGGGATTGTCTTTCATTGCTTTCACGGAAGTCAGCTGCTTCCGCATCATGGACCCCCTCCCCCGGATGTTGGCCGGGCGATATCCAGTCGACACAGGAACTTTGCTCGCAAAGAGAATCAACGCACCGGCCCCCTGTTTGTTCGTTCATACTTTTCACACGTAGTGCAGGAGACGTTAGCGGGAGTCGGAGGACTCGTGGGACATCTTGGCACACGCAGTAAGTTTGTGAAACTCTGTCGGTGAGGAGGTTCTTCCGTGTGCAATTCGAATACTGAATATAAGAGTTGTCCGTCAATATTGAAATTAAACATTTTGGTGCTATGTCCGGGGACGCGCAACGAGAGAGAGAGAGGAAGCAGCTGAGGAGTTGTTTCTTAATTTACCCACAATCACTGATAATGGTAAAAATAAGGGATTAGTTCGTTAAACAGCCAGCACTGATGTCAGAGGTCTTCTCAAAGATCTAGAGAAACACATGAAAAGCGAGATGACCAAATGGTGGGAAATGAAATCCCTACAAAAACACCATGAGGCAGGTAGAATCCCACGAGGCTTGCACATTAAGTTAGCATCTAGCTTCGAGAATCCCACTCCGCTCATGCTAAAGGAGTGGGCGGAAAGCAATCTGAATGCCTCCATGAGATTGGTCTATCTGCTTAATAAATATGCTGAAATTGACCGAGATGTCAACTTAACAGAGATCGAATGAATTAACAAAGAGTTAGAGAATTATGATCAACAAGAACAAAAAGATCTCATTGATAAGAGCTGCAGCGAAATCAGAGATCGGCTCAAAAAACAAGAGGAGGTGATTAAGACAAGAAAAGCTTACAAATTTGCTTGAGACATTAACTACTACGAGGTTGGCGAGATTTTTACTTTTGCTCACAAATTTGGTTCTATTCGACGGCAATGAGGCACAAATATAATGCTGGAAAAGCAGAATGCAAAAACCACAATCGGGACAACTGACACTACATCGGTCTCTGATGTAAGCACCTTGCCAAGCGAAACAGACTCCGAGGATGGAACAACATCTACGAACAGACAGAGTGAGGATATGGACAACCTCACCCTTGCTGAAGAGCTCGATTTTCTAAGGCAAGAAAGAAAACAAACATTGAGACCCAGGAATCCAAACTCTTTTCAAAACAAAGAAGGAACAAAAGACGGGGCCAAAGGAGAAAACGCAACAAATACAAAAAGCAAGAGGCAACAGAATTACAGAAGGAAAAAACGATAAGTGCCATTGACAACACTGTTATCACTCTTTCAGACATCCAACTCGATCAGGCGGAAACACAATTACTGGCATTGGGACTTACCTATTGCCCAGAAAGCAATTTCAATTACTGCCAGACCAGAATAGACATTTTCAAATTTATGAGCAAACTCAAATTAACCAAATACTATAAGATCAAACAGTCTTCCACTCAAGTAATCACTGAACCTCCAATGCACACCATCGGCTCTGACAAACTCCAAATTGCGGATGTTCCACTATTACGAACCCTACATGAGTTTTCCAATGATGAAAAGGAAACCAGTGGCTTACCTTTGTCTACACAAACACTTTCTCATGAGGAGGGCATCAACCCTTCGGCATCCATCAAAAGCCCATTCAAACCACCATCAACATTTATGCCTATGATGCCACGGGATGCCGTGGACATCTTCCACGATCGAGTAATAACCGAGATCAAAAAGCTCAATCATCATATGAGATCCAAATCTAACAGATATCAATATCGGGACAAACAATATTTCAATCTTATGACCATATTACGCACTAACTCTACGGTGGTCATAAGTAATTCTGACAAGGGAGGCAATATAGTCCTATGGCGTAAAGATGAATACAAACAGGAGGCAAATAGACATCTCAATGATCCTGCGTGCTATAGAAAATCCAATATGTCACAGGTCAAGGCTACAACTAAGGGGGTCATTATGATAGTGGGCGGATCGCCACTGCCCGTATGGCGGTGGCGATCCGCCCGCTATTTTACACCGCCCGCCTAACATTTTCCCCCCGCCATATTATGATGGATGGGGGGTCTGCGGCGGACAGAAAGACCGTCCGCCGCTTTTCCGCCGGTCGACTCGTCGACCGGGCGGAAAACATACATAATATGGTGGCGGTGTCTGCAAGACACCGCCATCCATATTATGATGATGGCGGAAAGCAGCCCTTCCATGGCGGCATTGCCGCCATGGAAAGGCATGTGGTCTTTGCTGTTGGGGGCCCGTAGCGGGCCCCCAGGATGTTGGGGGATGGGGGGTGCACATGGGGGGTACCTAGGGTACCCCCCTGCATTGGCATGGACAAAGTGGCAGGCACCGCGCGGTGCCTGTCACCTTGTGCATGTCAATGCACAACGTGCATTCCCAGCATTGTGGCGGGCGGTGCTGTGAGCACCGCCCGCCACAATGCTGAGAATGGGGATGCCACCGCCACAGTGGCGGTGGCATCATATCACGCACAGCGGGACCACCGCACCTCTTGCGGGCGGTCCCTCTTTCCGTTGCGATGGCGGGCGGACTTGTCCGCCCGCCATCGTAATGACCCCTAAGTGTTTCAAGGAAGAACTGGTGGGCTGGAAAAGGGAAGGCCTAATATCGAGGGATGAATTTGCATTTTTAAATAATGATTTTCCGGTCAAGCCAATAATATACTTCATTCCCAAAATCCATAAGAGCATGTCCCCAGTTCCAGGTCGGCCCATCATCTCAGCTAGAAAGAGCCTATTCGAAAACACCTCACGTTATGTGGATTATTTTGTACAAGAATTTGTTGTGGGCCTGCCTTCATATATCCGTGACAGCAGTGATTTTCTGAACAAGCTTTCTAACCAGCCTTGGTCGAATGAGTACATTCTAATAACCATGGACATTGCCTCGCTATATACAAGCATCGAGCACAGTCAAGGTTTGAGGGCGGTGGAACACTATTTAAACAATAGACCCTTGGAACTTTTTAATCATAACAACATGTTGTTGAAAATGATCCATTGGTGCTTGCATGATATTTTTTTGCTTTTGATAATGCAATTTTCCAGCAGCTATGGAGTGTTGCCATGGGGGCTTGCTTCTCCCCCAGTTATGCATGTTTGCATGTGGGCTGGTGGGAGGAGCGGGTCCTCATGGATGAGCACCACTCTGATTGGGCAAATCGTGTGGTTAAATGGTGGTGCTATATAGACGATGTGTTTGTCATTTGGAGGGGGACACAATTGCAAGCCAAAGAATTTGTTGCCAAACTTAATGTCAGCACATTCACTGCCCATATTGATAAATTGGCAACCAACTTTCTAGATGTGCATGTCTATGTTGAAAATGATAAAATTGAGTCATGTCTCTTTCGGAAGCCCACAACGGGTAATTCCATTCTGCATGCTTCGAGTTTTCACCCTAAGCACCTTATCAACAGCAATCCCTATGGAGAATTTTTAAGAATCCGTAGAGTATGCAGTGCAGATAAAGATCTCTTTCAACACCAGCAGGAAGCCAAGCATAGATTCCTTCTCAGGGGATATAACAACAAAATTCTAGAACAGACACTGACAAAAGCTAACTCAAAACCCAGACAAGAATTGCTTAACAACACTGACAATGCAGGGATTTTCAACATTGACAATATTGGCACACAAAGTACCCATGAGAATGATGTCAGAGCTAGACTCATCACAACATACAGCAGACAGGCCAGAAATATCAGAGCTATCATTAACCATCAATGGCCGATAGTTCTCACTGACGCCACCTTGAGTTAATCTCTGCCAGACAAGCCCACTTTTACTTTTCGCAGAGCACCTTCTATGCATAGCGAACTGGTTAAAAATAGCCCCAAAATTGATATTAAAACCAGCTGGCTTTCGCCCAAACATGGTTTTTACAAATGCAGCACATGTCGTGCTTGCAAATTTGGGGTCAACACCTCCTCTTATACCACGGCTTTTAGTACCAAACCCAAAGATCTTAAAGGTTACTACACATGTAGAACAGAATTTGCGGTTTATGTTCTTCAATGTACTTGCGGCCTACGTTATGTAGGCAGCACCAAACTGCTAAGTACATATTAGAATTCTGCAACATTTGAGAGCCATTGTCAACTCTGACTCGTCTTATCCAGTGGCCAGACATTTTAAAGAGTCACACAATAACAATCTCAATTGTATCCAGCACTTTGTCATTGAGGCAGTTCAGGCACATAAAAGAGGGGGCAATCGAGAAAAAACATTGCGCCAATTAGAATCCAAATTTATATTGGAACTCGATACTAAGACTCCCAATGGTTTAAATACCAGTGATGATCTACATAACTTTTTGTAAATTCAGCAATGAAATGGCTCAGATTGGTGACTATCCTTAGAATCAGCAAATTTTGAAATTTGAAATATTCAGTACATTTTAGATTTATTTCTCTTATGCTTTCTTCTCTCCATTTTTCAAATTTTTAACATATTTCACTTAGCACTTTATATTGTTAGGCATTTTTGCACCATAGCACTTTAATTAGTGTATTAGTACGTTGACATTATGGACTGAATGGATTCCAACTATACAGCATTGCACTTAGGTACATACAATATTCGATGGCTTTGACTTTGCACGATGCACTTTCATCATATACATATTCGATTGTATTAGGGTTTGAAGCTCAAGTGAAGTTCTTATGTTAAGCATATTTTTGCACTTTAATATGCTTCATTTAAAACATTTGCATAATCAATGTTATTGCAGCAGCACGATTGCACTTTCAGAATTTTTATATTGTTCAAGTTCGAATGTACTAGCTATGTTGTTTCTCCAATTTTTCAATTGTCGTATATTCGCATAAGTTATCTCTGTATTAGTACAGCCAAAGACATTTTTTTAATATTCTGATAGATATTTTATGCATTAATATATACGTTATATCATTGACTGACCGACATATCCATTCAATGAACGGTGACCTTCTGGGATTGTGAACTGAAACTTGTTGCTAATCATGCTCAACATGACATATACATAACAATACATACATTTAGAAACAATCCATGTTGTAATTACAGCAATGAGTTTTTATGCCATTGTCGATATATTTATTTATTTGTGTCTATTTATAAATGTATATTTCATGAGCATCGTGACTTACAGGACATTAAGGGGCCGATTCCGATCTCGGCTGGTAGGGCACCGAATCGGATTCGGCTTAACCGGATCCGATTCGGAGCCCTCTTTCCCGACCGATTCGTACGTGCGTCCGGCCGAGCGAGTACGATGCGAGCGCACGCGGAATCGCCGACCGACTTGTTCGCAGGTCCGAAGCGCTCCGACCGACTCGCACGGACACGACGCGCACCGTGCGATGGAGACGTTCCCCGGCTGGGCAAGTACGATGCGCGCCGCGAGCAGTCTGACCGACTCGCGCCGTCCGGCTCGAAAGAGCAGTCGGAGCCGCACTTTGGGGGTCCGTGTCGGACCCCCCTGTACGCGTAGCCGCGCGAGTCGCACACAGGGGGGACCCATGGGTCCCCCCTACCTGTGCATGTACGCCACGAGTCGCTTCGAGGCGTACCCGCTGTAGGGGGCACCCTTGTTCACCTCACACCCATTGGGTCAATGGGAGCCCGCGTACGCGTTGTACGTCCGGCTCCCATTGACTAAATGGGAGTCCGACCGACTCGAGTCCGATTGCATGCGTGCACATTGTACTCGTTCGGTCGGACTGCCAGTGTCCAATTCGGTCGGAAATCTCTCCGGGTCCGGCTCGGTCGGAGAGATTTTCGGCCTGAATCGGAATCGGCCCCTATGTCTTTAAACTTAAATTGTATTTTATTGGGCATTCTGGTGACAATTGAATGTCATGCAGTCTTTTGTCAGTGTCTATCACAAGGTAAATTGTCACATGGTGATGATGCATATATATACAAGCATTTGACATAGCACGTTCATGTGATCAAGGCCACTGGGCGTGGCCGAAACGCGTCATGGGCAGCACTTTCATTTCAATAAAAGAATAATACTGCACCGCAAAATTTTGGAGTCCGTGCCCGTTTTGGCCAATGAGTTTGCTGTTGTACCAAAGGTATTGTATTTTATATATATATATATTCACTGAAAAAACCGTAGGTTTCAGGCACGTTATAGTTACAAATTAGCATTTAAAAAACCTTTGAAATTCACTGAAAAAACCATAGGTTTCAGACACGTTATAGTTAGAAATTAGCATTTAAAAACCTTTGAAATTCACTGAAAAAACCATAGGTTTTAGGGACAGTTATAGTTACAAATTAGCATTTAAAAAACCTTTGAAATTCACTGAAAAAACCATAGGTTTCAGATATGTTATAGTTACAAATTAGCATTTAAAAAACCTTTGAAATTCACTGAAAAAACCATAGGTTTTAGGGACAGTTATAGTTAGTTGGACATTTCACTCGTACAAAACCCGTGAAATTCCCCCGTTATAGTTAGTTCAGCTAACTATAACTCGCGCCCCGCAATGCACTGCTGATGACGTCACATATTACATCACTCATGACATGGTCAGTGACATCACTGATGACATCACTGATGACATCTCAAATGACATCACTGATGACATCATCCAGTGACTGTGTGTTTCTGTAAAGTTTAAATATTTTTAATATATATAGGAAAAGACGTATTGAAGAATGAGTGGGTGTGTAAGTGTCTGTATGGATGATTTAGTAGGTGCGTGACTGACTCTATAAGTGAGTGATTTAACGTATCTTACTGAATGCATGGGTTAGTGACTAAACTGGGTGAATGTCTGTATCCGTCTGTCTGTTGCTGTGTAAGTGGCTGCATGGGTTTGTGAATAGCTACATGAGTGTCTATATGAGTTATTGATTGGTTGTCTGAGTATCTGTATGGGTGCCTGAGTGTTTGTGTGGGTGGGGTGTGTGCGACTCTGTGCATAGATGTGTGAGTGGGTGATTCACTGGGTGGATGGTTTCAAGAGTGCATCTGTGATAGACTGTATGGGTGGGTAAGTGTGTGTAAGAGTGTGTTAGTGAGTGAATGTATGTCCCAGTGGTACATGTGTGAGTAACTACATATGTGAAAGGCAGTATATATGTGTGTTGGAGTATATAAATAGCTATAAGCGAGAGTGAGTGATTGTGATAGTGGCTGTATGGATGAGTGTGTGCTTGTATCAGTGATTGTATAAGAGCGTAACAATGTGCTAGTATTTGTATGATTAAGTGAGCTGGTGTGTGTATAACTGTATAGGTGAGTAAATGGCAGTGTGTTTAATTATTTGCATGACTGACTAGGTGTGTGAGTACCTCTATGGATGAGTGGCGGTGTTTGAGTGTCTATATAGGAGTAAGAGTGCATATGATAGTCCTGTACTGAGTGACCATAAGTATGAGTGACTGTACGGGTGAGTGAGTGGATGTGTGTGTGTAGACCTAAGAATCAGTGAGTGGGTATGTAGTTATTGGTGTTGGAGTGTCTATAGTTTTGCGAATGGCAGTCTGTAATTTAGATTGGGTGTATCAAAGGTTATATTAGGGTGTGAGGAGCTGCATCAGATTATCACGTGGATGATGTCATCAGTGATGTCATTTGAGATGTCATCAGTGATGTCATCAGTGATGTCACTGACCATGTCATGAGTGATGTAATATGTGACGTCATCAGCAGTGCATTGCGGGCGCGAGTTATAGTTAGCTGAACTAACTATAACGGGGAATTTCACGGGTTTTGTACGAGTGAAATGTCCAACTAACTATAACTGTCCCTAAAACCTATGGTTTTTTCAGTGAATATATATATATATATATATATATATATATATATATATATATATATATATATATATATATATATATATATATTGCAGCAAACTTCCAACCACCAAATATCCACAAGGGAGGAACGGCACTCAACAGGGCTTGCGTTAATCAAGAGGTTGTTTTAGTCCATCATGAAAAACAAATCGGTAAAAGAGCGTCTACGCGTTTCGGCGCGAAGCCTTTGTCATGTACTTAGTTATAGTGGCTTTCTGCCAGCTCTCTTCATCTATTGGTTTGTCAGTGTTTCATTAACATTTTTTCTCCATCCACAGCTAACAGCAACAGCCATAGGGTCAGCCCGCTTCAGGCATCACCTTACATCTCTATGCAGGATGGCATTATACTTTAGCACAATGTGCACTTACATACAAAAAGTTGTTCCTTTGTACAATTTTATAAAAACCACCACAAAAATTGGGCAAAGCCAGGAGTAGGTAGCCAGCACCAGGCCAAATGACTTTGTCTTTGGTTGTTCTTAAATGCTGCATAGCTCAAAATATTACTACAATCTGTTCTTTCCCTTTCAAATGAAACTGTGCACATGGACAATTCTGCCTGGAGACATTAATCTGGAGATCATTTTCTCTACTTCTGATCTATGAGAATTCTGTGACCTGATGTCTCTTCGAATAGCACTTTGATGCCTACGAAATATTTTCGTAAAACGTGTCCTCGTTTCTTCTTACTTTGGGGCACAACTGACCTTTAATTCTTTTGTGGTGTATTTGCTACTGTAGCACACCTTTACATTCTCTTGTCTCGCCTGTGTGACTCGAGTTGGACAAAAGGAAATACATTTTAGTAAATGTCGAGGGAAATTATATAGACAACCATAACAACTATTTATACTAGAATATAAGAGGAAGCATTGGGTGATGCAATGCCATAAATTGAGGCATGACAATGAAATGCTCAAGTAAACATAACAGAATCACTACATTACCTCACTACACTCTATTTTTTGCAAACACTGGTAACAGGATAGCACAGAAAGAAAACAAACAGGTCTTTCTTCGTGGAGGTATGCGGTGACAGAACTATGTTCATGTAGCTTACTATAAAAGAACACCTAACCTGTAAGGATTTTACATTTTAATACATGTCGTGGCTGCATGTCTCTTTTGAAAGGTAAAAGGCGGTGCATGTGCCATTTTATTTATATATAGTTTGGGTACACACACACTCAGGGCCTGATTGCAAGTGTCTGCTTCTGATATCGGATGCGGTAATACAGTACGTAATTTATTGGGTGCGATAATTATCGTTAATTCTGAGTTTTGCCCTGCAAATGGGGTATAAAATGCATACTTTGGCTCTTACTGCCCCAAAATCCTCAAGTCCCGATGTTTATTAATCATTTTTTACCTGTTAAAATTTGGCAGGTTTGACTTGCCGAACCTTAATGGGGGCTGCAATCTTTATCGCAGGCGGTAGTTACTTGATACAATAAACACTGCACCCCTTATAATTGCGATCCCTGCTCAAAGTCCCTTTCCTTTCTGTTCATCATGTGAGTCACCACAAAGCTTATTTCCTGCAGCATGTCTTCATGAACACACCCTTCCAAGGTAGAAATATAGTGATGTGCTGTCCTACAGTCTATACATGCCTTCGCTCACTTTGCTTTCATAGGACATCTCCACCCTAGCTACACCTGCTTCCTCAACTTTCTCCATCTGTTAGTGCTTAAACACACAGGAAGTGTTGGACCAAGTCACAGCAGGTGTCTCTTATTATAATTAATGCTCCCGGTTTTATTGTATTTTTTATTTTTTTACATTTCTATATGTATTTATCCATATTTATTTTTTGGCCATCTTATTGGTATTTATTCATATTTATTTTGTGCTTTGAGAATAAATGTAGGTGTAAAATGGTATATTTGCAAATTTATTTAACTGATAAACATGGGCTCGTACTTAGGGGCCGAATACGATTGCGGAAGGCCCGTCACCGCCAGCCATGCGGTGGCGGTCCTTCCGCAATCGTACCGCGATATTCCCCCTGCCACATTACGATGGCGGAGGGAATCGTGCTCGGACCGTGGCAGACGCAAAGACCGTCCACCACTGGTCCGCCAAAAGCAATCATACAGATTGCCTGGCGGACGGTCCAGAGAGCATAAAATGGTGGCGGTGCCTAGCAGGCACCGTCCACCAAATCATGATGCTGGCTACAGCTGGCCTTTCCATGGCGGCGATACCGCCGCAATGTTAAATGGCAGGATGCGACCACCATGGTGGCGGTCACATCCTGATTTGGTGTGCGGGACCGCCGCATGTATGGCGGACAGTCCCAGTCTCCACCAGGATGGCGGACGGACTCCAGTCCGTCCGCCATCCTAATGACCCCCTTAGATGCCTGTTGCGTTTTAGCAAATTAAGCAGCCAAATATAAAGAAACACTACACCCACAGGTAAATATCAGCATTTTACTACAAATATATGTTAACATGTGCCTGTATTTTGGGAAACCTCAACTTGTTTTTTAAGTTCACATTCTGTCTTTTTCTTCAGCTGTGGTCCTGGAATTCACGAAAGACAGCATGGTGAGCCACTCATATGAAGCATAATTTTCAGTATTTTTCTGCTTTTAAAAATAAATACAGACTGGAAACATTTTGGTTTCTGTCTGTATTTATCTATAAATATCAGTAAAAATGGAAAACTGGGAAGCCTTAATTATAATTAATCTTACCAGCAGAGAGGTCTTCCTCCAGAGTGTTTGTCTATATGGGATTTATAATTACAGTGTATGCCGAGGGTTTCTTGGCGCTACAGAAAATGAATGTAGAGAAAATCCAAATGAATGGCTTATTAATGTAATTATAACCAACATGCTTTACTGAATTTTTCTGATCAATATGTTGATGGTTTGGCAGGCACCCAAATTTGCATAAGTGACCTGTAGCGCAGCTCACAACAAACAACTAATGTAAACAGTTACGCTGAATCTCCCGCTCTTCTTTTCTTCAGCAGACTATCAAGTGCTGCAACACCAAGATGGGATGAGAAGGGATAAAAGCACTTCTCTGGGTGCTCATGCACAGCCCCAAAATGCTTACAATATAGACCTTACTGCAAATACAGCAATATTTCAACTGAGCGCTTCAACACGCAATAGCATATTACTCATCCGATAATGCATTTCTGTGCCTCTTAGGCAGGTTTAAAGTGCTATACAGATGCAGTTACAATTGTAATGACTTTGTATTGTGTTACTTATGTGATATGTGTTATAGTGTGCAAATTAGACCCAAGAGGGCATAATAGAAGGATAAGAAAAATGGAGCCGGAAGAGACAACTAAGGCACAGGCCTGAGTTCTGATAGATGTTTGTCAAGCTTTACTTGTGTTTAATCACAGAGGTTTGATATGAACCATTTCCAAATTGCACTGTCTGTGCCTAATCTGGCATGGATGATGTTTAGGAGAATTTTTTCAATACAAAAGAGGTTCTGCTTATCTGCACTCCTGTGTATTGAGTATTAAGTTTGATATAGTTCATTGAATGTTCAATTGATTCATTATCTGAATGTAACAGAACAGTGCTTTGACACATTTTTATATCATTTTATTTTTTAATAATTTTATTTTTATTACATTTTGTAGTTAAACTTATAGTTTTTAAGATTTTAGGAGCAGGATGTTGGGTTTATAAGGTAAAATGGTGTAGGGAATTTTGATTTATGTTTATTTTAATAATTTTGTTTTATTATTTGAATATTTTTTAAATAAAAAAATTGTAAGAATAATTATTAAAATTGTACTGGATGGTTAAACTTTTAAAATTGTATGACAATTATTTTATGTTTTGTTATATTAAATATATTTGTTATATGTTAATTAAAATGTTATATACTCATTTTTAATTTTAAATCAATTTTGTTTAAAAAATAATTAATAGATTTGTTTTTTAAAATGTTTTTCTTATGTTGGACTTTCATACAGTTTCTTGCTTATGTTGATTTGTAATTTTTTATACAATAGTTTTGAAATGTGTAGAATTTTTTATTTTGGTGTTTACATTGTATAGGGTTGTCATTTTTTAAATGAATTATTAAAAGTAGAATAACATTTTGAATGTTTATTTTGTGCATTCATTTTTTTACAATATTGTTATATTTTGTGATGTCATGCTAGAATTTGTATTAATGTAAATATATATATTTTAATAATATATACAAGTAGTATATTTAATTTTTAATTAAAAAAAAGATTATATTGTAATAATATTTTAATTATTATTTAGTTGAGTAAAGCACTATGTGCTTTTAAAAAAAATAAAATGGTATATTTGTCTTCAATTACTAATAAATCATTTATGTAAGAAACACTTTTTATTTTTAAAAATTGAAATTTATAAATAAAGATTAACATTTATTCGAGGTTATTGTGTTAATTTGTTAAGGTATATTTTTATTTAAGTTTGTTTAAATAAATAGAAGTTTTAATTATTTACATTTTTTAAATACAATTTCAATTGTGTAGGTTAAAATTTATTATTTCTTTTGTTCTATTTTTAAATGTTTTTTTATATAATTGTATTACAAAAGTAGGGTGTTTATGCCAACATTTAAAAATATTTTTAATATTTATTTGTTTTTTATTGGTAGATAATAGTTATTTGTTATGTTAGGTTTGTAAATAGTGGAATTTTTTATTGTATTCTGTAAATTACTTATGTGTTAATATGAATAATAAATATAATTTATTTTGTGTTGAAAATATATTAAAATATTTGTTACAATTGAGTGGGAAGCACTAAGCATCACATCTTTAGTGTCCAACGACTTCCCCATAACAGTTTACTTTGGAGCGAGAAGAGTAAATCTAACCCCTTTCATGTCCAAAACATTCCCATAAATTAAATAGATTGCAGTAGGAATAGTAAATGTAACCCCTTTAGTGTCCAACACCTTTTCTAAAATGGTATTCATTGAGGGGGGTGGCCAGGATGGCAGCCATTTAGTGGAGCTCTGCTGTATGTGGCCCCTGAAACATCGCCTGGACCGACACCGAGGCTGCACCCCGACCGAAATGTGGTGGGGCATGTACCCACACGTTGGGCACTCCGTGCAGGCTTGAGACCTGCCGCAGAGAGAAGAGGCACGAGCCCCCTGTACAGGACCGGCGGTACAGAGAGGTGACGGAGATGGGGGTAACTTTCAGCCTCAGACCTGTGACTACTTAGCTGGAATGGTGTGAATGGGCCCCTGGGGTGCTGCAGATCGGCCTAGGTCCTTGGATGACTGGACACGACTTTGAGAGTCATCGTTATTGTCCAAAATGGCTGCCATCCATTCAAAAAAAGACGCCTCTATTAAGGATTTGCTCAGGAGCGGCCGGTGCACGTAAGTGCGGTGTGGCGGGGGGGTTTGGGGGGAGTCAACAGACGACGACGAGGGAAAATAACACTGAAAAAAAGAAAAACATTTATCTGGCACTCGCCACATCACTGACTCGGTGATGCGGCGAGCGCAAGGTAAGTGTTTTTCTTTTTTTTAATGTTATTTCCCTCGTCGGCGTCTATCGACTCCCCCACCCACCCACCGCCCCACCGCGCTTACCTACATGGGCCTCACCTTGCTCAATAAAACCTCAGCCAAAAAAGGAGATAATCGTACTGACACTCCACCAGCGACTTTCGCCCCTGAGGGGGGCACTGAAGCGGATGCACACTAATCGGAGGAACCAGTGACCCGCAAGTACTTGGAGCAACTCTTTGGTACTCTAAGCGATGATATCGCAGCACTAAGGCGGGACGTCACAGCGGATATTAAAGGTATCAGGGTGGATTTGGGTGAGCTGGGGAATCACGTGGACTCCCTGGAACGCTCTGGCGACAGGCGTGATGAAAAACTCCACGACAACACTTGCTAACTTTTAGAGTTGTGAGACAAGAATGAAGAATTGTATTACCACCGGGAAGATTTGGAAAATAAGTCTCGTTGATCCAATATTCGTATTAGGAGCATGCCTCTTCAAGCAGATGTGGGGAAGCTAGAGGACTATGTGATGAGGCTTTTCAAGCATATAGCACCGGAACTAGGTGATAAAGACATCCCGCTTGATCGCACCCACAATGTGGGTCGTCCGGCAAAGACCCAGGGGATGCCACAAGACATTCTCACTTGCCTTTACTAGTATAAACAGAAGGACTTGATCATGTCAGATGTCAGAGACCTGCCCATTATAAACTTTGATGGCGCTAATGTCAGCATTTTTCAGGATCTCTCACCCTTCATCCTCCAGTGACGTAAAATGCTGAAACCAGCAACGGCCTTTCTGCGTGAGAAGGGCATTCGCTACAGATGGGGGCCATCCTTTCTGACTAATATTCATTTGGAACCAAGAAACACACGCAGTTCGCACTCTGGAGGAGGCACACGCAGTACTGGGCTTTGAGCTTCCTTCAGCAGATGAGAATCACCGGTTGTGGCCTGGGTCACCGCCGCGCCCAAACACCAAATCGATACGCCAACATCGTACTGTGAATGAATCGCAAGCAAAACCATCGGCATCTGAAAGTCACAGAGAATGGGAGGCACTTCTGTGTCAACTTCAGCCCCGAGATAGTACATTGGATATTGAGAAGGATTGATGACAGGGGTAGAGGAAGTTTGCTCTTGGCTGAGGGTCGGTTCCAATAAGTGTGGTGCCCATGAGCCCGGCCTGGCTGGAAAAGATCTGGAGTTCAGGAGGTGAGGGTCTTCACATGGTGGGAATCCCACCCCCTTCCATGTAGCAGTGCAGAGATGGTTGGCTGCCTGGCAGACAGGCCCTTACTGGCTAGTGATATTGTTTCCTCCTAGATGGAATGTTATTGTCCTAATGTTTTTCACCCCCTTTTTATTTGTGCTTATGTATCCCCCTGTGTCATTGGCATTAGCATTCTTTGGCTTCTCTGGGACTCTGGGCATCATTAACATTCTGTCACATTTAAGGGCTCCAGTGTTTTGAGCTCCACGATACATGTTGCATTATAATTGTTACTTATGACTTCCTAGTTAAGTACCTTATTTTTAGAACATTGATTCTAAAGCACACTTGTATATTTGTGGATGAGGCATCACATCGGTCTATTACTCCTCATTTCTTTATGCTGGCTCTAGATTGGGTCAGGAGTACTTCCATATGGGTCTGCACTGTCCCCAGCTGGGAACTATTTCAAGTTTTGCCATGAACGGCTCCTTTTCTTTCAACTCAACAACTCTTTACTTTAATCTACAGCCGTATACCTGTCTTTCTCTGTCCACTGAGGTTGGGATTTAAACACCATTTCTCTCTCTACCCATCCACATGAACATGCCAGTTTCTACTAACTTATGATTAAAATATTAAGCTTTAATGTACAGGGTCTAAATGCTCTGGCAAAGTGATTGGCACTTGTTCCTTTTCTACAAGAGTACAAATGAGACATTTCCTTGTTACAATAAACACACCTACTTCACTCTGACTGGAAACACCTCCCGTTCCTGCAGGGGAAGGTGGTTAAAACTCACGCGGAGTTGCCTGGCAGGCTGCTCTCACTTCAGCTGGAGGTGAGGGGGCACACTTTCACAATAGCCTCGGTTTATGCACCAAATGACCATCAGGAAATCTTTCTTGAAAATGCACTAGGGAGCGTAGTGTCAGCTCCGGACAAGGACATATTGATATTGATAGGGGGTGACTTTAATGTGGTGATTGATGCACATTTGGACAGGTCCACACAGTGAGTGGGACATTCAGGAGCTCCTTCATAAGCAATGCAGAGGTGGTTAGTAGGCATGGAGTTAGCAGATGTGTGGCGACAATGCAATCCAAACACGAGGGCAAACACATTCTTTTCCGCTGCACACCAGACTTATGTGCGGATTGAACTCTACCTGACCTCCTCTTGTCTCACTTTGGCTACTATGTCGGCTGACATAGGGGTAGCGGCCCTATCAGACCACTCATCTATCACTCTCACACTGGAGTTGCCCGGAGGGACACATGCTGTCAACACACTTGGAGCTTTAATCACAAATTACTCACATATGACACTAATAGTTCCGAAATCGCGGAGGTCATCTGGGCCATTTTAGACATCAATGATGCGCCCATTTTGCTGGTCTGGGAAACTTTAAAGTAGGCCCGGATGCAAAACTCCGCTCCGCTCGCAGAGTTTGCAGAATTTGGGTGCCCCGCTGAAGAGCGCGGAGATCCTGAATTCTGGCTTACGGGTGCGAAGCAGAGTTTTGTTTCCTGTTCTCGCGCTCAAGATTTATTTTAGCACTCACTTGCAAGCGCCACGATACTCTTGGGTCACTTGTGAGTGCACGCAAGACTTTGCACTCACTCGTACCGCTAGCGAGCTTGCGCGAGACTTCGCATTCACTCACAACACTTCCGGCTGCGACGGCGCCATTGTAGTGCCGATCACGATTGCAAATGGAGCGCTCTAGCAGCTTTTGTGCTCGAGAAGCAGCTGAGAGGCTTTTTGAGTGGATTTTCTTCTTCAACTGGCTGTTGGAGTTGTTTTTTTTGTGGAAGAAGCCTTTTTTTTTACTTGTTTTTCCCCAACAGGTAGGAAGTGCCCCAGAGACTCCAACGTCCTGTTCCTGGTCTCTTTTCATTGGGATTTGGAGCTGAAAGAATCACTCTCCTTGTCTGCTGCATATATACCATTGGATTTAAGGACTTTGTATTTTAGATTTCACAAGTAAGTTGAAAAACTGGTGTATAATGGTATTTTTTGTTTGATTGGGGTCATGCACCAGGATTTGATTACACTTATATACGATTTTTAAACTTTTTTTTGGTGGGGGGCCTGCAGTTTCAGCAGGGGCCTAGTTATTTTTTTGCATGTAAGTTTTCTTCTTTTATAAAGGAAAAATGGTGCACAGTTCACTACATTTTCTCCATGTTTTTTTTTAATAAATTTGCAATATCCATTTAATTCAATATGTCGCCTAGTCTGCCAATGGGCCTTCCAGCCAGTAGGCTCGATAGTAGTTATGGGTGCATGAAACAACTGTTTCTGTGGTGTCTACATCATTTAGGCCATGGATGGAATTGGATTAAATTACAAAATGTGTTTTTTTAGGTATTTCACATTTTATTTCTGCAAATAGTGAATAGGTGGGGTAATTATATTTGATGCCTTCGGAAGATGTGTGTTGTTGTAAAATTTCTTAGCCCAGTTAATTTTCATTTTTGGTATTGCTGAATTAATGTTCTTTTTCTGTGTGACCGTGCCTCATTTGTCTGGCCAGTGTGAGTGTGTTTGCCATAGGCCACCATTTGTCTTTGTTCCCCGTGCCATGAGGCCCGGGGCCAATTTTTAGTCAGTGTCCATAGGCCTGTATGTGTTCTTTGTTTGCCAATGTCTCCTGCTCATTGTTGTGGTGACCATGTAGGTGGTGGCCATTTTGTGTAGGCAGCCAGTGTGCTTTTGCCATAGGCCTGCATGTGTTCTTTGTTTTCCAGGCCTCCTGCTTGTTGTTGTGACCATGTGGCTGGCTGGCATTTTGTGTAGGCAGCCAGTGTGCTTTTGCTATAGGCCTGCATGTGTTCTTTGCTGTGGCCATGCCTCCTTGCTGGTTGTTGGGACCATGTGGCTAGCAGGAATTTTGTTTAGGCAGTCAGTGTGTTTTTGCCATAGGCCTGTATGTGTTCAGTGGAGAAGTGTGGCTCAATGGTTAGAGCGGCAGACCCTGATGCAGAGATCTGGCCCGGGACCAGGGTTCAATTCCCGCCTCGGCGGGTCTTGGGCTCAATTTCCTCGGACCCGATAATTCTCGCCTCGGTGCCTATTCTAATCATGGGTCCCACTCTGCAACTCTGGGCAATAGCTTGCTTAATCTCCACAACGGCCCCAACAGCGCTGGGATGCCTGGCTTCACCCTGGGGGTGCCCAGGAGTGGACATTTCACAGGGAAAAGCCAGGAAGGGTTCCACAGCGGTATGCGTACAGCGCCTGGACACCCCTTTGGGGGTATGGGTGCGCTTTACAAGTACAAATTTCATTCATTTCATTTCTTTGTTGTGGCCATGCCTCCTTGCTGGCTGATTTTGTTGTTATTGTGACCATGTGGCTGGCAGCCATTTTGTATAGGAAGCCACTATCCTTTTACCATAGGCCTGCATGTGTTCTTTGTTGGGGCCATACCTCCTTGCTGGTGGTTGTTGCTGTGACCATGTGGCTGGCAGCCATTTTGTGCAGGCAGCCAGTGTGCTTTTGCCATAGAGCTGCATGTGTTCTTTATTGTGGCCATGCTTCCTTGCTGGTTGTTATTGTTGTGACCATGTGGCTGGCGGCCATTTTATGTAGCCAGCCAGTGTGCTTTTGCCATAGGCCTGCATGTGTTCTTTGTTCTCCATGCTTTCTTGCTTAGTGTTGTTGACCATGTGGCACTGGCTGGCAGCCATTTTTTGCATTCAGCCAGTGTGCCTTTGCCATAGGCTTGCATGGAAGGATGAGATATCAGTTTAATAATCTGCCTGAGGATAATATCCCTTATTGTTCATTTTTTCTTTTAATTTTTAAAGAAATTTAAATTTAAAAAATGTAATTTTTTTTATTTTCCTTAATTTTATTTTTTGTAATTATTTTTTTGTAATTTTTCCCCCCCGTTTTTCCTCAGTCAAGTCATCATCCATCCACCCATCCACCATAGGTGCACAGCCGCGCAACAGCATTACGTTTTTTAGGCATATAATTCAATTTCCTCCTGGTGGACACCCTGGCTGCGGTGCATTTTAGACTCTAGCATCATTCATTTTTTAAAAGATTAGTATTCCATTTACCCATTTAGTTCCCTGAGTGCCACAGGTGTCTCCTTTAGAATATATTGAACATAAAGGAAAGAGCTCTATCATTCTGTATATTGTGTGTTATATTCTGATAGGGAATTATGGTATGGTGGTATGGTTTAACTTTAAAGTGGTTACCTATATTAACAAAACAATAACACTGATATTGCCTTTGTCTCTACTAATTCAAACTGAAAACAATGCCACGTTCACACTAAGGGCCTTATTATGATGGCGGTCAGATGAGCGTCTGACCGCCATCGCAGAGGTATTGGGCCCGCCCGACAAGTAGTCGGCGGTCCCACCCACCATATTATTATACAACGGAAACATGCCTTTTTCTATTGTGGCTTGTGCCATGGCCCAGACATGGGCTGTAGCACAAGCCATAGTAGAAAAAGGGATGTTTTCAAACATCCTTGCACCGTGTGCCAGACACCATGTGGTGCCTATGCACACGGTGCATGGATGTTTGGGGGACACAACATGTGCCCCCCTGGCCACAGAGCGGTGGCCCACAGAGGATGGAGGCCCTGCTAGGTGCCCCCAAAGTCAATTTCCAACAGCCTTTCCATGGCGGTGGGGCTCGCCATGAAAGGCTGTGGGAAAGGGACATCATAATCCCTACAGCGGTGCCTGTGCAGGCACCACCTTCATTGTAGGGATTACTGTCCGACCGCCTTGAGCGTTGGAGGCGGCGGTCTTTTCTCCCACCTTCTGTGTTCCTACCGCCAGTATTGTAATCCGGCGGTCGGACCGCTGCCCTAGATGTCAGGCGGACCGCCACTGATGGCCTGTCGGTGGCGGTCCTCCCGACATAGTAATGAGAGCTTAAATGTTTTTCTTGCTTGTTCACTTTTAGGTGCACAAGAGAAATAATAATAATAATATTCCGGTATTTGTAAAGCACGAACAATTACCCCTAAGGGTGTCAAGGCGCTGAGGGCGATTGGGAAGATTAAGCAAGCTATTGCCCAGAGTCACATGGTGCTGGGCTAACCTGCCACCGGCACCGGGGATCGAACCATGAGCCCCCGTGTTCCAAAGTCAGCTGCCCTGGCTGCTGCGCCACACCTCTTCCTGAGGGTGATGTTTCTTCTAAGAGAGGAGACATCACCCTCAGTATACTGCCAATCAGAAGGCCTGTGCAGTTACACGTCAGTCCTCCAATCACTTCCGCTTGTGCAGCTTGGTGCAATTGCCAACTGAGAGCTTTAAGAAGATGGCCCCCAAAGAAAGATGCTGCAAAGAAAATGGCCAGTGAGAAGAAGCAACTTTCCACCACTGGTGTGCCGGCCAGATCAGTTTTTGGCAAACTTGTGCCTGCTGCACCAGCCTCTGGGGAGCAAGCTAGGAGCAGCACTCCTGCATCAACAGCACCACTCCAACCTAAGGCCTGGACCATGTCTGTCAGTGAGACAGCCACTGCAATCATGTTGACGCCGACAATTAGTGATGTTCAATTGGATTTGTCCCTTTCGCAAAGTAGTACACAATAGTTTTTGGAAACAGAGCAAGGTGGACAGCAGCCGCAGCCAGCAATAGTACATTTTCGGGATGTTGGAGCAGAACAGGAGGTTGAGCTTCCTTCTGAGCAAGAACCTCCTCTTTAAGAATCTTTGGCTACTAGATCTCCACTTCTCCATCATCTTCTCCATGCACCACTTCTGATGATGATGATAGGGACATGGAGTGGACCCCGGCAGAGTCCAGGAGACAACAGGAGAGGCAAGGGAAAAGAAAAGTACCTGAAAGACTAAGGGCCTAATTATGAGTTTGGCAGTCCATGGGACTACTATATTACAAGTACGGCGATCAGACCTCCAGAGAACCGCTGCAACCACCAGGGATCCATGATCCCTGGCGGTGGCGCGGTGGTCTTGAGGGCACAATATGCTTGGTGGTGTCGCTGTGGCACCGCCAAGCATATTATTAGTTTCCTCACGGCCAGCGGTCTCATGGCAGCTCTCATGCCATGAAACTGCTGGTGGTGAGGAAGCAAAGGGGGGCCTACAGGGCCCCTTCTTGCCCCTGTGCATGGGGGTGCATGCAGTGGGCACATGTCGTGCCCCCCTGTGTGCATGTACCCTTGTTCCTGCATGGCATGGACTGCACAGTCCATGCCGTGAAGGAATGTGCATTGGCAGTCCCGCAGTGGTGCAGTTCTAAGACTTACATATGAGACTTTGTACTGCACTGCTGCCGGACCGCCGTGCTGCCCGCCTGCCAGACCACGAATATCCTTGTAATCTGTCAGGCAGGCGGCGGTCCATTTTGGCAGTGTGGGAGTGGCCTGTGGCATGGCGGACTGCTCCCACACCGCCAAACTCATAATCCGGCCCTTAGACTTATGGAAGGGGCTGATGAGGAGGATGACAACGACGAGGCAGTCATTGTAGAAGGTGACACAGTGGAGTCTGACATTGCTATTCAACCTGCGCTGAGGGATGTGGCACAGGTACCATCGACAGCTCCCATATTTGCAAAGCCCCAGATGAGACCTGCACCAACCCCTACCTCAGGAGAAGCAGAGAGGCAAATGACGACACGCCCATCTACCTCCGCCAGTTCTTCTTCAGGCATTGGCACTCGCACTATAAAAATTACTTCTCCCCAGTTTGGGACTTTTTTACGGTTAGCTAAGAGGGGGAGCACACTGCAGTATGCAGCATTTGCAACACAAACTAGTGCTTGCCTCTTTAATATCTTGAAGTACATGCCTTATTTCTATTTCAGCTTACAATTTTGGGATGGTTGTGGTCTCTCACATTAATAACCAATTGGTTTTGGTTGTAGCTCTCCCATAACAAGCATTAGAAAAGTTTTTCGTGCATTTCCAATTTACATTCTTAGTGCTTGCGCTTTCCTGGCCGTAAGCGTATTCCATGAGCAATTGTTTGTTTTTCTTTGATGTTATGAATCTTTTTCTTTCTGCGATTTTGTGTGAAAATAGTTTGATAATATATTTACAAATTGTGTTATAAATGTAACTTTACTTTGCTAATGTAAAGAAAACATAATTTCAATTGTTTTACGTTTTGTACTTACATATGTTTTGTAGATTGCAATTGCAGGTCTTTTTTCCAGTTTTCAGTTCAATACATTTTTTTCATTTTACTTACTCTTAACTTACCTTTGTCCCAGTGTTTGAGTGTGGAGTTTAATTAATCATTGTGCAGTGATTTTGCTGCAGTTGAAGATTAGTATCTAAAGATTGGTAGAGAAATAAAAAGAGAAATTGATTAATTATTTACACATTACGTTGTTAAATTAAGTTACATTGAGATAGTTTATTTTTTTTTAATTTACTCGTTAAGGTAGTTGGTATTTTTTTGCAGTTTTCCTCTTTGCTGTTGTTTTGGGAATCCAGAAGTGTCGCTCTCTTGCAGGTCTTGTATTATTTTCTGTGAGAACTAGTGAGTTTTTCCATCCTTTTATATTGTTTTGTTAAATAACAATATTTGTATTGGTTAGTTTGCTTTACGATACATTTTATTGCTTAGTTATTGTTTAGTTTTAATTTCTTTGCAGTTGTTACCTTTTTGCTGGATGCTACTAAGGGGCCGATTACAATCTCGGTCGGAAACCGGCCCGTAATCCATATGGATGACATTTTCCGCCGCCCGTATTATGATGCACAGTTTCCGGCAGGCTTTCCATTCCGGGCTTTCCGACATGGAAAGCCTATTGGAAAGCATGTTTTGGGCCCCTAGCCTGAGGTGCCCCTACCCCACACTGAGGTGCCTGCCACGTGGTGCAGTGATGAACACAACCTCCCATTTTCCTAAAGGAGCTTGTGTTACGGCTGGTTTATGGCTGTAACACATGCTCCCATAGGAAAATGTGAGTATGTGACGGCACCATGTGCGGTCGCATCTTAATTAGGCGGGAGGGACCGCCGACCGGAGGTTGGTCGGTCCCATTTCCGGGACGGTGTCGGGCAGACACAAGTCCGCCCAACATCGATATAAGCCCCTTAGTGTTTCTGTTTTAATGTGAAATGTATGTTTGTGTTATTATAAATATATTTATAAGGGTTAATGCCATATTTTAAAGCTTACATTTGTTATACTATTTATTTTATTGCTTATTTTTTAAATAATTATATACTTAAAGGTAATTTTTTAAAATGTGTTTGATGTTAATTTTGATGCAGTCCTACATTAATAATACATTCTGTTGATATATGTATTTATTTAAATGTCATTTATATTTGTTCTTTTGTATAAATAAGAGTTTTCATGTCTATTTTCTCTTTTGTGCTTATTTTTAAGGACATTATTGGAGTCAATAATGTGTGTTTCGATATTTTTGTTTTTGTATGTACTTATTTAAAGACTAAAATGTTTTTATTTTCGATGTTTGTGTTTTCAATATTGTTTAAAATAGATATTTTCCACGTCAATAATTTTGTCACCGATATTTGTGTTTTTGTTAATTTAGTACTATGGGATGGCAATATTCTTGCAGGTGATACTATTTTGAAGATATTTATGTGAGTCGACAGTGTTATCCACGATATTATGTCTTGGATCCGCTTGTGACATAACATGTGAATTTCAATTTAATCAATGGACATCTCCTCACTTTTCAATCTTCCTATACATGGTTCATTCCAGTGTAATTTAAATCTACCAATATGTGTAGCAGGTGGAAAAAACAAGGTTTGGGATTATACCTAATTCTTCTATTATCTGAGTGTGTTAAAAATTGCATTGCATGTACTTAATCAGCCCTCTTTTCATGGTTAAACCCCTTGGCGCATCCACCACTTCATACTTACTAACTCTGCTCATTAGTAATTTATGCAATAATTACTTAAATTGCTCAGCTTAGAGATATTGGGGCCAAATCACAAAGTTATTTATGTGTAGATGAAGTGTCACCCCTGTAGTACTACTTCATGTACTTATAAACTACCCACCTAAAGTTTAAGCTATCAATAAATTAATGTTCAACTTTTGGTGGCATTGTGTTTTAATGATCAATCCTCAGCCCTCATAAAAACATTTATCTTACTTCTCTATTTTCCAAACTATGAGGCCAATGCACAAAGGTGTAAGTGAAGTAGTGCTACAGGAGTATGACGTCACGCACTCCTAAATGCATTCACACACTCCTAAATGAATTTGTGAATTTGCCCGTTACAGTTTTTCTCATGCATAACTGAGAGTTTTCTTGCTCTGTGAATCATGTTGAAATTGCACATGCTTAATTTCTTTTTTCAGGAGCCGGCCACTCTTTTAATAGAAAATTATGCACAGGCTTAGAGGCAACTTTAGTAACTCATTGGAATGATGTTAGTCTCATGTCCAAAAAAGGAGGAAATGTCATGTCCACATGGAGTAACAGATGATGACAGGAGGCAGATTTCCTGCTCTCAGAACAAGTCATGAACAGTTTGGAACCTGGATGCAAAGAGAAAACTAGGTCAGATATTAGTTTTCCAGAAGCAGACCTAATGTAAAAGAATTAGGGTAATAAAGAAACGCAAGCATGCACACTGGGTGTAGGTGATGATTATGTGTATGCTGTCCTAAAAAGGAAAAATCAACACAGTGCATAAGATGACTGATACAATATACCAGAATCTCCTATCTCAAATCAGAGAAATGTCATATGATTGCACCCCTCCCTCTGTGTAATAGGTGGGAGCATGCAGTACACATGCTATGCTCAGAACCAGTTTCAGCCTATCATAGATCTCATGACACTATGCAACACAACTGTTTCAGCACCTTCTAGTAAGTAAAGGTAGTAATGGGAACACGTAGGTACTCATAGTTTCCCACTGATTTACTGTAATAACCAGTAAGACCGAGAAACATTCTTACCTGACTCTGGGTTGTGGAAACCTCTCAGTCTGGCACAGTTTTCACTCATAAGAAATTTGATTTTCTCCTCCGTATTAGAAGTCCAACATGAATCAGAGAAATTTGCCTCACTTGGAACTAACTTGTTTAGATTAATAGTTTGGTTTTCTGCTAGGCTCTCATCAGGGGAATTAGACATTCCTTCTAAATGGAAAGACTGTCTTATCAGAATTTGCTTGCTCTTTTGGTTGCCTATGCTCTGGTATACACAACCTGCACCACAGCTTGGAACATTGTTTCCTAATAGGAAGTCAAAATGGAGGCATCCTTTAAACCAGCTTGAATTTTCCTGGATCTCGCCTCACTTTCAAACCAACCTTCCCATAAAAGTACCTGAGAGCATGCCTATTTACTGGAATTGTAATGCCTTTTTCTCCTAAATCACTTTGGATGGCTTTTCAGCCCCTTGCATTCATTATTGTCTGGCTAGCAATGTCGGTTAGCTTTGTGTCCTCCAAGTTGATGATTTCAAGGAATCTTGTCTTTTAAGAGGGAATTTAAGCACAGTCCTGTATACCATGGATAGTTATCCGCAGATACCAATCCAATTCATGGAGCAGACCTCCCAGATGAAGCAGACATCATTTGCCACAAAACAATCTTTCATGGGAGCAGCGACTATGGCATGCAGCTCCCTCCTAGTTTATCTAAGAATGACTACACCTTTCCTTGCCATTAGATGACAACTTAAAACCAATATGTTTGAACAATTCCTTCTCCACTCCTTATCTGCTGAAGAACACTCCCCCATGATACCAATTCTCCTAAATGATAACAACTCTTTTCCTAAACCACCTCTCCTCCATATGTTTAATGTATATTCAGAAAGTAGCATTCACTGTATCCACCCAATGGTTTGAATCTTTCAATGTTCTCTCTACTCCTCTCTATCTAGGTATATCCCCATTCTCAGCGCATTGTTCACTGTAAAGCATTCTCATACCAATTCTGGTCTTGGGCATAGACATAAATATTTCAAAAAATAACTAAATAAATAAATAGGTTGGATATTTTGGATGTTGAAATCAACACAGGCAGTTTCTCCGGTTTACCAGGACTGCAGCATCCTTCCTGGTTCTTGGTCTGTGGGACTTCTTTTCCTTATTAACATTTCCTTCATAGCCTTGCCTTTTTAGGTTTCTCTCTAATCTAGGCTGCCTATGCAATGCTATTACCATTTCTAGAAGCTTAGACCTGTTGCTGTGTTGCCTTGTCCCCAAGGTTTTTATTTGTCCAGACCCTTCTGGTTCACCTGCTTTGCTAGTCTCTTGTCAGCAGGCACTGCAAATTGCTTTTAGTTGCATGCGAATCAGACAAGTGACAATACTCTATCAGTGATAGATTAAACAACCCTTTAAAAATTGCCATCGTTTTCCCTTGACCCAAATCCCATGCTTGTGAGCCTCTCAACTTGCATTCTGCATCTTTTAAAAAAAAAATTCTTTGTTGGCGTTAGACATAAATGTAGGCATAAATGTATACACTATGGCTTCCAAAGCATACAAACATTACATGTACACAATAACAAATCGCGTCATGCTCTAGTCTTGACATTTTTCATCTGCTTATTCATCTAGTGCTTGTTACACACTGGTGACATTTACTTATGACCATATCTTATACAGGTAGATGCATGCAGCACTATGTCAGTCTTTACCAGAAAAGAAACTGTGTGACTTTAACACTTGAACTCGTAACAAACAGACGAATTCTGCCTAGTTGTAGTCATTGTACCATTTATCATCAACTATCAACTATCGAAGTGCTCACAGCGGCGGACGGGGAAAGGTGAAAGAGGTCGTAAGTCTTGTGGAATAGGCAGAACAAGTCAGGCACTCTACTGAGGGGTCCCAGCCCGGAAGTCACCATAACTGAGTCTTAGGTAGCATGGATTTCAGCTCCCAGGGCTACCAAAATCCATGCATAGGGTATACTTGACTTGTGTTAGCGCTTTCAGCGGTCATGAGTCGTATTCCAAGAAACTAGTGACCACCTCTATCCAGAAGTCTACAATAGGTCTTCTACATACACGCTGTATTTCTCAGCGCATAGTGCCAAACCTTCTGCCTGGGATAATTTCTCCACTTCTATTCTCCACTGACTATAGGAGGGCCGTGAGGCAATTTCCAGTGGTGAGCAATGTCCCTGTGGGCTATCCCCAGTGCCAGGTCCAGTAACCTATCACTAACTTTTTTCTCTGGTTTCCAGGCATATAACCCAAGAAGGCAGAGTTCTACCGCAAGGAGTTGGCAGCGACCTAGCGTACACTCCAGGTCTTCTGCGAATTGGAACCAGAAGCGATTTACTACTGAGAAGCTCCACACCATTTGGCAAAAACCTGTGTCATTCAGGGTGCATCTGGGGCACCGCAGATCAATGGTATGTTACATGCCATTTAGTCTATGGGGTGTGAGCGAACACTCCATGTCCCACAGATTAGCCGAGGCAGAAACCCCTTATGACAGCTTTAAGGGCATCCCATTTAATATTCGTATGGAAGTCTGCTAGTCTGCAATTCGGTCACCCAGGGGGAGCCTGAAGGTGGGCTCACACAGAAAGCTGTGAGAGAGCCTCCAGGTGGGCATGGGTGATGTGCACCCTCCAGAATGGAGCTCAATCAATAAAGGGTTGCGATCCTATATTGTGCGACCCGGGTACTGAGTGTGCATAACTTGAGCGACAAGCCCCACCTAACCTAGTATTTTGTCTAAGCGGTTGTGTAGGTTGTAAACTGGGGAGTAAAAGGAAAACTCCCTATGTCCTGGATTCTGCGCATGCCATGGGTCCAGAAGATTCCAGAGCTCCATCCAGTCCCTGTAGCCATGTGACACACTTATTACAGAGGAGTCAGCTGGTGGAGGGACAGAGCGGTTGGGGTCAACATCTCCAACACAGTTGTAGTCATCCCCCAGTAATGTTAGGATATCGGGGTCATGTGTGAGAATTCTGGAAAGTATAGAAAGGAATTGCAGTTGGCCCAGCAGCGTAAATACTGCCAATATGCATGCGGAGACCATCAAGTCTCCCCACTATGATGGCATAATGGCCTTCAGCGTCAACATGCGCCTTTAAGACTTCTAAAGGGACGTCTAGCCTAACCCAAATCAGCACTTCCTTAGAAAAGGAAGAGTATTCTGTTTCATAGGTGCGTCCCCTCCAACGTCTCTGTAATTTGGGTACCTTGGGGCCTGTCAGGTGTGTCTCTTGAAGGACACCCCACCTACGCTTTAGGAAAGACAGGATTTTGTTTTGCTTGTCTACAAATCCCATTACACAAACATTCCAACTAAGGAAGGAAAATTGCATCATCCTCTCCACCCTGGCACGAGTGGCAGTCTGTCTCCTCCATAACAGTCCTTCCTCACTCACCCCCAACCTCCCGTCCACCCATCCCAGGGAGCACATAAGCAGGCAAACACGCTCAAGCACTGAGCAAAAGAACAATAACAATTCCCAACTCCCTCACCCCAGGCCAGAGTAGCAACATCTCTTTGGCTAAAACAAGGAACAAAACATAACTGTAGAAACTAAAACCTCAATATTATGGTGTCATGCAAGAGTTTTTCTCGTGGGAGATGGCTGCCACGACAGCGGCTTTAGAGTTCTCTCTGCCTTCAACTCCCCAGTAACAGAATGATAGAGGATCAAGGTTGGTGGAGCCAGTCCAGTAAGGTAAGACTAGGTGTATTGGAAGGCCTCCAGCTAGCCGGTAGCCATCAACTTTCAGGCATAGGGTCACAGAACAAAAAGCTCAACTCCCACCCGACTGAGGGGTAAGAGAAGGAGGCGAGGGGGGGGGGAGCGTAGAATGTCCAGAGTCTGAGATCATCCGCCAACCTGGAAGTTATTTGAGGTGCAGATGTGAGGTCTTCAGGGAGTGCATCAGGGCCGAGGCTCTTGGAGGAAGAGGCGGATCAATGTGGCTCAAGGATGCCCTCTGGCGACATCTGCAGAGAGGTTGAGGCATCCATTGCCTCCACATTTCCCTCTCCCAGTCTACCCTTGTGTCAGGCGTGCACCGCTGGTGCCCTCTCAGCGTCCTCGACAGCAGCGTTTTTGCCTGGGAGATATGGGACTCCGTCTTCCATCAAGGACACCTTTATGGGCCTCCAGCCAGTCCCATGCATCAGGCGGGTCTTCAAGGAAGGTAGCCTGCCCGTCCAATATGACCTTGAGACACACAGGGAATAAGAGCACATAATGGATGCCAACGTCTCTCAGTTAATTTTTAACAGCAAGGAAGGAGTGCCATCACTGCTGGGCCACCTTAATATAGTCTGGGAAGATGGCCACCAAGGCACTGTCAACTTGGAGTCATCAGGCCTCTTGAGCGAGATCATGTACCTATCCCTGTAATTCAGAAGGCGAGAGACCACAGGCTGCGGCGGCACCCCTGGGGCAAGCGGTTTTACAAGGACTCTGTGTGCTCTCTCCAGTGCAATAAACAATGAGAGGCCCTTGGATGCAACCTCTTGGCCAACCAGGACTCAAGGAAGCCACCATGTCTGTCTCCTCCAATTTTTCAGGTAGCCCAATTATCCTGACATTGTTCTGGGGGCTCCATCCCTCAGCATCCTCCGTCCATTGGTCCACTCGGTAGATTTTGTATTGTTGTCCCCGGGCAGTGGACCCCACATCCTCAATGGTGTCCACGTTGCATTTTACCGTATCTGCAAATTTGTGATGGTCATCCCAGAGTATCCCAAGGTCCACTGCCACCCTGTCTATGTTGCTCTCCAGGACCTTGCGCAAAGCATTCACAGTGTTAAGAATAAGGCCCAATTTATCCAGGAGGGCAGGGGGGTGATGTACATCTGTACACTGAGACTTTAAGGTGATCCCCCGTCGGTGTGTCCCTGGCTGGTTTGCCGCAGCCTCTGATGCCCACCTATCCCAGGCTAGTGACGCCCCACCTTATATAGCAATTTAATGGTTAGCAGGGAAGAGTCAATCAGGGATGCAAAGAGAAGCAGGCAGTGGGGCCCCATGGGTCTTCAGATCTAGTCACTACCACTGGTCTGTGTGTCACCCCTCACCCAAAAGCAGATTATTGGGTGCCTTAAATGGAGTTGGCTCTGCCGATGTCAGCCTGAGCTCCGCGTCTAATTCACCACAGCTACCTGTCGCTCTACAGCTCCTCTGGCAGCTACCCACGAGGTGCCGTCCCACACACCAGTCTCCATGTAAAAGAAGAAGGGGGAGAAGGAGTGCAAGTTTACCTCCTGTGCTCTGGTAAGAAGGCCCATATTGTCGTGCCTCCAAAGTACACTGCTGTGTATATAGCGCAGGCCCCTTGAAGAGTCACAGCTGATGTCGTGCCCTAGCATCCCTGGGGCTTCACCAGCAGCACAGCCCCACAGTTGAGCAGGTTTCCCCCTACATGCCAAGACCAAGTAGAAAGAGAGGTGCTGTGCAGGGCTGCCCACAGGTCCTCACCAACAGTATCACTCCTCCTCCGCAACAGGGTCCTCCATTCAAGGAGTTTCATCTATGACCAGGCAGCCAGTGCCTCCCTCAGGCACTGCAGTCTTCCAGGGTCCACCTTACAGTGTTAGCCATATGTGGTTTAGGTATCTTGCAATGAAAAAGAGCAGCTGGGGCCACTATGGACACTCGGGCCCACCAGCTGCCATCTAGCAGGCAGCAGCACAGTCTGGAGTCAGATCGCCACCTGGGGCTGCAGTGCAGATTACAGCCAACACGCCCCCGCCTTCCCAGGTCTGGACCCACTTCCACTAATACTCAGGGTAGCTCCAGGCACTAGTGAGCCATGGGAGCCAGAGGCAGTGATCAAAGCCTTGCTAGCTTACAGCCATCTTGGCATATGGCAATCCATGCCCCCATGCATTCTGCATCTTTTCAGCATTCTTACATTTTTTTTGCATTGAGCCAGATTCATGAAATTGTTTGTGTTTGCAAATTTCACTTGTTCAATTCCATACAGGTCCATTATGGCCCCATTTCCAGTAAGATAAATTCTGCTCAGTAGGTAGCTCCCTTTTCATTGTCCATCCTTTTCTGCACCTCACAAGAAATATCAAAATCCTTCAATGACAAAAAGACATCAGGCCCAACAATGTAGACCAAAATGAGTTCTTTGAGGACATGTTAATGGTGGTGGTCACATGATCTACTGAAGTAGTTGGGGAGACTGTGCATGTCTTCAGCTTCCATTTGCTCACTTCTAAGGCAATAGCAAATCCTTTCTATTAATCTCATTTTTTTCTTTCTACCTCCTTTCTTATTTACGTAATTCTCTATACCTCTTTAACCTTGTCTCCTTTAGGCAGAGATTCTCCTGTTTAAACTCAAATGTGTTTTCTGCTTTCTGTTTCTTGAGTATGAACTCATTGCTGCAGATGCCAGATACTCAATCACTAGGGATCACTGGGTGAAGTGACAAACAGGGTGCAATTGACTACATTTTAGTAGAGTGGAGGGTGCCTGAGTAGCTTGCCCCATCATGAGCCGTAGCACTTGGGACTAGGTGGAATTCCCTATAATGTAGGACCTTGGCTAAGAGGTCTGCTTTGCTAACCCTTCCTACTTGCTACGCCTAGCCCTAAAGGCAACTTCCAGGTCATCACAACCCATGCATTCTCTACTCAGACTAACCATCAGCCTATACATTAGCCATTTTACTGTCCAATCTTGTCTGGTAAGCTACCCTTTATTTGAATCTACAAATGCCTTATGAAATCTTGACCCATGATTCTTACTGAAATGTCACCAGTGATAAATCAGTTTTCTCTGATCTGGGGAGTTTCCGGGGATATTTGAAAATGCTAGTAAAAGCATTTTGGTTGTCGCTGTCATTCCAGATAGTCCAGGAACTATGATAATTCTCAAACGTGCCAAGACACAAGTCTGGGACTTGACTCTCCATGGATAGTGAGCACATGCAGTCAAGTCATTCTGTTGTTGGTTAGAAACTCATATATTTTCTTTCACATTCAACATATATTTCAGAAAATGTTCTTTCATTCAGTCACACCTGACATAACTACACTGATGATACAATTATCAGCATTAAAACGGATAAAGACATCAGCTTCGACTCTGACTGCATAAACAACCGCGTAACTGAAATAGACTGATGAATGACACATAGCTAAATCAAGCTTATTCCACATAAAACAAATATAATGTCAGTTGGCAACGTTTCTCTCATACTATCACATCTTTCCCTGTCTTCTTCTCTGGGGTGTGATCATCCCCCTCACACTAGTAAAGTCTACTAATCCATCATAAATACGACACCATTAAATCATACTTGTATCACAACAAAATTATTTAAAGATATAATTCCATCTTTCCTCTGATTCCTCGAAGGAACCATTGCAATTCTAGAAATAGTAATGCCCAGATTTGATCGCTGACATAATATCGATGCATACAATAGCAAAACACTAAAATATAGAATAATAAATACTGTTAACAAAAATTCTCCTTCCTGTACTTAACGAATAAAACCACAAATATCGAGAATACAAATATCGTTCTTAAAAAAACAAATTTTACTTATATCGAAATCACAAATATCCGAAACAAAAATATTGTCACCTTTGAATAAATAAATAATATATCAAAAATAATGATTCACACATTATCAACTACAATATTATCACCAAAATAATTACAATATTATTAATAAATATAAAAAATCCCACTTTTTACGTAAAACAATTATTTAAAATAAGATAGCTGCTATTTACCCAGCCAGGGGGTAAATAGTGAATTTTCTCTGCTATTTACTTGACCGTTGACTAAAGAGTAGAAATTATTTACTATTTGGTCAGCAGCCTTTAAAATAGCAGAGAAACTTCACTATTTATCCAGCCTCTGGCTAAATGATAGAGATTCTGCACTGTTTGGCCGACAACCATGCAAATAGCAGAAAAACTTCATTCTTTAACCAGTCGCTGGCTTAGTAGTAGAGATTCTTGACTGATCAGCTGGCAGCTGTGCAAATAGTCGAAAACTCAATTATTTACCTAGCTTCTGGCTAAATAGTAGAGATTCTGCACTGTTCGGCTGGCAGCCGTGCAAAGAGCAGAAAAACTCCACTATTTACCTGGCCACTGGCTAAACAGTGTAGATTCTGAACTGTTTGGCTAGCGGCCATGCAAATAGGAATACAACTTCACTATTTACTTGGGCACTGGTTAAATAGTAGACATTCTGCACTGTCAAGCTGGCGGCCGTACAAATAGCAGGAAATCTTAATTATTTACCAAGCTGCTGACAAAATAGTAGAGATTGTGTGCTGTCCGGTTGGCAGCCATGGAAATAGCAGAAAAACTTCAATATTTGCCAAGCTGCTGGCTAAACAGTAGAAATCCAGCACTATGCAGCTGGCAGCCATGCAAATATCAGAAAAACTGAACTCTATACCCAGCCGCTGATTAAATAGTAGAAATTCTGCACTATTCATCCAGCAGCTGTGCAAATAGCAGGAAAACTTAAATATTTACCTGTCTGCTGGCTAATAAGTAGAGAATCTGTGCTGTTTGGCTGGCAGCTGTGCAAATTGCAGAAAAACATCACTATTAAGCCGGCCGCTGGCTAAACAGTTGAGATTCTGCACCGTTTGGCAGGCAGCCATGCAAATATAGGAAAAACTTCACTATTTACCCGGTTGCTGTCTAAATAGTAGCGATTCTGCACTGTTTGGCCAGCAGTTTTTTTTAAACCTTCTCCTTCCCTGAGGCTGCCAACATCCTGTCCTAAGGGGACAAATTGGTTACCACCCCAACTCGGGGGCCGTTAGCTCATCAATGGTTTGCAACAGCAATTGCAGTCACAAACCATCAATACATTCCTTTCCAAATTGGAAAGGAGAAGAAAGAAACCCTTTCATGAATCTTCCTATTTGCAATACAGAAACAATTGCAAAATTCATTTTACTAGTCTAAAGAAATTTCCAATTCATAAAAAGGGTATTTGTACATAATGATAAGTACTTTTGTGGTCACAAACCTTGTGATTTTGCGACATGAGACTCATAGTGCTAAAACAGACTTCATTGCAGGCACTAACTTATGGGTGTCTAGGTCCCAAATATTTGAATGTTTCCAAGTTATTTTGACAGACATGGCACAAAATGCAACTCCATTACAATGAGGGCCAAGACATATCGTCTTGAGAGGCCCTTTATGGAGCTGTCTTGTGCTCCACAAATGCTCCTTGTTCTTTACATTTACCTGCAGATGTGAAGATGGTTAGAACCTTTGCAAGACTAGTTAAAGCTGTTTACTCTTCTAAAGCTATATACTTGCCCTTACTCACAAAGCCAAGGGCGAGTACATGGGCCTGATATAGGATTACCAAAAGGCTCCATATTATGAGAACACCTCTTTTTCTGCAGCAAATCTGTGCATTTTGGAATTATTAATTCTGGTTCAGTTCAATTAAACAAATCAGATTAAAACAATGATTTGCAAAAACGAGAAATGGGAATGCTGTACCCCAGTAACATAGATTCATCTAATATTTAGGGTGACTTTATCAAAATAGAAACAGTTGCATTGGGCCCCTTTTTTGGTGACCAACACAGAATAATTGAGAGGCTTCATTTCAAATTCATGACACAAGTAAGAAAAACTATGGGCCTGATTTAGAGTCTCGAGGACAGAGTTAACTCCATCAGGATGGCAGAGGACAAACCTCCGACATCCTGAGGGACATCCGCCGGGCAAATTTAGAGTTGTACGCTGGCCCTGTGGACATCTCTCTACATTGGGAGGAACTGCTGTCATGGCGGTTCCTGTCTGTGCACGAAAAATGTGAAGAACAGTACAGTCAGACAAGATGGGGAAATTTTTGTTTTTCAAAAACAAACTCTCAAAGCAAGAGTTTGCTTTTGAAAAAAACCAAAAAACGAATGGTCCCACATGCTGGAAGTTTTCCCCAAGAGGGATGAGGTTATTATTTTTTTTCCTCTCCCTTACAGCCAGCTTTACTCTAAATTGGGTGATGGTATAAAGTCCTTCCTTTGACAGCCTATACATTGTCGGGCCATCAAAGGAAGTATTCTGTTGAGAAGCCACAAGCAAAGGAATGGGATAATAATTAATTGAACTGAATTGCATACATTTTTCCAGTAAATCAGAAAAAGACATATAGGTATCAAGGACACAGAAGAAAAGAAACTCACATTTCTTTCCTGATCCTCTTGACCCTCGTCGATTTAACCAGGTCCTTGTGATCCTTCTCACCCTGCTCATCTGATTGCCAATACACCAGTTCCTTGTCCTGCTGGTCTCCTCAGTCTACCTGACCTCTTGTGTCCGGGTCCTCCTAGGCCTTTCCATTGTGTTCCTGCTTTGGATCATCCTTGTTCTCCTGGCCCTGCCCTCTTGGTCCTGATTCTCCTTGTTTGGGTCCTTCTGAGCCTTTTAATTTTAGTCCTGGTCCTCCTGGACATGCAGGTCCAGTCTCCTTAGTCTTCCTGGCTCTGGCTTTCTGGTCCTCTTGATCTTCATCAACCTGGTCCTGCTATCCCAGGTCCTGGTCTTTCTGCTCCATTTGGTACTGTGGGCCCTGGTCCTATAGTCGTGGTCCCCCTGGCACTCCTAAGGCTGCTCCTGGTCCTATTGGTGCTGATCCCGATACTCAAGGTCCTGATTGCCTTTGCCCTGATCTTCCTGGTCCCCTTAGTCCTTTGTTTCCTAGTCCTCTTAGAACTTTTCCTTCTGTCTCTGGCTGCCTGTGTCCCTGGTCTCAGGAACCTGGCACTCTTGGTCAAGGTCATGCTATTCTTGTTTTTCATAATCCTTGTCCATTTTCTCTGCTCCTCTTGGTCCTGTTCCTTATAGGTTGGGTTCTCCTGGACCTGAAACACCTGCTATCTTAGTCTTGGTCTCCTTGGTCCTGGTCATCCTGGTCCTTTTTGCCCTATTGTGATTGTTATCATAAACTTTGCCTTTTGACCATCATGACCCTTCCTGGTTCCCACAGTTTTGGCCCATTTGGCCCTGTTCCTTTGTGGTCCTCTTGGCCCTAGACACCTTGTCCTGGTTCTCCTCACCATCAGCCTCCTAGCCCTGGTACCATAGGTCCTGATCCATCTTGCTTCTTGTGTCCTGGCACTCTTAGTCTTTGTCCTCCTAGTTTGGGTTGTCCATTTTCTCCTGGAGCTGTTCCTTGTCCATTTAGTCCTACTGTACTGCAGCCATTTGGTCCTGGTCCTCCTGCCCACCACTGTCCATTCTACTTGGTCTTCCAGATGTTGGTTGGCTTTCTTACCTCATATCCTCCTCACTCTGTTCCTTCTACTTATAATGATTACTCTGCCTCACTTGGTAATCCAAGTCCTGATCCCTTAGGTTATCATCTTCATGACCCTCTTAGCCCTGTTTCTGGTCCTCCTGGCCATGATCCTTTTAGTTTACCTAGTCCTCTTGCTCTGGTCTTATGTGTGCCCTTGGTACTGCCCCACTTGGTCTTCCTGATCTCTGTCCTTCTTATCCTTGTATCATGGACGTACTGGCAGTTGCTCTTCAGGTCCTGATCTTTGTAGTCCTCTTCAATATGGTCCTGATCTTCCTGGCCCTTGCCCACATGACTATGCAATAACTTCTCCTGTCACAGATCATCCTAGCCTTTCCTAGTTCTGATGTTCCTTGACCTCCAGTTCATGCTAGCCTAAGAACTTCCTGACCCTGTACTTCCTGGTCTTGTTTTGACTGGTTGTCATTACCATGTGCTCCTGCCCCATGTCATTTGGATCCTGGGTCTCCTGTTTCACAGACTTCCTGTCCTGGACCTTTTCATTCTCCTCACCCTGTTTCATCTATCGGTCCTCCTAGTTCTGCTCCCCTACTTTATCTAGTTCCCTTGTTTCCCTGTACCTAATCCTTCTAATCCTGGTCACCTTGGTACATGTAGTCCTGGTCTTAGTCTGGTACTTCGTGTCTGGCCCTCATGTATTGGGTCTTCTGGTTCTAGCCCCACTGGCCTTGGTTTCCCTAGCCCTCCCAGTCCTCAAACCCCTTCATACTACTACTAGTCTGCTGTCTCCTGGTTTTCCTCTTCTACCTTATTCTTGTCCATCTGATCATAGGCCCCTCTATCATGGTCCTCCTAGTATTTGTCCTATTGGATCTGGTCATCCTCATCCCTATGGCACTGGTCCTTCTAGTTCTTATGTTGTGGATCACCCTGGTTCCTGTAGTTCTTGTCACCCTGGTTTAGTATGCCCCTGAGACTGACACTCCTGGAACTTCTCATCCTTTTCCCACTGGACCTAGACTTCCTCATCCTTTATAACCCCCTGATCATTGTAATCTAGAGTCTGCAGGTCTTGCTAACCCTGCTAGTTCAGGTTGTAGTCTTCCTGGTCATTCTGCTTCTAGCCCCTTTGTTCTTCTTGATCTGATGTCTGTGGTCTTGGCCCCTCTTGTCTCTGGTCCTTCTCTCCATTGGTTTCCTGGTACTGGTCCTCTTTGGTCTGCCTTCTTGGGTCTACTACTAATGGCCCTGGTTGTCCTCATCTCGCTGCTTCTGGTTGGTGCCCTCATATATTAGGTCTCTCTGGTTCTTCTTGTCCTGGTCTTCGTGGCTTTGGTCAGCTTAGCCCTCCTAGTGGTTCACTTCTTGCCCCTTATTCTCCTACTTTTCGTCCTCTTCCTCCTGCTGCTTCCTTCTCCAGCACCCCTCCACAATGACTTTAGTCAAGTACAGCCTCCAAGCCAGTCACAAAGGTTTATTTTTTTCTGACTACCAGATTTCTTTTGCTGAGATAGCACTGTCAAGCACTGAAATTAGGGCCTTTTAGAGGAAGGCCCTTACACTGCTTAACTTGTTAAAAATCAAAACTACCATCCCCAATATGCATTGTGCAGATGACTAAAATATCAGTGTGGCTGTAAGGGCCACTTATGACATGGGACCAATAAGCATCAATGCCTTAAACCTACTACGCTGGGTGAATGGTATGAAAAAAGTGTGTTTGTTCACAAACAGCAGAGTGAACTCCTCCTGTGAATTACCCAGATGCATTACTTACCTGTCTCCAGCTTTCACTTCCCCATTTCACAAAAGCCCCATTACAGTGTTGCACTAAATTGACCTCCCTCAGTACCCCAAAGCACTGTGCCCCAAACACCAATTTCCTATGTACTTGGCCCCCCCCCCCCCGGGCTCAGATACCACCTATCTGTCTGCATTCCCTGTTTGCTGCTGCTTGATGACTACTGCTGTGTTGCCTGATTTGAAACACTAAGCAAGCACAATCCCCCTTAAACAAAAACCTAAAACTTGCACAAGGCCTTCCATAAGAAGCCCAAAAAGAGCCCAGTCCTCAAAATCATCAAAAGGAGCATCATGAACATCAAAAAAACAATGTATTCTCATGAGTGATTAAAATACTTATGTAACATGCTTTAAAAACAGACTCAGATGTGACTGACGAGGGCTTTCAACTTGTTTTTTAATTACGGGTCGACATTGACCTTGTACCGTCTAGGAGAAAACTTCCTTATAATACCAGTCTTATATAGGATTCTAATATAAAAGACGCACAGGAGTACCACATGGTTTGCCCATTTTGAGGAGAGAGGACAATCATGAAATGAAACGATTTTATTGATGAGCCCTGAAGAAGTCCTCTAATAGGACGAAACGCGTTGGCTACCAGTGAAAAGAGAATATAAGAATAAAGAAACTTGTGAACAAATTTACTTGGTGGATTTGATTACTATCGATCAATGTGTGCGGATCAAATCATTTTTTGTAAATTATTGATGTGAAAAGTATTTCACATATTAAGAAACTATGAGGTCTTGTTTCTTTTGATCCTTGCACCAAATGCTAACATTTTCCCGAGGTATAAATAAGTGCGGTTTAAATCCAAGACCTCTTTTGTAAATCATTTTGCTTTAAAACCATAGTGAGTATTCTTTGCTGACAGCCAAATACTCGCTGACTGAAGTGAAAAATATCTGTGTGCCATATCGTGAAGCTACTGTTTCATTTCTACATGTCTTATTTGAATATTAGAATAAGGTAAATGTTTTTATTCAAAATTGATTTTATGTTTTTTATCTGTAAACAGCTTAGCTTAATTCATGCACCTACCTTTTTACGTTTGTATATGCACTTACTTTCAAATGCTTCACACATGTTGCAAGATGGCCACCACACTACTGGTGCACTGGGAATCACTTCACAGAATTTAAAGTATCTCAGTTTACCATCACACGGGCTAATTCCCACTCTTATATATAAAATCTCCGCTTCTGGTTGAATAGATCTTTGCCGTTGTTATAGAGAAGAAAAGAGCAATGTATCATATAAATTATCATCACAATCATTTGTCTAATATTTAGTAACCCTGGGCGGAGTTCCGCTATGCGGAACTCCGCGAAGTGGGAAAAAAACTCCGTCGCTTGCGGAGCGCGGCAGTTTCTTTCCACTTCGCGGAGACGGAGGAACTCAGGGATGTTTTAATGGAGATACTGAGGCATACTAAGCCTGCTGATGAGCGGGGTGTGGTGAACAGGGAGTGAAACAAAGGTGTGAGTGATTAAAACTGACTCTATGATCTGCTGACCAACTTAAATGTAGCATTTATAGGTCAGGATTAAAAAGTGCAACTTCGACAGACGGAGATTTAATCTGACAAAGGGTAGGAATGGTCCAGAGAGGGGGTTGTAGCCCGCACTACAACTAGGTTTGCAGTGCGAGGAGATGCCCGATGATGAAGCATGCCACCCACAGGTGGGTGAGGGGAATCATCCTTAGAAAGGGATACTCCTGCATCCCGTTACTATCTCTCTAGACCCAGGGGCCCACATTGTGTTTTCTACAATCCTTCTGCAAGCATCCTAAATTTAGGATTAAACCAATTTTGTCTGAATACTCTCACCATTGCATCTCTTTCTAAATGCGTTGAACCATGGAAGTGTAATTGGAAGCAATAAACTGTCCGGCAAAACTTGTCTGCCATCTCCTGACATCCAAATGTTATTTGCATTTTTCTCACACCCTGCTCAGATCCAACCCTGCTGTTCTGCTTCTGAAACATTTTCCTATATTCTTTTAAGCTCCTGCCATGCATCAGTCACTGACAACAACATCGAGAAAACAATCTCCTCTTCAGATTCATCCAAGAAAACCCTGTTGAATGTGCAGGCCACAAGTGCACAATGCCATGCAAATTTGTCAAAAAATCTGTTTCCAACATTTACATATCTATTTTCACTCCTGTGAGCTGCATATTTAACAACTGCAATTTCTGCTGGTTTCTGCTGTGCATCCCGTAACTTTCCCACATGTTCCCTATTCCTAATTGGGGTTCCAGATGAGGTCATGAAACCTCTTTGTTGACCATGACTGTCCAAAACCACGGACAACCCCAAAGTCAAATTGACTATCTGTAAATATAGTCACTCTCAATTGGCTGTTAAACTGCAAGTTCTTGTATGGGCAATTAATTCTGCAACTTATGCTGAGGTTACACCTTGAAGCCAGTAGGCTTCTGCAACTTCTAGAATTGTACAGACAGCATAAGCTGCTCTCCAGGTACCTTCATTATTTCATAAACATGAGCCATCAACAAACATTACATAATCAGGCTCGATCAAAGGGTTATCTTTTATGTCTGGCCTTGGTTTGATGCACAGGTCCGTGACATCTAGACAATCATGTTCAACTTCATCTTCATTTACACATAATAGTGTAGATGGATTTAGAACTTGACAGCGATTTAATGTTATGTTATCCGCTGCAAAATCTGTTGCTCGTACTCAGTTAGCCTACCGTTAGTCATGGACTGGGTTTTTGTTCAGGTAAGCAAACTCTCGACAGAGTGAGGGACCATAACAGTTTAAGAATATCCCATCACAATATTCTCACTCCTCTCGATACTAACTCCAACAGCTGCCACTGATTTAAGGCAGACAGGCAGACCTGCAGCTACAGGGTCAAGGGTAGCCACAGGTCTTCTTGTATCTCCATGCTTCTGAGTAAGCACTAAGAGAGTGCAGCCCTCCCTCTCACTACAAAACAATATAAACATCTTATTGTAATCAGGCATTCCTAGTGCCAGGGCACAACAGAGACTTTCTCTCAGCTATAGGAAAGCTTTTAAGCACTTGTTGTCCCATGGAAGCAGATCAAGCGCATATTTGTGTGTCAGCCTCAGTAAGGGCTTTGCCACTAGGGAAAAGTTAGGTATCCACTGTCTACAGTAGCCAACCATTCTCAAAAACATTCTGACTTCTCTCTGTATTCTGGGTGAATTCAGCTGTAAGATGGTTTCGACTCTCTTGGGGGGACACTTTCCTTGCTCCTTTCTCAAGTATATGCCCCAAGTATTAGACCTCTTTCTGGCAGCATTGCAGCTTACCTGGAGACACTTGGTGTTCATTCTCAGCCAGGTGATTTAAAAGTGCAATCATATCCTGTTTACAAGCTTCTCATGTATCTGATGCCACAAGCAGGTCATCAATGTATTGCACAAGAACTGAACTGTAGGGCAATTGCAGAGATTCAAGATTCTTTTTCAAGATCTGATTAAAAATGGACGGGTTCTCTGTGTACCCTTGTAGAACTCTGCACCATGCCAAAACGCACTCTCTGAACACAAATGAGAACAGGAACTGGCTGTCCTCATGCAAAGGTACAGAGAAGAATGCCTGACACAGGTCCATGACAGTGAACTGTTCTGCGGTGCACAAACTCTGAAAAAGGATGGTGACTAGATTTGGTACCACAAGACAACATAGAACAACAATGCTGTATGGTGGTGTTTTAGGATGCACAACATTAGGTTCACTGTAACTCAGACAGGTTCTACACCTTTAATCAATTTGATATCTTTTCCTGTAAAACCTCACACTACTGGGTTGAGTGTCTCTTTTAAATCTGGGGGCAATTCTTCAATTGCTCTCACTGGATACAATCATAAGCTTTTTCTTGTCGAGTCATTTTAAACTCTACGTCTTCATCATGTGTCTGAAATTCAGCACCATCCGGTGTACAGTAAATGGTGCAAAATAAATCTCTCCCTAACAGGTTTACAGGACTATAATCATAGACAACAAATTGATGATTTTCTTCAAATTAACCAATTTTTTACATGAACCTTATCTGAAACTGTGTTGGTAATCTGTTTATTTGAAACTCCTACAACTTGGATTTTCTTTCCCAAGAGGAGTAGGTCTGGGACTTCCACTGTTCTAACAGTGGATCGGATAGCACCGGTGTCAATCAAAAATGACACTTGGTGGCCATTACCTTCTCCTTCTACAAATGGTCCACTCTGGTCTACCTCCAGGACTGCGCCAAGCACACAATCTTCCTCCCCCTCAGGCACCATCATTGAGAACAGAAAGAGCCAAAATTGTCATTGTCCATCATTGGGAACTGTTGAAATGGGTTCTGATTCTGAAATGGATTTGAACTTGCTTTGGGCATTGGATTAGTATTAAATCTAGGGTTTCCCATATTTTGTGGGATCATCTACGCTTATGGAACCTGCATCATTGGAACTTGCTTCTGCACTTGCATCTGCGGAACTGATATGTTCTGCATCTTGTTTCCTCCTTGCATTTGAGCAATTCCACCCATTCTATCTGGATTAAGTCTGTACTCCCTCTTCCAATGCCCAATTTTATAACAAAGTTGACAAGGGGTTATTATTTTCAAAGTTGCAACATCTACACAAGAATTCGGATCAACCGGAACATCTCTACCTCTACCCTGCTAAACACCAACTCCTCCTTGACCATTTTGAGTCTGCATTCCAACACCTTGCATACCACCAGCATGTCCCGTAAAGGACTAATTCTGAAGACCTTTCTGAGCAAACTTCGTCTGGGCCAACATGAATTTTTCGTTAATCTTTTTCTGCTTCATCTCTTCTTCATTAGTGCAATACTTTGCATACCTCAGAAAATGATTTTGTTGCAAGCAAGTCACGTTTTGTTGTATGTGCATACTGATCTCTGGTCTTAAACCAATAGCAAACTAAGATAAAGAATACCCCATATCACTTGACTCAGGATATTCCCTTCCACTGTGTTGTTGAAACAAAGTTATTTTAATCTTTACCCAGTCAATATCCTTTGGAGGAAACTTTCCATTCAGAAATGTAATCACTACTTCATATTTTTCCATGACTAAAGGAGATGGAGCATTAGTTCAAGCATCTCTTGATGGCTCTGCACGTGGCCATTGTACAGCAACTTTACACTCAGCCCACAATGTCAAAGAATGTATTCAAATCAATCCACAGCACTTTCAAAATCTTGACAAATCTCAACTTTGTAAAATTATTCGCAAATGCTGCAAGATATCCTCTGATCTATTATGTTCCAAGGCACATAAACATATGCTCCACCTGGTATTTCTCTCGATGTATAAACTGAAGCTTCTCCTTCATCTGGGGGACCTGTCTGTGGTTTATTATTTATTTAATCTACTTCTAACTGTTTCTTCATCTTTTCATTCTTTTTTGCCCATTTACTCTCTAAATTGTCAAATTCACTCCTTTAGGAAATATTTGACTAATTCAGTTATGTGTAATCGCATCCCTAAGGAACGCATTGTTTCAATAGCTTAATCATTCAATTGTACCCTAAAACATTTCTGAAATGGGACACTTTTTGTAAGATCTACTTCATATTTTCTGGCAAATTCTGTCAATTTGCCATGTGTAATGGCGGCACGTCTAGTAATTTCTTTACATAAATATATCAGCTCCTCCTCTTGGCACTGGTTCACATGCTCAACATCTAAACATCCTCTACTAATTTCTTCTAATTACATTTTTAATCTTGGGACATTTAATGGCCTTTCCTCAGCTTGCTCTGTAATGAAATGCTGAATCGCTGTTTCTTTTTTCTCTCCCATTTCTTTGATCCATGAGGGAAAAATCCCAACCTCAAATAGTGTAGTCTCACCCTGTATTGTTGGTGTTGTAAAGACAATCCTACTCCCCTCTTTCAATCATTGAACTGTTTGCAGTGCTGTCCAAGCTACAATCTGTGAATTCTGTGAAGTCAGGATACACCCTGTAATAGTTGTCCCTCCAGCAGTTCCCTGAGCTACTGCATTTGGAATAAAATTAATCAGAGCAGTCATTTTGCACATTTCTAATGGATGTGCTGTCCCAACCCTAGTAGCAGGTTCAGGTACACTTACAATTGAAGCACTAATAGCTGGAGGAACATTCTCGATTTATGCAGGCACAACATTTGCTATTACAGGTTGTACAATAAGCTGTGTCATCTGTAGTGGTCTTTCAATTTGAACCATTTTTGGTTCAACAGGGGCTGTAGCCACTGTCGCATCCGATATCACAAAAGTAGTTATAGTTAGGACAATGTTTCCATAGGAAAAGCGTTTTTTGACTTGCCTATAACTTTCACGAATCTTAACGAAAGTTTCCAAAGAAAGTGTGCTGGTAATTCTAGATGTGCATGGAACATTTTGGGTTTCCCTGTCGCAATGGCGCAGGCAGGGAAATCTGTATTTGCTTTTGCTTGGCAGGAGCATTTTTGATTTTCCCTTCAAGCGGGACCAAACAACAAGCCTGCTCCCTGAGAGCATAAGATTTTAAAATACTCCCTCCTGCTGGGAGCGGACTTTTGATCTGTTTCCTTGCCTGCACTGCTGCGGGCAGGGAAACGGATCAAAATATTGCTCTCTCCCACAGGGAGCAGCTTTAGTAGCTCCTCCCTGTGGGCTGGAGCATTGCCAGCTCCCGCTGCATGCGGGCAGTCAGGGGGGTGCTGGGGGTCTAGGGACTAATCCCGCGGCCCCCAATAAGAGTGTGGTGAGTGCCCTGGGCAGGCACCAGGACCTCCACCTTTTACAAATGCCGGCCCCAGTGGATGGGTCCCTGGGGCTGATAATGGCTCGGGGAAGGGGGCACTTGTCTCCCCTACCCTTTATTTGTAGTAATGGCCCTAAGGGATGAGGTCCCTAGGGCCTAACAAGGTAAATGGAGGGGGGCCATGTGCCCCCCCTTAATTTTCAGAAATGGCCCTGGGGAATTGGGTCCCCAGGGCCTAACAAAGCTTGGGGAGGGGGGCCATGCGGCCCCACCTATATTTAAAAAGAAATAAATGGCCCTGGGGGATAAGGTCCCCAGGCCTACTAAGGCTAGGGAGGGGGGCCACATGGCCCCACCTCCCCTTTAATAAAAAGAAAGAGCCCTGGGGGATAGGGTCCCCAGGGCCAAACAAAAACTACTACCTACAAAACATAATCATAGACTTCGAGCAAGCCATGTTTCAGCCAACTTAAAAAATGTACCTCAACACAGACATACAAGGCTATTACTATCATTTCAATCAAAGCATATGGAGACACCTCCAACAATTAGTACTGAGTGTAGAATATGCTACAAACAGCCAATTTGCGTTCAAAATAAAAAGAAATTATAGCACTAGCCTATATCCTTGTCACAGAGGTAGCTAACCACTACAATTTACTAATAGAAAGCCCTTTCTATCAACAAAACGAAAACAAACTAAGCCCCCTAATGGATTATATCGAAGATACTTGGGTGGGCAGACTGCATCGCTCTGGGCACAGATGCCAACCCGAAATCCAAATGCCATGGTGGAATGTCTATTGTAGCAACTTGGCACAGGAAGCCAAAACAAACAATGCAGTGGAAGGATGTTCAATGCCTTCCAATCCACACTAGGCAGAACCCAACCTATAAATTTATAGAAGAATTACAGAAAGAGTAAAGCTACCAACAACTAGGAAGGCAGCAATCTGTAACCCAAATTGCACCTAAATTTAGCAAACAAACCAAAAGAAAATATGACATGCTACAATGTAACTCAAAATCTTCATAAACAACAAAGGAGTAGATTACTTAGAAAAAATAGCCAAAAGTATATTATAAAATATATAGTACCCTACAAAAATTCCAAAAACCTGTCACAAAATCTAAACCAAGATAAGAAATCATTTTTGATAAAAGAGTAAACATAATATTTTATTACACCAGTCTAAACATTAAATACAACTACAATATTAAATAAGACTGAGATAATAAAATAAGATATAAATTATTTACATTAAAAATGTAAACCTGATCAACCAAAAAGCTCAAAGAACAAACTCATGTAAAATAAATACAAAACATAAACCATACATTTCTAAATAAAAATCATATAATATCTACACAAGCAATAACATATAACATTTCCCACCCCAAAAAATGAAAATAAATATAACTTACTGTTCAGTAGCTGTAGCTCTTCTTCTGTATCCACGTAGTCAAAAATAAGAATCCACCAAAAATATTTTCCAAAAAGCCCCAAAATATGTGAAAATAAAACATCCCTCAAACCAATCCAAAGTATGTAGGAACCATTAAAACACCCCAAAAAGTGTTAAAAAAAGAAACTCTCCAGGTAACCCGGAAAAAAAGGAAATCTACGATAAAAATATTGGCATACTATAAATCAAAAGTGATCTCCTTAAAAGAAAATGTTAACTTCCAATGCCCATAGGACATGTTCGTTGACAAAAAAGCTATAAAGTAAACAAGATAACCCACCTGCAAAAAACACATAACATTCCCAAAAATATATATACATTACACTGAATCATCATAAATACGTAACATAAAATAATATATCATGCCATAATGAAACATTAGTAAAACAGTGTACGAAAACCCCAAATTACACGCTAGTAATAAATACTACTATTAATACAACTTAGGGCCTCATTATGATGTCGGTCGGAAAGGATTCCGACCGACTCAGGTTCAGGGAGTCTGACCGATCGATTATGATGGTTCCGAACACTGTTCGGTCGGACTCCCATTGGCTTCAATGTGAGCCTGTGTTCCGACAACAACACAGGCTCCCGTTGCATTGCAAAATGGGGTGGTTGCAGAAAACCCTGCACCCTGTGGCGGGCACCACAAGGTGCCTGCCACACTGTGCATGCTTTGAAAAAGGGGTCCCATGGGTACCCCCACGGGCCCCAACCGGAGGCCTCCGGGTGAAGGGGGCCTGCTACGGGCACCCAAAGTCAGTTTCAGACTGCCTTTTCATGTCAGACAGACCAAGTCGGAAAGGCTGTCCATTTAGCTGTACGAATCGGCTCCGACTGACTCAGATTCTCCGAATGCCGGTTGGAACCGAGTCCGAAGGACCCAACGGTTTCCTTCTATCATAATTGGTCGGTTGGAAATGTTTCCGAGTCGGTCGGAAACATGGGTTCCCTCATGGGTTAGGAAAATCCGAATGCCATTTGGAGCCTTTCCAACCGACATCGTAATGAGACCCTAAATGTACAAACAATTCACAAACAACACTAAAAGTAACCTCTAGTCCTGCTCCCCATGACCCCCAATCCTCAAAATCCTTAAACAAATCTTTAAAAAGGACTTACCTGTTCCGATGAACAGCAGTACCTTACCGCAATCTCGATCCTGGAAAATAGACAAAAAATGACACAAATAGAGCATAAAATAGAAGTCAGCTGTAAAGAAAATGGCTGCTATATGAGACTAAAAAGATTATCTCTCCATAGAAATTGATGGGAAAAAGTTTTTAAATGTTGGACAAATGTAACGTAAAACATGTGAAAATGTATATAAAATGTAAAAGAATGTAAAGTATAAATTAAATAATAGTATGAAATATTGACAAATATTTAGGGCCTTATTTCGGCTTTGGTGGTCTTCCAATGGGTCTGCCACGGCAGCGGTCCCACGAAGACCGCTAAGGCAGCGGTGAGCCGATCCATCGAATTCTGACTTTGGATATGCAGGTTCGTAATATGCTCAGTGGTGCCGGCGTCAGCACCACCAGCATATTCTGGCCCCTTGGATCCTTGATCCCGGCATAGGTGGCAGTCTGGGACTGACTGACCTCTGGTCGGCGTTCCCGACCACAGCATTACAATGGTGCGGTCGCATACTCCCATTTCTCTATGGGAGCTTGTGCTGCGGCTGTAAATCAGCCGTAGCACAAGCTCCTATAGAGAAATGGGAGTATCTGTTCATCCCGGCACCGCATGGCAGGTACCTCAAGGTGCCTGCCACACGGTGCAGAGATCAACAGGGGGGCACCATAGGTGTCCCCTCGGCCCCCACCCAGAGGCCACAGGGAGAAGGAGGCCCTGCTAGGGGCCCCCAAAGTCGGTTTCCTACAGGCTTTCGATGTCAGAAAGCTCGACTTGGAAAGCCTGTCGGAAACCTACATCGTAATCCCGACGGCAGACACACCGTCCATAGGGATTACGGTAAGGCCTCCGACTGGCCGACGAGCTCCTTGAGCCCATCGGAATCCAGCCGGAATGACCGGCCGGTTTCACTTTCGACCTGTGCATCGTAATGCGTCGGTCGAAAGTGAATCCCACGATGTGACCTGAGGTCAGAGGCTTGCCGAGTCTCACAGTAATGAGTCCCTAATGTACTTTAAAATATTCACTTTTAAAAAATCTCCCCACCCTTAGCCCCTTAAAACCCCATATCCTGCTGTTAAAACAATATTATAAATCCTTTATTTTTATACATTAATACAACTAAAAACACAAATTTCAACATTTTCATAAATTATCTTACTAAAACACAGATAAAAATGTAATAGATAGAATAAAACACACTAAACAATCAATTATATACAATATAACACAAGCGATATTACATACCATGATTTTTTTAAATCGATATTTTATTTAGATCAATATTAAAAACAACACTTAAAACAATATTTATACCTTTGATATACCTGTCGATTACATTTTTGACATCACGAAATTCTTCACACAGTATTTTTGTATCATGAAATTTTTAAACAATATTTTGTCCAAACACCGCCCAAATTAGATTATGTACATGGATCGTCCCTTTTACTTACTTATATTACAATTTGTTCCCTGTGCTCACATGACCATTAGCAAAAGACATGCCTCTGGGGACTTTCCAATGTTAATCTAAGCTCCTTGTCATTGTCCTATATTCCTGAACTGACCTCCAGCCTCTTGGCCAACATCCAGATTTTCCCTCCTATTTCGAATTCGTATTGGGCTTCGTGACAGCCTGGAAGCTTTTCCTACCAAAGTCTGCACCAATACTGATGACTAGCTTCTTCGAAAGCATGCAGGTCTTGACTTGCATTACAGATCTAGGCTGGGTTTTGTTGCAATCCAGTTATTTTTCCTGGGTCTGCACATCTAGGAATATCCTGCTCACTGCATAGGCTCTGAATTTGCAGGGCAAAGATGGGTGGAGTAATCAGCAAATTCATGGCTGGCAAGTGCAAACTAGATCTGGGCAAAAATGTTTATTATGCAAGTGAAATTCATGAAATTCCAAAATTGTGTGATATTGCAAAATGTGCAACATTTCTCAAAATTTTGTCTTATGCAATTTTCTCATAATATTTGCATGTGAGGTAGTTGCTTGCACAGTAAATGTGTTGGCAAAGAGACATTTTCTGCTCAAACCAGTCTCTTGTTGGTATCTTGCAAGACTTTTTTTTTAAAGTTAAGTGTGCGTTTTCTGTTCAAAGTCATGCACAATACTGGCAATCCAAAAATGTAATTTTGTGAAATATTTAAAAAAATATGTGATTTCACACATCCCTAGTGTCAACTTGATCACACCTGACAAATGGTCATTATTCAGCTCTTTTGAAGTCTCTTTGAGCTTCAGCTCATTGGTGACTTCTGGTGCGGCGTTCCTGTTCAACTGGCCCTCTGTTTCCAGAGACTTCCTGATTTCTGTGTTACAGCAGTTGTTAGTTTGGCTAAATATGCCCTGTTTAGCACTGCATCCTTGTTTCTTGAGCTACTGCTGATTATGAGTGTTCCTTGTTCCCTGCGCTAACGCTATTTTCAGTGCTAATTTCTCACTAATGCATCATTGATTGTAATATGACTTCCTTACGGGGTAGCAGTTTGAACTTTACAAATGGATATCATCAGTGCACTATTATTTCATCAACTTTCACTGATTCCATGAGATATCCTCTTCTTCAGGCATTACTTAAATATCCCTGCTTCCTTGGATCCCACTTTACCTGCTTTCTCAGTTTCCAATTTCCTAGTGAGCTTTATTCTCATCTGTTCTGCCTTAATTCACTATTTCTGGGTCTGCTGTGCTTGCTTGCCTTATGCCAATTGTTAAATATGTTTTGCTTCTTTCCTGTTAGGCAGTTTTCTTCTTTTGCTTCATGTTTATCAAGGCTGTGTAGTAAGTACTCCACCCTTGTGTGTTCCTCTGTGATCTCCAGAATTTGTGGGCAGAACTGTTTATCTAAGGGGTACTTCTTTTCCACTGTGACTATTTGGTTTGTGTTATAATTTATAATATCATAAAAATAACAGCACCACTGAACCTTCCTTTCCATGTCTGCCCAACATGTGGATATTTTGCCGACAGTGTCTGCAACACCAGCTGTGGATGAGATACTTACAGAGCTCATTCTTACTCTGTGGAGCTCTCTGAGTCCTTTACTCAACATCCATTACTGTTAATGCTATGTATTATCAGTATGCTTTGCACACCCTGGATTTTAGTTATTCTGAATGCTGAATTACCTTCATAGTGTTTGTTCTTTATGAGCAATGTCTTATTTGGTTACCTTTTACAGGGCTTCCTACTTGGGTCCCTCTTATCCTCTGACTCATTGACTGGTCTTGAGCAGCTATCTCTTGCCAATGTCATTTTCCTGTTGGTTCTCTTGTTACAACTCTCTAACAGACCCTTGACAATTCCAAGGGCTCAAAGAAGTACAAAATGCAGCGACCAGACTACTTCTTCACATATATGGTAGAAACTATATATCTCCAGCAAGTTCTTTTTTAGCTGCTTGCCAATCTTTAACTAATAGGTCAGTATACAATATAAAACTTAGATAACCACAAACCAAACTCACCAGACACTAACAAGCCTAGTTTGCAACTGAGGCCCTTACTACGATGGCGGTCGGTTGTAATGCCGACCGCTAACGTTTTGGGCAGGTAACCGTCCGACAATGTGTTGGCGGCCCCATCTGCCCAGTTAGGATAGGACCACGGTGCAAGCGGTCGTAAAATGCTTTTTTCCAATGCGGCTTGAGCTGTGGCCCAGGAAAAGGGCCGCAGCACAAGCCGTAGTAGAAAAAGGTACTTTGTGCACATCCATGCACCGTGTGCCAGGCACCATGTGGTGGCTTGCACACAGTGTATGGATGTGTGGGGGCCATTACATGTGCCCCCAGGCCACTTGATAGTGGCCCACAGGGGACAGGGCCCCTGCTTGGGGCCCCCAAAGTCCATTTCCGTCTGCCTGTTCATGACGGTGGGACCGCCATGAACAGACAGTCGGAAAGGGATATCCTGACCCTATGGCAGTGCATGCACCGGCACCACCTCCATTGTAAGGTTAGGAACATGACCGCTGTCCCGATGGGATCTTTGATACTGTCGGAGGTGGCAGTCCTATTGCCCGACCTCTGAGGTCCGCCCGGCTGCATTGTAATGCAGCGGTCAGACCAATGCCCTGGCCTGTTGGTGGCAGTCCATCCGCCATCGTAATGAGGGCCTCAGTTTGCAACTGTCCATCACTCATTAAAAAAAAAAACTCAACTTTGAAATGTAGTACACAGAAGGTATGAGTTTTACATTTCTCAACTACATGGGTAAAAAATGTAACCAATTGTATAAACCTTTTCCTCTCTATTACTTTTCAAACATTTCTTGTACTATGTTTGTTTAGAATTTCACAACAAACTCACATAAAATAAATTACGTTTACAGCACAACACATTACCTCCAGCAAGTTCATTCAGAAAGAAGCACAGTGTATTAACCAAACAATTGATACAAAAGCAAACCCTATAGAAAGTTGAAAATAATGATGTTTTCCCTTCACAAACAAGGTTAAATGTCAACCCTTACCAAGTTCTTACATTAATGCTCCAAGGCCAAACCTTGATAGTTTAAATGGTATTCCTTTACTATATATGACTTACAGAGTTCTGCCATTGCACCATTAGTATTTGTCTTCTCCTTGTGTCATTGGAGTGACATGTAAAAGAGGTCTGTTACCCCAAGACAACCATTTTATGGCAAAGCAGAGCCAGCTTTAGGGCAGTGCGACTAGTGTGGCCTCACTAGGCACTGACCTGGAGGGGGGGCGCTGACCTCAGGTGCGGGGCGCAGTCTTTAGCAATAACTTACAATTTAAAAGCAGCTGATGCAGAGCTCCTTGTGCGTCCAGCTTTCAGGCAGCAATAAAGATGTCAAGATAACTCTTGTGATTAATGTTCCTGCTAGAGAGAGCAATCAGAGTTTTGTCAAGTGGCAGTTTTGACTTGCCATAAAGTAGCACAGAGTGTTAATTTGCCTGCTGCAAATAACAGATCTGTATTTAAAGTGGATAGCTGAGTGGATTCGTAAAGCCAGCCTTTACCAGCGCTTGAAAACAAATGAAATGCTTGTGAGAGAGGGCCTATGGAGAGATGAGGGGCCCTTTTGCCTGGTGGTAGTGAGGGAATCTGAGAAGGAGGTCATGGGAGGGGGGCGCTAAAAAAGATTGTTGCACCGGGCGCCACCAGCGCTAAAGCTTGCCCGGTGGCAAAGCACCACTTTAATTTTCTTCATGTGCTAGAATCATCAATGTCAATGAGTATTATAAGTTTTGAATTAAGAAAATAAAAATACCATTCAGAAAAACAGTAGGCCTAGGGATAATTTAAATTACGTGGGCAAAATTAACAAAATGTTGCTCGGTTACACATCACACGCTTTTGCATCATTTTCACCCACAACTAACTCGCTCATGCAGAAAATAACTCATCCAAAGACTTTTTCTGCTCGAATCAGTCTCCCTTCCGGTATCTCACATGAGTTGTTTACACAAGATACTCCATTGAGTGAAAATTGTCAAGTGAGCTACCAGCAAATTCCATTTTGCTTTAAAAGAAGTTTCTAAAACTTTCTCAAGAAAATGCACACATTTGCTCACCTACCTTGGTCTGCTCACTACCTTAGGTTTGCTGCTCAAGTGTCACTGCTTGGGGTGAAAAAGGACAGTAAGTGCTTATGAATTCGCTATGTGATATAGTTTATTTGACTATGGAAAAGGGATAGGGCTTTGCATGCTCTTTAGCAAAAATACAGTGCCTCAAGATTCCTTTGTCAACTGCAATGACAGAAAAAAGGAATTTGACAATCATTACCAAAATTATTTCTGGACCTCTGGGACAATGTGAACAATAGCTTGTATCATACAGTGGCTTCAGTTAAAGATACACCTACAGACTAAACTGTTGCTTTCCACTTCTTGGTCATTGCCACATCCTAATCCTCAAGGAATCAGTGTAAAAGGGAACACAAAATAACAGGTATTGAGACTGAGGAACTTGAGTACAGCCAACAGGAAACAATTTTGCACTGTAACTATCAGCTCAGTAAAATCTGCTGTTGGCCAAAGACATGCCTTACAACTGCCCAAGAGTGCCCTTCTGCTCTGCTGGAGGTTTCTGTCCTCCCTGCGCTTGCCTTAGGACACCTGCATTATTATTTGACAGGTGTACCGCCCCAGTCAAACTCTCCACCTGTCACTGTCCCCAGAGCAGATATCTAAGTCCTATGTCAAACTGAAGACCAACTTTCTCTTCATTGCCTATTCTAGCAAACAACACCAGGCCACAATTTACTGTACTGGCGTGGAAACCTGGGACCTCCTCTGCCCACCTTGCCATTAGCCCAAAATCCCTTGGCTTCCATAATGGAGAGTGACCTCAGCTTCAGAACACATCGCACACTAACCCATGACCACATGCCACCAACTTTTCCTGCTATTACAAGTAAAACCTTTCCTACCAGAAGCTGAATTCAAAATAACAATACAAATTTTTACCCTGATGGAGATGAGGCTCTTTTCTAGGCTTGGGAGTAATTTTCAGCAATTCTGCATTACTCTTTGATGCGGAATTACCAATAATTACATGATTACGCTAGCTCACATATTTAAGAGCGATTTTGGAAGAAAATAAGCATGGAAACAATTAATTTAGCAAGCGCAAGCTGACTGCTCACATTGGTATTCATTTTATTTTGTATTAGCGCTATTTTCTTAGTGCAAATTGCAGCCTCGTGTCCATTTTGGCGGCAATGGTGTATTTTGGGCTAAACAAATATTGCCAAATGCTGGGAGTAAGTTGGGGGAAAAATCACTCTGCTGTTCGTTTCTAGTCCACTTAATGCTGTTTCTTAGCTCAAAATGTATCCTTGGGTCCATTTGGATGCAGATGGGCATTTTTGCGCTAAGAAAATAGTAGTAAATAGCAAATTACTCCTCTTGCATAATTACGCAGTAACTTGCGTAATTTTGTTGTAATTCTGTGTATTTACGTTACAGCAAGTTATGCGAATTATACCCACCACTACTCTTTTTACTGCCATTCTGGAAAAGCCCCTGGGTCCACAACAGCTCTCCTCTCTGCGATAAGTGTCCTACCTGCTGTGTGTTACCTCATGAAAGAATAATGGAATTTTGACAGAAAAACACGTAATAACACATATTCTTTTTTTAAATAAACAGCATTGTACTCAGAGTGGTCAACAATGGTGCTCTACAGTGCCTGGCATCAAAAATCAAGCTATTCAAGGTCTCCAATAAAGCCATAGCAATGATATTGGCAGATGACTGACCAGTATATGCAACAAAAGAAAACACCAAATTTCTAACATGCCCTTAAAAGATCAACTGATATCCCCGTTTTAATTCACCACCCTCAGATAAGAGCTCAAAGCCCTGGTCTTCAAGCAACACTTGGTCAAAGTGTAATTACAAATCTGTGTACCCTGCATCTAAATGTCCCTCCCACTGTAGGCCCAGAAGTCAGCATCTAACCCTCTTCTCTTAGACTCCTTCTAACCCTACTTGATCCCCATCCGACCTTGTTATTCCGCTTAACCCCCACCCCCCGCCCACATATGTATAGCTCTCCATACTAGAACTGTGCTTCATAACAGCTAGGTTTGTTCTATATAAATCTCCAAATATAAACATTTCAAATATTGCAGGTGACATAATCCCAGTTTTAAAGAAATGGATATTTACTAATATTTACGGATGGGATATGTAATCTCAAAGAACATTTACATTTCAATTACAATTTCAAGTTTTGAGTTTACATGGTTCAGTCGGATGAAAAACCCATAAAACAATCACACAAACCCAATATCATCAATGACAAAAGGCAATAAAGAGCTCATTTATGATTCAAATACAATTAAAAAGTGATAGTTAACACAGTGTATACTTATTTGCAAATTAATAAACTCATCATCGTTATACAATTTTCGGAATTTGCCTATGAAAGGTTTACACATATCTCTTTCTTGTGGATCTTATATGAAAAGCTCTTAACAATCATAAAATACAGTTATTCTTAGTGTATTTGGGTAGAGAATAAAATAATGCAAGTTGCATACTAGTTTCAATGATATCATCCTGGCATAGGCGTTATCAAGATGCAGCTTTACTCCATTTTCTTGTCACAACAACATTTGGTAGAATTCCTAATCTGAATTTGACATAAGTTGATCGGGTGCATGGAGGGTACAAACTCTTGCCATCAGACTTACAGCCCTTGACTTTTTTATTGGCAAGATAGATATTGCCACTGGGCACTAATAGTATAAACTCTAGATTAAAGATATCAGTCCATTCATGGAACCTTTACTTCACTATAAGCCCATGCCTAGCCTCTAATGTGTCAAGGGAGTCACATTGACTGGGGATTGTAGCACAAGCGAACCATGGAACCAATAAAATAAGCTCCCTAGTTAGAAGATCTCTCAGAGTATTTCTGAAAGCGTGTCAACAGCCATATCCAGAAAAAGAAAAGGTTTAGGTGGGGTTTGGTGTGAAATAGTTAAAATATGCAGCTCCTCATGGAGGAAAACTAGGTAGGGGGTCGCTGGAGAAAGTGACTATAGTGATTTGGAAACAATATTTTCAACAGTAATCAGGCAGATAACTTTGTTCCATCAAGCGAGTTCTGCCCTGTAAAATGAACTACCAAGGCACCAAGCATTCTAAGCAGCTAAGATTGCTGAAAGCAAGACAGTGTAAAGGTTCCAATAAGTATAAAATAATCCAGCAGGAACAGGTTCAGGATAAATTGGTATTTATTACCAAAAAGAAACTCCAGCCACATCCAAGTACATCTTCAGGAAAATGCAACTGTCACCAAACTCATAGTTCAACTATCTACATTCCAAATGGAATATTCTACAGAGGCAGAATATTCAACTATGTACATTCTATGTAGAACACTCTGCAGAAGCAGAACAAAATCAATAGAAACAAACAAAGTATAATGAAGAATATCACACATCTTCCCTCCATAGAGAAAAGAATAAAAACTAAACATTTTTTATCTTGACTAGACGATTAAAATTCCAAATGCCTCCATCATTGAGCTTAGCTGCTCCTTTGAATATTTTAGCAACTGTATAGGTTTTGCTGAACTTAGAAATATTTCTTGATCTTCCAGGCAATTTAACTTTAACCGTATCACCAACATTAACTAGAAAAGGTTTCACAGCATGACGTACATCGTAATTATTTTTCCTTTCATTCTGAGCAATCAATTCTTTATCATGTGAAGATTGCAATAATTCATTTCCAACAGCATTGTCACTATAGTTTCTGACCCCTGGTGGCTCAACAAGAGAATATGGTTTGTGTTTTTTAAATAATTCAAATGGACATAAACCTGTGGTAGAATGAGGAGTGAGTCTATACTCCTCAACTCTCTTCTTCAAATCAAGTATCAAATCTTTACTGTTACACCTTGAAATCTGAATTGCTTCCTTCAAAGTTCTGTTAAATCTCTCGATCATTCCATTTGATTCGGGATGATATAATGCACATCTTTTGTGTGAAATTCCCCTACTGGTCAAAAACTCCATCATCTCTTTGGAGACAAATTGAACTCCGTTATCTGTAAGTATTGATCTAGGATTACCTTCTCAAGCAAAAACTTCTGTTAAAAATTTAATCACAGACGTGGTATTGATCTCATTAGTTATACCAATCTCAGGCCAACGTGAAAGCATATCCATTGCCACCAGCACATATTTGGGAACACTACCAACATTGATAGGTCCTAAAATATCAATGGCAATTTCTTCCCATACCTCAGAGGGAATTTCTCTACACACCATGGGAGATTTTCGTACCTTAAGATTTTTATCACTCAGCTTGCACTTAGAACAGTCACGAACCAACCTCTCAATCAAAATATCCATCCCTGGCCACCAATATTTGGATCTCAAACGTTCTTTAGTCTTACAAATCCCTTGATGTCCCTCATGAGCTAATCCAACCAAACGTTCTCTGATTCCCACAGGAGGAACCAATCTTCCACCTCTAAAAAGAACACCATCACAAACAGACAATTCATCGACCACCTTAACGAATCCAGCCAAATCCGATAACAAATTGTTGATGACTTCTTTTTGAACTTCATCTTTCTCAACCTCTTGACTCCACTCTTCCTCCGTAACACAACCACCTGTCACAATACACACGCTAACAATTTCTTCCTTGCACCAACCATTCTCTTCAACAGCATCAGATCCATCTGCAGACATCCTTGACAAACAATCCGCAATTTTATTTTCCACTCCAGGTAAGTATACAACCGAGAAATTAAAGTCCTGTAGGGCTACCAACCATTTGCAAATTCTAGATGAGATGCAATCTAGGCCCCTTTTCATGAAAATGTCTTGCAGAGGCTTATGATCAGAGCACACAGTAAATTTGACACCCCACAAAAATTGTTTAAACTTTCTGACAGCCCAAAATATCGCAAGAGCCTCTCTTTCAATAGTTGAATAACGCTCCTCTGCTCCTCTCAAAGACCTTGAAGCAAACAATACAGTAAGTTCCTCTGATCCACATCTTTGTTTCAAGACAGCTCCAAGCCCTTTAATACTAGCATCAGTATACAACACACATGGTACACCTGGTATAAAACTTTTTAATGCTTGAACAGAGACAAGAGAATTTTTCAAATCTTCAAACTCTTTATCACATTCCACAGTCCACAAAAACTGCACATCTTTTCTTAGAAGATAGCGCATAGCTACAGACCTGCTTGCAAGATTAGGCACAAAACGAGGCATAGAACTCTACCATACCAAGAAAAGTTTGTATGTCCTCTTTCTTTGTAGGTTGAGACAATTTAGAAATAGCTTGCACCAATTCAGGTTTTGGACTAACACCATCGCTTGAAATCATATAACCCAAGTAAGTTATCTGACTTAAACCAAATTTACACTTACTCAGTTTCAATGTTATACCTTTTTCTTCAAAAATCTGCAAAATCTCTCTTACCTTACTTACATGATCACTCCAATCATTGCTGTATATCAACACATCATCTTGAAAAAATCTCACTCCTTCTAATCCTTTCAGCAATGACACCATTAATCGCTGGAAAACAGATGCAGCGGAACATAGTCCAAATGGCATTCGATTGAATCGAAATACACCAAAAGGTGTCACAAATGGAGTCAAATTCTTGGACTCATCACTTAATCTAACTTGATGATAAGCAGACATCAAGTCAAGTGTAGTGAATTACTTGGCACCACCAATCAAAGTCACCATCTCTTGAATATTCGGAAGGGGAAACTTGTCTTCCACGACTTCTTTATTCAAATGGCGAAGATCCACACAAAGACGAATTTCACCAGAACTCTTGGTTGCAACGACCACTGGGGCCAACCACTAAGGAGACTCCAGAGGTTCTATAATACCCTCACTCTCAAGTCTCTTCAATTCATTCCACACAGCATCTTGCAGACTCAAAGGCACGTTCCTCACCTTACATACTACTGGAACAGCACCATCCTTCATCTTTATGCGATGAACATATCCTTTCACACATCCAACTTTCTCTGCAAACACTGTGGGAAACTCCTGACGGAATTAATCGGACAACATATCAACTTTTCTTACTTGTACAGGAGGATCCATATTAGGATCTAAGACAATTCCCAGCAATTTTTGTTGTTGCCAACTCAAAATAGAATCTCCCTTAACAGGCACATACAATTTTCCCATAGCTTTGTTACCATGAAATTCAAATTCAGCAAAAAAATACCCAACCAATTCAATTGGTTTACCACCATAACTATATGGTGTCACATCAGGAGCCATGAGAGAAATTTGTCCTTTAAAAGTTTTATCGAATTCAACATCAGAGATTAAAGACAATTTCGCACCTGAATCCATCATCATCATTATTCCACTACCATTCACGGAAACTATGTCTGAAGGATGAGAACGACTCACTTCATGTACCTCATTGACATTAATATCAGAGACTTGTAATAAAATGTCTCGCTCTAGTTCTCCTACAATATTGATTTTCTTTTTTTTACATTTGGTGACTTGCAAAATTTAGCAAAGTGACCTTTCTTTCCACATACCCTACACACCATGTGTAATGCAGGACAATACTTTGAATTTGCCATATGATACGGATTTCCACATCTGTAACAGAAACCTTTAGGTTTTGTCGATGCAAACGTTTTACCTTTGGAAGAAGCAACAACATTAACACCAGATGTTTCACAAGCAGAATCTGACTTAACAGTACCCTTTGTTTTTTGTAATTCTTTCATGCACTCACTTGAGTGTTCCACTTGTTTTGCTATAATAAGTACTTCTGACAATGTGGGATCATTTTTACACCATAGTTCTTCTCTAATTTTGTCACTCCAACATTCCAACATAAATTGATCGCGGATTCTCTCTTCTGTATTTTCACCAAAATTGCAAAGAGAAGCCAATTTCCTCAATGCTGTAACGAAATCTTCAACAGATTCACCTTCATGTTGCTTCCTTTTACCAAAATGAAATCTTTCTAATATTATCGAAACCTTAGGCAAAAATTGTTTATCTAATTTCTCTATAGCTTTTTCAAATTCATTCAAACCATCCCCATCTCCCTCATTCACTAAATCAGGTAAATTCTCATAAGTATCTTGACCTTCAGCGCCTAGGCAATGGACTAGCAGCGATGTATTTTTCTCAGAAGATAAATTGGGACCTGTAACTTTAACATAATTTAAAAATACTTTTTTCCATTTAGACCAAATTAAAGGTGGATTACCAGGAGACGTAAGAAAAAATGGAGGAGGTGCAATATGTTGCATAATGAATATGAATAGTAGAATACACTGGGGTTGTATCCGATATGATATCCGAAAACCACCTGTTAAAAGCAATGTGAAATGAAGAAAAACAGAAAAAAGAGATATGGAAAATAGTATAAATGACACAGAAGTGAGAAATGAGAGAGGGTATGTAACGTTGTGAAATTAGTAATATAAGGAGTGAAAGAAAAGAAAGAGAGAGAGAAGAAAAAGAAAAAAAAAAATTATGATGAAAATGAAGAACAAGAAGTGAAAATATCAGACTTAACACGAAGAAACTAACATTAATTGCAGAACAGTCCTCTTTCTATGTTTATCAACATCAGGAAGTCAAGAGGAAGTGCAGTAATCCTTTAATGACCAGGCGTGTCGCAGAGGAAGTGCTCCGACAGTCAAGATGACAGAGGACACGGCAGGAAACCGATGAAGATTCCAGCTGAAAGACGTGCTTAATCAGCGTGAAGCCGCGATGTCCTGACGTGGTGAAACATAAGGTATCGGCAAAATAAAGAACGTGTACACAATGTAAAACGGGAGGCCCAACACTATTAAATTGTCGGCCTCGTGAAGAGTTGCATGCAAGAGCTCCAGTGCGCGTGTGATTTTCTGCGCGCGTATGTTTCTCTGTGAGAAGGTGCTCGCGGCCAAGAGCAGAATTCAATTGTAGGCTGCGCGAGCGTCTCTTGCGTCGTGCTTGCGTATACTTTCAAAAGTCAACAAGTACAGCGCTAGAGTTTACTTTAAAAGAAGAAACAATAAAAAACAAATTCCTCTGTCTGGCCATATGACTTCACTTGAGTAAAAAACTGCACACGAAATGTTAAGGTAAAGAGATGAATAAATGAAATTCCAAACGGTGAAAGTCACGCACAAAAGCATTTATCCAGAGGAGGAGTGGTATAAATAACGCTCATCACCAGTCATAACTTAAAGGGAATCCTCAGAAGTAGTTAAACACTCGGTGGGGAAATAAAGGAACTTACTTCCCATATTGTAGAAGTCAAATAGGGTAGCTTCAGAAATGAAGGAACTGGGTGTTGAAGTTTCCTCTGCCCAATCGTCGCCAATGTAAAGGTTCCAATAAGTATAAAATAATCCAGCAGGAACAGGTTCAGGATAAATTGGTATTTATTACCAAAAAGAAACTCCAGCCACATCCAAGTACATCTTCAAGAAAATACAACTCTCACCAAACTCATAGTTCAACTATCTACATTCCAAATGGAATATTCTGCAGAGGCAGAATATTCAACTATGTACATTCTATGTAGAACACTCTGCAGAAGCAGAACAAAATCAATAGAAACAAACAAAGTACAATGAAGAATATCACACAGTCATCAAACTTGCATTTGAAAGACTGCAAGCCAGCCATTGTTGATCTGATGATGTTTCTAGATTTTTTCAGCTGTTTGGCACACTTGCCAGATATGGCAAACCAAATTCCTAAATCATCAAACTCTGATACTTAGGTCAAAACACAAACCTTTACTTTGAACCCACAGCCAATATTTTAGATTTGTGCTCAATAAGCATGTTTAGATTCCGTGCCGTAGTTTTCAAACCCTGACAGAAGCAATACAAGTTATTTTTCTGTACGAGCCCATAAAAGAGCATTGTCAGCTTAAACTAATATTGGCAGTTGGTCAGAAACCTATTCTGGAACATTGAACTGGATTGCCTTTTGATCAGCATTGAGGCCATTAATAAAGATATCAGTAAGGAACCGGGCTGAGGGCAGATCCTTGCGGAACGTCAAAATTCTGTGGTTTTTCCGTTGGCTGGTAGTGACCAAGAGTAACCACTTGGTAATGAAGGACTTTAGCCAGGCCAGGGCTAGGTGGGAAATACCGCAAGTCTTCAGACGATGCACTAGAATGTCGTGGGAGATGGTATCAAATGCAATGTCATGACAATGAATCTGGAAGGTTGGTGACAGTTGGAGCTGTGTTTGCCTGGGGTCAGTGTTACTGTATAACTTGCTTTGAATAAAGCTTTTCTTTCATTGATTTGTGTCCTGGACTCACCAAACTGGCGAGGAGGATGTTAACAACGCCTTCAGGTAGAGGAGAACTGACCCCACATAATGGTGCTGTTCGAGCAGGGGGCTACTTGGTGTGGAGCTGTGGAATTCAAACTGCATCCCTGCTATTGTATGAGGCTCCTGGATCGAATTTGAAGGATCTCTGACACAGCACAGTAAGGGATCAGTTGGCTAGAGAACTACAGACACTCTGGGCGTGAGTTGGAGCTCATGCAAGGCACGCACTGATGGGATGCGTGTTGCAAGCACCGCACGAGTCAGACGAAACACTTTGTTCTCGTGTGCTGACCCTTGCGACTGTACAATTGGTCACAATGATCGTCAAGTGAAGAGCTGCTCGAGGAGCGCAACGGCGAGGAATAGTCATTATCTGATTTTAGTACAAGGATCTGCGGAAATAAGACGGGCCTTGACGTGCCTCGGATTGACTCTGTGCTGACGAGGTGAGGAAATAAGCCATCAACGCTTATTGGGCAATACATGCAGAGGTGTGTGTTCATACCGGATGTACATAAACAGCGAAGAAGGACTAGTGAGCTTAATGAAGGCATCAGCAAGAATGGAGGTAAGAAGAGGAATCTGGACACATTAAACGATGGTGAAAACTTTTCTTATTTTTTGTTGTTTATTTCAAGAAGACATCTTTGTTCAGAGTGGGTTTGGTTTGTTAAATTTTGTGTGACTAATTACTAGTCAAAATGGCTGTGCAAGCAATAACTGCTCCTCCCATGTTGTTGCAGGAACCAGGGTCTCCTGCCATGTCATGGGAGGATTGGAAGGAGGCATTCAAGACATATTTAGAGGCAATAGGGGGAGATGTCTTTATAGTAAAAAGAAAGGAAGTTATGTTAAAACACAACCTAGATGTGGAAGGGAGAAATGTTTTGAAAACATTACCAGTGCCAAATGGTGAGGATGGGGAGAATGGTGATAGGTCAGATGCAGAGGAAGGATCTGACGATGAATTTGTCAAAGCAATGAAGGCGTTGGAGGAGACTTTTGGTAAAAAGTTGAGCAAAGTGTTGGAAAGACACAAATTCTTTTTTTGTGCTCAGTTACCGGGTGAAAATATTGAAAAATATGTGGCAGTATTAAGAATGTTATCTGTGTCATGTAAATTTTTGAATTTACAAGAAGAGGTCATTAGGGACCATATTTATCAATAGGACTGGTAATGTCAAAATTCAAGAAAAATTATTACAACTGAGAGATCCTTTGTTGGAAAAAACTATTAGCATAGTGCACCGCATTGAAAATACCTCACGTTATGTTAAAGAACTTAGCAGAAGTCATGATAAGGATAAGGTAGATGAGAATAATTTGAACGCTCTCCAGAAAGGTAATCCCAAGCAAGATAAGTCTGTTCGAGTAAGGTATAATAAAGTCTTACAGAAGGTGGCAAGAAAGAGACAGTGTTTTAGGTGTGGAAGCACACCTCACATTGCTGAATCTAGTGCATGTCCTGCCATTAATGCTCAGTATTATAGGTGCAAGAAAACCGGTCATTTCTCTAGAGTATGTTGATGGGCAAGCATGGAGATGAGTAAAAGCAACATGAATTTAATTAGGGAACATCAAGGGGAGGAGTGTGATGACATATCTAGCAATCAGGTGGAAGTGTTAGTACTGTGTGATGTTGAGGAGCATGATCATGTTGTGGGTGAGAACTATCATCTGTGTAGTTGAAGTGAATGGTCTTGATGTGCCCATGTGGGCAGATTTGTGCTCTTCTTATACATTAATTGACAAATCTATGTCATCAGCGAATGTGAATTTTACGCCAAGTGATGTTGTACCACAAGGATATTGTGGTGTCACATTACCTGTAATGGGATACTTTGAAGCAAATTTGTCATAGAAAATAGGAGTGCATGTGGAAAAGTATATGTGGTTGAGAAAAGTAAAACATTATTTGGATGGAAAGAACAACAAGCATTAGGAATTATGCTTGATCCGAGTCATCTGGATCAGGTGTTACTTACAACACAATCCGATGTAGACAGGTGGAAAATGGTTACCCTAAGTTATTTTCTCAAGAATTGGGATGTTTGAGGAAATTTGAACATCGCATAATTTTGAAGGAGGGTGCAGTGCCTAAGATGCACAAAGTACGGAATGTACCTTTGGCCTTGCGGAAACAACTGTCTGAGGAGTTGAAACGTTTGTGTGGCGAAGGAATTATTGAGGCAATGGAAGTGTCTGAATGGCTAAATCCAATAGTTCTGGTGAAAAAATTCAATGGAAGGATACGCATGTGTGTGGATCTTAAAGATGTCAATGATAACATTTGGGTGGACAGACATCCGCTTCCTAAAATTAACGAAATGATGAATGTGAGGAAGGCAAAATATTTTACTACACTAGGTTTGTCCAGTGCCTATCATCAGGTGCGATTGCATCCTGAATCCAGGCATTTAACTTCATGTATTACTCCTGAAGGAGCATTTCAATTTAAACGCATGCGTTTTGGATTAGCTTCGGCATCTGCTGTGTTTCAAAGGGTCACTGATAGACCTTTTTTACTACTAAGGGAGCATGAAAAGCAACACCTTGTATTGCAAAATGGCTGTATAGGTTACAGGAAAGCCAAGTCTCACAAATATTTCACAAAGACAATTCAGGAGGGTTTGTGTAAATAGTTTCATGGGTCTGAGGTTTTATCTATTTTTTGTATATGAGGACTTTTTCAGCTCTCCTCCAAGAACCTGGTATATAACCAGACCTCACTATTTCCTTGGCTACTTTCAATATACAGGGGGACCAAAACACTAGATCATTACTCTAGCCCCTGGTACCTTATCAGAGTTAGGCTCTTTCCCCAGCTTCAACTTAAGGCAGACTAGATAGTTTTACTCTGGAAAGGCTATTCAAATCCAGCTTGATAGTAAATAGTCAATTACAATTAGAATTACAAGCTGGAGAAGTGCCTTTACAGTAATTAATGTCAAATAATCATTTATATTAAAAGTTGCTTTTTTTGTAAATCTGATAGAAAAAGAGTGAAATACAAGCCCTCTATTTATTATTCTATTGTGGTCTCAAATATCCATTATGATATTAGATTTCAGAATAACGTTTTCATGCAATGTTTTACATTGCAACCAATGATGTTACATAAATCTAAAAAAAGACATATCATTTCTGTTTCATGAGCTAAGACTACACAAACTCACCTATATTACTTCATGAATGGGACTAAAACCAAGGGGCTTAATTAGAGATTGACAGACGGGATACTCCATCAGAAATGTTGTGACTAGCAACATACTATCTTGATTAACTGGTAAAGCACAGTCCTTCTGGCTGAACTTAGATCCAGCAATGACAAAGAATCTCCTTGAGGTCTCTCATGCATGCAGTAATTAGGGGACCAGCAAAAACCACCATCTAGTGAGACAGTTTGCTACTCTGGGGAAAACAGTCCAGGTGCTTCTGAATGTGATCAGAAAGTTTAGTGTCAGGATAGGAAAGAGTCGGAGACTCCAAGACCACTTGGCTCCTAACTGCTGTATGACGGAGAGCCGTATTATTACAATATCACAGAGCTATTCTAAAAACAATTAAGAATGAATTGAGTTAATGAGAATCTGACTGCCACATTATACAGTGTAATCTCAAAGTAATTAAGGAATATGTGTAATAGTACTCCGGTATACTCTTTTCTGTACTTTTCCTTGCTTTTGTGAATTGGCCCCAAAACATTTAAAATGGGAATACAATGGTAGTATTCAGCTAATATTCATATACAGTTTATACAAATAGAAAGAACTGTGCCCCGCAATTTTACTAATAGGGAGTTGAGGGATTCAGAGTTAACTCACCAAGGCATGGAAGAGTGTGTAAAAGAGTGCTCCTGATGTACCTCTGCCGTACTTAGAAATGTTTTTGTGAATCAGCCCCAAAGTATCTCCAGGCCCCAAAACCTACCTTCCAACTTATTCTGCATCTACAGCTCCGCCGGGAATAATCTATCTAACCAGAAAAAATGTGTCAGTCTATATGTTATCAAAGGTAGCAGCTACATGCCAGGCATAGCACCAACCATCAGCTGCTAATATGCCACTACCCTAGACTGACACAAAGCGCTGCTGCAAACTCCAATCACAGACATTCCCGTGGATGCATGCCCTAAAAGCTCACCTCACAAAATAACTGGATACCACCAAGAACCAAAATGAGTCCACTGACCCACAAAGCAAAAAACCTCAACATAGGCTCTTCCTGGATTTAATTGTAGTAGAGCTTCATCACCACCCTGCAAGGCGGAAACTGTTGATAGTTGAAGGCTGCTGATAGAGGAAGCGATCACATCTGCTAGAGGTAAACGAATGTCATGAAGATGATGACCAGCTGCACAGTCACACCAAGCATGTCCTGCTCCCCCTCTCCTGGAAGAAGCACCTCCTCCATGTTGTGAAGCAAGGTAAGCAGGGTTCATTCTCCAGCAGCCATGGCACCGATGCTCTATTCCAAATATGGAATATTTCTTTGCCAGTCTTACTACAAAAGGTAAAACTGTGCAATACTACTGTGGTTTGACCAAAATTTGAAAAGCACATCAATGAAACTGTGCCCCAAGGCAGCTGACCCAAAGTTACCAAAGGCTAATAGGGACTGACTGGAAGCCCCTAGCAATTCACACCTAAAATGATGGAAAAATGCTTAATGACCAACGGAAACCTTTTCCATCACAGGTCTAATTTAATTACATGGTAATCAACCAAATCTATCAATAAAAACCCCTCCTATCCCAGAAAATGATCCAGTGTTTCTGGATTATTAGGCGAAGGCTCTACAGAAGTTTTCTTCAAGTGCCTAAATAACTGGAATGTGGACTTGGCCAGAAGGCAGCTTTATCGTTCTTCTTTAAGGCACATATCAAAATGTCTCGCAGGTTTATCTTAGTGGAAACTGAGAGTGATTCACAAAGTCATGCAAGAGTACCTAAAAGAGAACTTGTGTAGCACTCTATTATGTATTTTAACATGTCTTTGTGAATCTTCCCTATAATATCTGAAATGGAAATAAAAATTGGACTTATCAGGTCATATTCATATGCAATTAGTACAAATAGAAAGGACTGTGCCAATTTTGCCCTTTTACTAATGGAGAGTTGGACATTTTGGGCTCATTCACGAAGAGCTGTAAGAGCACATAAAAATGTACTTCTATAGTACTACTTCCTGTACTCATAAATGGTTTAGGAAATCAAATAGAATGATGGGACACCCAATATAGCGGAGGTGGAATATCTTTGTGGTTTTACTGTCCCCTCCTATGACAGTCTCAAAGATATAGCCTTAAGCATCAAGTCGGGCTCACCTAGAGACCCCACTACTCCTAAAGTGTTAAGAGGGAGCCTAAAGGTACTAGCGCCTTATATCAGCCACCTCCTTGAACTCTCTTTTACCTCAGGAATGGTCCCAAAAAGGTGGAAGGAGGCGATTGTCCTCCCCATAAAGAAGAAGCCGAATGTAAGCATGAGTCAATTGGAGAAGTTGCGTCCAATTTCACTTCTGCCTTACTTTGCCAAAATAACAGAAAAGGTGGTCAACACTCAACTGACAGCAAATATTAATAAACACAACTTACTCCACTCTACTCAGTCGGGTTTTCGTGCAACCTACTCCACTGAATCAGCACTGCTCCTATCCACAGAAACCATCCACAAACATGTAGATGAGGGCCAGACGGTCGCCCTAGTCCTCTTAGACCTCAGTGCCGCATTCAACTCTGTAGCTCATCCAACACTCCTCCAGCGCCTAAGGAAAGGAGGTTTGCCTGGACGAGCCCTAGAGTGGCTGGGGTCTTTCTTACACGACCGCAGTTTTCAGGTGTCTCAGCAACCATACTACTCCAGAAGCTTTAAGCTGGCCCAAGGGGTCCCACAGGGCTCCATACTCAGCCCCTCTCTTTTTAATCTCTACATCACCCCATTGGCAGAGATTATTGGAAAATTTGGCATCAGTGTCGTGTCATATACTGATGACACGCAACTGGTGGTGTCTCTAACACAAGCCCACGATGAGGCAGCCCTCAACTTCTCGACTTGCCTACAAGAACTGGCGTTATGGATGTCAAACAATTGTTTGAAACTTAATGGGAACAAAACAGAAGAGATAGTGATAGGCAGAACCCCCTCGATTTGGTCCTCAGCATGGTGGCCTCAGACTCTGGGACCGACCCCACCCCCCAGCGAGCAGGTTAAGAACCTAGGGATGTGGCTGGATACTAAATTATCCTTCGAGAACCACACCAGGCGGGTGGTAGGGAAATGTTTTGGGGTAATGCGAGGACTTCGGAAGACCCTGGATGTACTACCTGTGACAGCCAGGAAAACCATGGTCCACGCTTTGGTAACCTCACACTTAGATTATGGGAAGGCCCTCTACCTGGGGGCTAGTAGAAAATGTGTGCAAAGACTCCAATGTATTCAGAACGCAGCGGCTCGTCTTGTTCTAATGCTACCCAGGAAAGCTCCCTCTAACCAGGCCCTAGCTTCCCTTCACTGGCTTCCGGTGAGGGAAAGAATTCTCTTCAAAGCCCTGTGTGTCAGTCACCGTGTCCTACAGAAGAAAGGGCCTACCTATCTTCATGATTTACTCACCCTCTACATTCCGACCCGCCGGTTGAGATCTAGCGGGACGGGACAGGTTAGTATCCCGGCCATTAGAAGAGAAAGAATGGGTGGCCGATCCTTCCGTTTCCTGGCAGCTAAACACTGGAACAAACTTCCCGGGTCTCCGGATGGAGACATCGGAGACACGCTTTCGGAAAAAACTCAAGACCTGGCTCTTTCCGTCCTAAGGCCTGCCCTTCTAATTTGTATCACTGTACTGCTCCCAACAGGGTCTTTTACGCTGCAGCGCGGGGACACACTAGTTAGTGTAGCCATGCACTTTATAAATTTGTTTATTATTATTATTATTATTATTATTATTAATTCACAGATACATGACAAAATAAGAATATAACAAAAGATATATTGCAGAAGAACAATATTTTGGAAATATCAAGGAGGGGATTTCCTATATAGGTTAAGGTCTCTTTTGCTCGCTGAAATGGGAAAGATATCTTTTCTATAAGGCTTAGCTTAAATTCGTAGATTTATGATTAATACACCTTCGGAGTTAGGTTCCTTTTTGACTTTCTAAAAATGAACAGCTAGAAGAAATTCCCAGAACGTATTGTTCTAAAAATGTGAATTGTTAATTGATTATCTCTATCATATAAAAATGAAATAATAGTCCATACATACAAAAATACTTAAATAAAATACGTGGTGTGCCAAATGTGCCTTTTAGATCAGAAAAACAAATGTGATAAAGAGATTCTGATTAACTTCAAATAACTGAGTACATTACCATTAACCATCATCCTTCCTGTCCCAGTTCTGCAAAACATGAGGAGCCCTGCCTCCCAGAGTTTAGAAACATGCTTACTGATTTTGTTATGCACCAAGGGTTGTAAGTCCCTTCTCTCTATTCATGTATATTGTACAAATCCTCTTCCTAGCCTCCCGTTGACCTGTGTTTTTTTCCTGTTTTCCGACAGGTAAGTGTTTAGCTTTTAAGTTCATAATTGCTTACTATTTTTTGTGGTTCCTGTTTCGCTGAGCGGGAGGAGAAGGGAGTGCTCCACCTGCCCAGCGCTCCCTGCTCATGTGCTGGTCTGGGGCGGGGAATGAAGCACAGTGCGGCTGGAGGGTCGTCGAAAGGGTCATGTTGATGGCACACTCACACCTGTGATGTGCCAATGACGTGACCAGGTGAAGTAATGATGCAAATAGGTTCAATTAAATAGTAATCCTTTATTTATCTGAGGAGCGCAGGTGGACACTTCCATCTTCCAGTCCACCCAGTAACGTCTTACCACCACAACATCAGTGGAACCAGAACATACACTTAAATGGAAACATTCTATAAATGTCACGAGAATGTAAATAAGCAACCTAGTTGCCAAGCAACACAACACTTCCCCCTCTTTACACTTGAGGAAAAAACAAAAATAAAAGGAAAGGAAACTTACTAAAGAGAGGAGGAAGAAAAACACTAAGAAATTACATATTATTAACCACAAAATCTTTAAGCCAAGTAGGGGCTCTTCTTTCACGAGACAACTTCTGTTTAAGAGTAGGAGAATCACAAGACGTGATGCCAGAGCTCTCCCCAAAGTTGGTCCAGCCGACACCACCCCATCCCCTTCCCGAACGACAAAAGGCTCAACAGTAGGATTCTTTGTGGAGTCCGGGTCAACAGACGAGTGAGAAAAGGACGCATCATCAATATCATCTTCTAACCATTCTGAATTGTAAAGATTACCACTAGTTCTCTTAGAATGGCAAGGTCTATCAATGGCAACTCTTTTTAGATTCCAGACTTTACCATTTTTAAGTCTTACAGCATTTTGCAGAACCTCAACAACTTCTTCAGCATCAAAGAAGGCACTCTCACCTTTGCTCACGAACCCAGGTTTTTTAACCCTAACCCAATCACCAACTTCGATGATGACAGGCTTGGTGGAATGCTTAGCATTGAAATAATCTCTGCTTTTCTCATGAATACATTGCATTCTATTCCATACCTCCTCCTTAGACCAATTGACTGTGCCAGAAGGACACAACCAGCCAGGATTAAATTTGGATCTGGGTTTGCGACCACGCATCATAACAAAAGGAGGTAAACCAGTAGGATCAGTGGCAGTTACACGATAGGCCCATATAGTTTTACCGACCTGTGTGATCCAATCCTGAGAACCACTGGTAGCAAGTTGAATTATGCCTTTTAACACATGGTTAAACCTTTCAACCATTCCATTCCCGCTAGGGTTATAGAGAGAAGTGGTTCTGTGGTTGATTCCAAGCTTGGCAAAGTAATTCTTAGCCTTATTAGACACGAACTGAACCCCGTTATCACTAATCAATGATGTGGGAATACCTTCCGAAGAGAAAACTTCGTCCAAAAACTCAAGGACGGCAAGTGTATCAGCATTATCAACAACCTTAACCGCTGGCCAACGTGAGAAGAGATCCATGAGCACAATAATGTACATTTGTGAATCACCACATTGATCTCTTATAGGTCCCAAAATGTCAATGGCCACGGTATCCCAAGGTTCTTTCGAAACTACACTGTCACACATAGGTGGCCTGAGAGTCTTTAAGGACTTATCAGAATTACCACACGCAGTACAATTTCTGACAACTCTTTCTGTTTCAATATCCAAACCAGGCCACCAGAATAATTTCTTCAGCACAGATTTGGTTCTGATAATACCTGAATGCCCTTCATGACATAATTCAATAATGAAGGAACGGAGCTTCAGAGGGGGTATAATCTCTCTCCTCTCAGCAAAAATCCATCACAAAAAGAAAGTTCAGACCTGACTTCCCAGAAAGGTTTGACCGTATCAGGTAAACTGTTTTTACGGGGCCAACCGTTCAACACAAAGGACATTACTTTAGTAAGAGTTTCATCACTATGAAATTCAGTCTCCCATTCAGCTTTGTTAATTGCAGAACGACCCTGATCATGAACTAATGCCACCTGAAAATCATTCCACCTGTCATCTTCATATCTTTCCAACATGACAGGCATTCTGGAAAGAAAATCAGCCACAAAGTTATCCTTGCCAGGAGTATAGACAATTCTGTAAGTAAAATTTTGCATCCGCATAGAAATCCTAGCGAGTCTGGAGGAAACATTTGATGAGCTTCGGTAGTCAAAATTTTAACTAAAGGCTTGTGGTCACATCTTAAAGTGCAAACTTTTCCCCATGTGAAATATTTAAAGTGATCGAGACCCCAAGCACACGCTAAGGCCTCTTTTTCAATTATAGGATATTTTTCCTCACATGGAGAAAGAGACCTAGAGGCAAAGGCGATGATGTGTTCCTTGCCTTTACAATCGAGTTGGGATAACACAGCACCCAAGCCTTTATTACTTGCATCAGTAGTCACAATACTTTCTACTGCAGGATCAAAACTACTGAGACTGGTGGCACCGGCAATCGCAGTCTTAATAGCTTTAAAATCCTTATCACACTCAGTAGACCACAAAAAATTCACATTTTTCTTAAGTAGTTGACGGATGTTAAAGCATTTGTCTGCAAAGTTAGGAACATATTTGGCACAGAACTCTGCCATGCCTAAAAAGGAGATGACATCGTCCTTACTAGTAGGAGTCGGTGCATTTTCAATAGAAGAAACCAAGGAAGGTTTTGGTCTAACGCCATTACGATCAATGACGTGGCCTAAGTATGTTACACTTTCACATGCAAATTTACATTTAGAGAATTCAATAGTAAGCCCTTTACTTTCCAAAATGCTCAACACCCTGATGAGTCTGGAATCATGTTCCTCCTTAGCCCCACCAAAGATCAGGATATCGTCTTGAAAGAATGTTACTCCACCCTCCTTACATGGTAATCAACCAAATCTATCAAAAAAAACCCTCCTATCCCAGAAAATGATCCAGTGTTTCTGGATTATTAGGCGAAGGCTCTACAGAAGTTTTCTTCAAGTGCCTAAATAACTGGAATGTGGACTTGGCCAGAAGGCAGCTTTATCGTTCTTCTTTAAGGCACGTATCAAAATGTCTCGCAGGTTTATCTTAGTGGAAACTGAGAGTGATTCACAAAGTCATGCAAGAGTACCTAAAAGAGAACATGTGTAGCACTCTATTATGTATTTTAACATGTCTTTGTGAATCTTCCCTATAATATCTGAAATGGAAATAAAAATTGGACTTATCAGGTCATATTCATATGAAATTAGTACAAATAGAAAGGACTGTGCCAATTTTGCCCTTTTACTAATGGAGAGTTGGACATTTTGGGTTCATTCACGAAGAGCTGTAAGAGCACATAAAAATGTACTTCTATAGTACTACTTCCTGTACTCATAAATGGTTTAGGAAATCAAATAGAATGATGGGACACCCAATATAGCGGAGGTGGAATATCTTTGTGGTTTTACTGTCCCCTCCTATGACGGTCTCAAAGATATAGCCTTAGGCATCAAGTCGGGCTCACCTAGAGACCCCACTACTCCTAAAGTGTTAAGAGGGAGCCTAGAGGTACTAGCGCCTTATATCAGCCACCTCCTTGAACTCTCTTTTACCTCAGGAATGGTCCCAAAAAGGTGGAAGGAGGCGATTGTCCTCCCCATAAAGAAGAAGCCGAATGTAAGCATGAGTCAATTGGAGAAGTTGCGTCCAATTTCACTTCTGCCTTACTTTGCCAAAATAACAGAAAAGGTGGTCAACACTCAACTGACAGCAAATATTAATAAACACAACTTACTCCACTCTACTCAGTCGGGTTTTCGTGCAACCTACTCCACTGAATCAGCACTGCTCCTATCCACAGAAACCATCCACAAACATGTAGATGAGGGCCAGACGGTCGCCCTAGTCCTCTTAGACCTCAGTGCCGCATTCAACTCTGTAGCTCATCCAACACTCCTCCAGCGCCTAAGGAAAGGAGGTTTGCCTGGACGAGCCCTAGAGTGGCTGGGGTCTTTCTTACACGACCGCAGTTTTCAGGTGTCTCAGCATCCATACTACTCCAGGAGCTTTAAGCTGGCCCAAGGGGTCCCACAGGGCTCCATACTCAGCCCCTCTCTTTTTAATCTCTACATCACCCCATTGGCAGAGATTATTGGAAAATTTGGCATCAGTGTCGTGTCATATACTGATGACACGCAGCTGGTGGTGTCTCTAACACAAGCCCACGATGAGGCAGCCCTCAACTTCTCGACTTGCCTACAAGAACTGGCGTTATGGATGTCAAACAATTGTTTGAAACTTAATGGGAACAAAACAGAAGTGATAGTGATAGGCAGAACCCACTCGATTTGGTCCTCAGCATGGTGGCCTCAGACTCTGGGACCAACCCCACCCCCCAGCGAGCAGGTTAAGAACCTAGGGATGTGGCTGGATACTAAATTATCCTTCGAGAACCACACCAGGCGGGTGGTAGGGAAATGTTTTGGGGTAATGCGAGGACTTCGGAAGACCCTGGATGTACTACCTGTGACAGCCAGGAAAACCATGGTCCACGCTTTGGTAACCTCACACTTAGATTATGGGAAGGCCCTCTACCTGGGGGCTAGTAGAAAATGTGTGCAAAGACTCCAATGTATTCAGAACGCAGCGGCTCGTCTTGTTCTAATGCTACCCAGGAAAGCTCCCTCTAACCAGGCCCTAGCTTCCCTTCACTGGCTTCCGGTGAGGGAAAGAATTCTCTTCAAAGCCCTGTGTGTCAGTCACCGTGTCCTACAGAAGAAAGGGCCTACCTATCTTCATGATTTACTCACCCTCTACATTCCGACCCGCCGGTTGAGATCTAGCGGGACGGGACAGGTTAGTATCCCGGCCATTAGAAGAGAAAGAATGGGTGGCCGATCCTTCCGTTTCCTGGCAGCTAAACACTGGAACAAACTTCCCCCGGGTCTCCGGATGGAGACATCGGAGACACGCTTTCGGAAAAAACTCAAGACCTGGCTCTTTCCGTCCTAAGGCCTGCCCTTCTAATTTGTATCACTGTACTGCTCCCAACAGGGTCTTTTACGCTGCAGCGCGGGGACACACTAGTTAGTGTAGCCATGCACTTTATAAATTTGTTTATTATTATTATTATTATTATTATTATTATTAATTCACAGATACATGACAAAATAAGAATATAACAAAAGATATATTGCAGAAGAACAATATTTTGGAAATATCAAGGGAGGGGATTTCCTATATAGGTTAAGGTCTCTTTTGCTCGCTGAAATGGGAAAGATATCTTTTCTATAAGGCTTAGCTTAAATTCGTAGATTTATGATTAATACACCTTCGGAGTTAGGTTCCTTTTTTGACTTTCTAAAAAATGAACAGCTAGAAGAAATTCCCAGAACGTATTGTTCTAAAAATGTGAATTGTTAATTGATTATCTCTATCATATAAAAATGAAATAATAGTCCATACATACAAAAATACTTAAATAAAATACGTGGTGTGCCAAATGTGCCTTTTAGATCAGAAAAACAAATGTGATAAAGAGATTCTGATTAACTTCAAATAACTGAGTACATTACCATTAACCATCATCCTTCCTGTCCCAGTTCTGCAAAACATGAGGAGCCCTGCCTCCCAGAGTTTAGAAACATGCTTACTGATTTTGTTATGCACCAAGGGTTGTAAGTCCCTTCTCTCTATTCATGTATATTGTACAAATCCTCTTCCTAGCCTCCCGTTGACCTGTGTTTTTTTCCTGTTTTCCGACAGGTAAGTGTTTAGCTTTTTAAGTTCATAATTGCTTACTATTTTTTGTGGTTCCTGTTTCGCTGAGCGGGAGGAGAAGGGAGTGCTCCACCTGCCCAGCGCTCCCTGCTCATGTGCTGGTCTGGGGCGGGAATGAAGCACAGTGCGGCTGGAGGGTCGTCGAAAGGGTCATGTTGATGGCACACTCACACCTGTGATGTGCCAATGACGTGACCAGGTGAAGTAATGATGCAAATAGGTTCAATTAAATAGTAATCCTTTATTTATCTGAGGAGCGCAGGTGGACACTTCCATCTTCCAGTCCACCCAGTAACGTCTTACCACCACAACATCAGTGGAACCAGAACATACACTTAAATGGAAACATTCTATAAATGTCACGAGAATGTAAATAAGCAACCTAGTTGCCAAGCAACACAACACTTCCCCCTCTTTACACTTGAGGAAAAAACAAAAATAAAAGGAAAGGAAACTTACTAAAGAGAGGAGGAAGAAAAACACTAAGAAATTACATATTATTAACCACAAAATCTTTAAGCCAAGTAGGGGCTCTTCTTTCACGAGACAACTTCTGTTTAAGAGTAGGAGAATCACAAGACGTGATGCCAGAGCTCTCCCCCAAAGTTGGTCCAGCCGACACCACCCCATCCCCTTCCCGAACGACAAAAGGCTCAACAGTAGGATTCTTTGTGGAGTCCGGGTCAACAGACGAGTGAGAAAAGGACGCATCATCAATATCATCTTCTAACCATTCTGAATTGTAAAGATTACCACTAGTTCTCTTAGAATGGCAAGGTCTATCAATGGCAACTCTTTTTAGATTCCAGACTTTACCATTTTTAAGTCTTACAGCATTTTGCAGAACCTCAACAACTTCTTCAGCATCAAAGAAGGCACTCTCACCTTTGCTCACGAACCCAGGTTTTTTAACCCTAACCCAATCACCAACTTCGATGATGACAGGCTTGGTGGAATGCTTAGCATTGAAATAATCTCTGCTTTTCTCATGAATACATTGCATTCTATTCCATACCTCCTCCTTAGACCAATTGACTGTGCCAGAAGGACACAACCAGCCAGGATTAAATTTGGATCTGGGTTTGCGACCACGCATCATAACAAAAGGAGGTAAACCAGTAGGATCAGTGGCAGTTACACGATAGGCCCATATAGTTTTACCGACCTGTGTGATCCAATCCTGAGAACCACTGGTAGCAAGTTGAATTATGCCTTTTAACACATGGTTAAACCTTTCAACCATTCCATTCCCGCTAGGGTTATAGAGAGAAGTGGTTCTGTGGTTGATTCCAAGCTTGGCAAAGTAATTCTTAGCCTTATTAGACACGAACTGAACCCCGTTATCACTAATCAATGATGTGGGAATACCTTCCGAAGAGAAAACTTCGTCCAAAAACTCAAGGACGGCAAGTGTATCAGCATTATCAACAACCTTAACCGCTGGCCAACGTGAGAAGAGATCCATGAGCACAATAATGTACATTTGTGAATCACCACATTGATCTCTTATAGGTCCCAAAATGTCAATGGCCACGGTATCCCAAGGTTCTTTCGAAACTACACTGTCACACATAGGTGGCCTGAGAGTCTTTAAGGACTTATCAGAATTACCACACGCAGTACAATTTCTGACAACTCTTTCTGTTTCAATATCCAAACCAGGCCACCAGAATAATTTCTTCAGCACAGATTTGGTTCTGATAATACCTGAATGCCCTTCATGACATAATTCAATAATGAAGGAACGGAGCTTCAGAGGGGGTATAACTCTCTCTCCTCTCAGCAAAAATCCATCACAAAAGAAAGTTCAGACCTGACTTCCCAGAAAGGTTTGACCGTATCAGGTAAACTGTTTTTACGGGGCCAACCGTTCAACACAAAGGACATTACTTTAGTAAGAGTTTCATCACTATGAAATTCAGTCTCCCATTCAGCTTTGTTAATTGCAGAACGACCCTGATCATGAACTAATGCCACCTGAAAATCATTCCACCTGTCATCTTCATATCTTTCCAACATGACAGGCATTCTGGAAAGAAAATCAGCCACAAAGTTATCCTTGCCAGGAGTATAGACAATTCTGTAAGTAAAATTTTGCATCCGCATAGAAATCCTAGCGAGTCTGGAGGAAACATTTGATGAGCTTCGGTAGTCAAAATTTTAACTAAAGGCTTGTGGTCACATCTTAAAGTGCAAACTTTTCCCCATGTGAAATATTTAAAGTGATCGAGACCCCAAGCACACGCTAAGGCCTCTTTTTCAATTATAGGATATTTTTCCTCACATGGAGAAAGAGACCTAGAGGCAAAGGCGATGATGTGTTCCTTGCCTTTACAATCGAGTTGGGATAACACAGCACCCAAGCCTTTATTACTTGCATCAGTAGTCACAATACTTTCTACTGCAGGATCAAAACTACTGAGACTGGTGGCACCGGCAATCGCAGTCTTAATAGCTTTAAAATCCTTATCACACTCAGTAGACCACAAAAAATTCACATTTTTCTTAAGTAGTTGACGGATGTTAAAGCATTTGTCTGCAAAGTTAGGAACATATTTGGCACAGAACTCTGCCATGCCTAAAAAGGAGATGACATCGTCCTTACTAGTAGGAGTCGGTGCATTTTCAATAGAAGAAACCAAGGAAGGTTTTGGTCTAACGCCATTACGATCAATGACGTGGCCTAAGTATGTTACACTTTCACATGCAAATTTACATTTAGAGAATTCAATAGTAAGCCCTTTACTTTCCAAAATGCTCAACACCCTGATGAGTCTGGAATCATGTTCCTCCTTAGCCCCACCAAAGATCAGGATATCGTCTTGAAAGAATGTTACTCCACCCTCCTTACATGGTAATCAACCAAATCTATCAAAAAAAAACCCTCCTATCCCAGAAAATGATCCAGTGTTTCTGGATTATTAGGCGAAGGCTCTACAGAAGTTTTCTTCAAGTGCCTAAATAACTGGAATGTGGACTTGGCCAGAAGGCAGCTTTATCGTTCTTCTTTAAGGCACGTATCAAAATGTCTCGCAGGTTTATCTTAGTGGAAACTGAGAGTGATTCACAAAGTCATGCAAGAGTACCTAAAAGAGAACATGTGTAGCACTCTATTATGTATTTTAACATGTCTTTGTGAATCTTCCCTATAATATCTGAAATGGAAATAAAAATTGGACTTATCAGGTCATATTCATATGAAATTAGTACAAATAGAAAGGACTGTGCCAATTTTGCCCTTTTACTAATGGAGAGTTGGACATTTTGGGTTCATTCACGAAGAGCTGTAAGAGCACATAAAAATGTACTTCTATAGTACTACTTCCTGTACTCATAAATGGTTTAGGAAATCAAATAGAATGATGGGACACCCAATATAGCGGAGGTGGAATATCTTTGTGGTTTTACTGTCCCCTCCTATGACGGTCTCAAAGATATAGCCTTAGGCATCAAGTCGGGCTCACCTAGAGACCCCACTACTCCTAAAGTGTTAAGAGGGAGCCTAGAGGTACTAGCGCCTTATATCAGCCACCTCCTTGAACTCTCTTTTACCTCAGGAATGGTCCCAAAAAGGTGGAAGGAGGCGATTGTCCTCCCCATAAAGAAGAAGCCGAATGTAAGCATAAGTCAATTGGAGAATTTGCGTCCAATTTCACTTCTGCCTTACTTTGCCAAAATAACAGAAAAGGTGGTCAACACTCAACTGACAGCAAATATTAATAAACACAACTTACTCCACTCTACTCAGTCGGGTTTTCGTGCAACCTACTCCACTGAATCAGCACTGCTCCTATCCACAGAAACCATCCGCAAACATGTAGATGAGGGCCAGACGGTCGCCCTAGTCCTCTTAGACCTCAGTGCCGCATTCAACACTGTAGCTCATCCAACACTCCTCCAGCGCCTAAGGAAAGGAGGTTTGGCTGGACGAGCCCTAGAGTGGCTGGGGTCTTTCTTACACGACCGCAGTTTTCAGGTGTCTCAGCAACCATACTACTCCAGGAGCTTTAAGCTGGCCCAAGGGGTCCCACAGGGCTCCATACTCAGCCCCACTCTTTTTAATCTCTACATCACCCCATTGGCAGAGATTATTGGAAAATTTGGCATCAGTGTCGTGTCATATGCTGATGACACGCAACTGGTGGTGTCTCTAACACAAGCCCACGATGAGGCAGCCCTCAACTTCTTGACTTGCCTACAAGAACTGCAGTTATGGATGTCAAACAATTGTTTGAAACTTAATGGCAACAAAACAGAAGTGTTAGTGATAGGCAGAACCCCCTCGATTTGGTCCTCAGCATGGTGGCCTCAGACTCTGGGACCGACCCCACCCCCAGCGAGCAGGTTAAGAACCTAGGGATGTGGCTGGATACTAAATTATCCTTCGAGAACCACACCAGGCGGGTGGTAGGGAAATGTTTTGGGGTAATGCGAGGACTTCGGAAGACCCTGGATGTACTACCTGTGACAGCCAGGAAAACCATGGTCCACGCTTTGGTAACCTCACACTTAGATTATGGGAAGGCCCTCTACCTGGGGGCTAGTAGCAAATGTGTGCAAAGACTCCAATGTATTCAGAACGCAGCGGCTCGTCTTGTTCTAATGCTACCCAGGAAAGCTCCCTCTAACCAGGCCCTAGCTTCCCTTCACTGGCTTCCGGTGAGGGAAAGAATTCTCTTCGAAGCCCTGTGTGTCAGTCACCGTATTCTATAGAAGAAAGGGCCTACCTATCTTCATGATTTACTCACCCTCTACATTCCGACCGCCGGTTGAGATCTAGCGGGACGGGGCAGGTTAGTATCCCGGCCATTAGAAGAGAAAGAATGGGTGGCCGATCCTTCCGTTTCCTGGCAGCTAAACACTGGAACAAACTTCCCCCGGGTCTCCGGATGGATACATCGGAGACACTCTTTCGGAAAAAACTCAAGACCTGGCTCTTTCCGTCCTAGGGCCTGCCCTTCTAATTTGTATCACTGTACTGCTCCCAACAGGGTCTTTTACGCTGCAGCGCGGGGACACACTAGTTAGTGTAGCCATGCACTTTATAAATTTGTTTATTATTATTATTATTAATTCACAGATACATGACAAAATAAGAATATAACAAAAGATATATTGCAGAAGAACAATATTTTGGCAATATCAAGGGAGGGGATTTCCTATATAGGTTAAGGTCTCTTTTGCTTGCTGAAATGGGAAATATATCTTTTCTATAAGGCTTAGCTTAAATTCGTAGATTTATGATTAATACACCTTCGGAGTTAGGTTCCTTTTTTGACTTTCTAAAAAATGAACAGCTAGAAGAAATTCCCAGAACGTATTGTTCTAAAAATGTGAATTGTTAATTGATTATCTCTATCATATAAAAATGAAATAATAGTCCATACATACAAAAATACTTAAATAAAATACATGGTGTGCCAAATGTGCCTTTTAGATCAGAAAAACAAATGTGATAAAGAGATTCTGATTAACTTCAAATAACTGCGTACATTACCATTAACCATCATCCTTCCTGTCCCAGTTCTGCAAAACATGAGGAGCCCTGCCTCCCAGAGTTTGGAAACATGCTTACTGATTTTGTTATGCACCAAGGGTTGTAAGTCCCTTCTCTCTATTCATGTATATTGTACAAATCCTCTTTCTACCCTCCCGTTGACCTGTGTTTTTTTCCTGTTTTCCGACAGGTAAGTGTTTAGCTTTTTAAGTTCATAATTGCTTACTATTTTTTGTGGTTCCTGTTTCGCTGAGCGGGAGGAGAAGGGAGTGCTCCACCTGCCCAGCGCTCCCTGCTCATGTGCTGGTCTGGGGCGGGAATGAAGCACAGTGCGGCTGGAGGGTCGTCGAAAGGGTCATGTTGATGGCACACTCACACCTGTGATGTGCCAATGACGTGACCAGGTGAAGTAATGATGCAAATAGGTTCAATTAAATAGTAATCCTTTATTTATCTGAGGAGCGCAGGTGGACACTTACATCTTCCAGTCCACCCAGTAACGTCTGACCACCACAACATCAGTGGAACCAGAACATACACTTAAATGGAAACATTCTATAAATGTCACGAGAATGTAAATAAGCAACCTAGTTGCCAAGCAACACAACACTTCCCCCTCTTTACACTTGAGGAAAAAACAAAAATAAAAGGAAAGGAAACTTACTAAAGAGAGGAGGAAGAAAAACACTAAGAAATTACATATTATTAACCACAAAATCTTTAAGCCAAGTAGGGGCTCTTCTTTCACGAGACAACTTCTGTTTAAGTGTAGGAGAGTCACAAGACGTGATGCCAGAGCTCTCCCCCAAAGTTGGTCCAGCCGACACCACCCCATCCCCTTCCCGAATGACAAAAGGCTCAACAGTAGGATTCTTTGTGGAGTCCGGGTCAACAGACGAGTGAGAAAAGGACGCATCATCAATATCATCTTCTAACCATTCTGAATTGTAAAGATTACCACTAGTTCTCTTAGAATGGCAAGGTCTTTCAATGGCAACTCTTTTTAGATTCCAGACTTTACCATTTTTAAGTCTTACAGCATTTTGCAGAACCTCAACAACTTCTTCAGCATCAAAGAAGGCACTCTCACCTTTGCTCACGAACCCAGGTTTTTTAACCCTAACCCAATCACCAACTTCGATGACGACAGGCTTGGTGGAATGCTTAGCATTGAAATAATCTCTGCTTTTCTCATGAATACGTTGCATTCTATTCCATACCTCCTCCTTAGACCAATTGACTGTGCCAGAAGGACACAACCAGCCAGGATTAAATTTGGATCTGGGTTTGCGACCACGCATCATAACAAAAGGAGGTAAACCAGTAGGATCAGTGGCAGTTACACGATAGGCCCATATAGTTTTACCGACCTGTGTGATCCAATCCTGAGAACCACTGGTAGCAAGTTGAATTATGCCTTTTAACACATGGTTAAACCTTTCAACCATTCCATTCCCGCTAGGGTTATAGAGAAAAGTGGTTCTGTGGTTGATTCCAAGCTTGGCAAAGTAATTCTTAGCCTTATTAGACACGAACTGGACCCCGTTATCACTAATCAATGATGTGGGAATACCTTCCAAAGAGAAAACTTCATCCAAAAACTCAAGGACGGCAAGTGTATCAGCATTATCAACAACCTTAACCGCTGGCCAACGTGAGAAGAGATCCATGAGCACAATAATGTACTTTTGTGAATCACCACATTGATCTCTTATAGGTCCCGAAATGTCAATGGCCACGGTATCCCAAGGTTCTTTCGAAACTACACTGTCACACATAGGTGGCCTGAGAGTCTTTAAGGACTTATCAGAATTACCACACGCAGTACAATTTCTGACAACTCTTTCTGTTTCAATATCCAAACCAGGCCACCAGAATAATTTCTTCAGCACAGATTTGGTTCTGGTAATACCTGAATGCCCTTCATGACATAATTCAATAATGAAGGAACGGAGCTTCAGAGGGGTATAATTCTCTCTCCTCTCAGCAAAAATCCATCACAAAAGAAAGTTCAGACCTGACTTCCCAGAAAGGTTTGACCGTATCAGGTAAACTGTCTTTACGGGGCCAACCGTTCAACACAAAGGACATTACTTTAGTAAGAGTTTCATCACTATGAAATTCAGTCTCCCATTCAGCTTTGTTAATTGCAGAACGACCCTGATCATGAACTAATGCCACCTGAAAATCATTCCACCTGTCATCTTCACATCTTTCCAACATGACAGGCATTCTGGAAAGAAAATCAGCCACAAAGTTATCCTTGCCAGGAGTATAGACAATTCTGTAAGTAAAAGTTTGCATCCGCATAGAAATCCTAGCGAGTCTGGAGGAAACATTTGATGACCTTCGGTAGTCAAAATTTTAACTAAAGGCTTGTGGTCACATCTTAAAGTGCAAACTTTTCCCCATGTGAAAGATTTAAAGTGATCGATACCCCAAGCACACGCTAAGGCCTCTTTTTCAATTATAGGATATTTTTCCTCACATGGAGAAAGAGACCTAGAGGCAAAGGCGATGATGTGTTCCTTGCCTTTACAATCGAGTTGGGATAACACAGCACCCAAGCCTTTATTACTTGCATCAGTAGTCACAATACTTTCTGCTGCAGGATCAAAACTACTGAGACTGGTGGCACCGGCAATCGCAGTCTTAATAGCTTTAAAATCCTTATCACACTCAGTAGACCTCAAAAAATTCACATTTTTCTTAAGTAGTTGACGGATGTTAAAGCATTTGTCTGCAAAGTTAGGAACATATTTGGCACAGAACTCTGCCATGCCTAAAAAGGATCTGACATCGTCCTTACTAGTAGGAGTCGGTGCATTTTCAATAGAAGAAACCAAGGAAGGTTTTGGTCTAACGCCATTACGATCAATGACGTGGCCTAAGTATGTTACACTTTCACATGCAAATTTACATTTAGAGAATTCAATAGTAAGCCCTTTACTTTCCAAAATGCTCAACACCCTGATGAGTCTGGAATCATGTTCCTCCTTCGCCCCACCAAAGATCAGGATATCGTCTTGAAAGAATGTTACTCCATCCTCCTTACATGGAAATCAACCAAATCTATCAATAAAAACCCCTCCTATCCCAGAAAATTATCCAGTGTTTCTGGATTATTAGGCGAAGGCTCTACAGAAGTTTTCTTCAAGTGCCTAAATAACTGGAATGTGGACTTGGCCAGAAGGCAGCTTTATCGTTCTTCTTTAAGGCATGTATCAAAATGTCTCGCAGGTTTATCTTAGTGGAAACTGAGAGTGATTCACAAAGTCATGCAAGAGTACCTAAAAGAGAACTTGTGTAGCACTCTATTATGTATTTTAACATGTCTTTGTGAATCTTCCCTATAATATCTGAAATGGAAATAAAAATTGGACTTATCAGGTCATATTCATATGCAATTAGTACAAATAGAAAGGACTGTGCCAATTTTGCCCTTTTACTAATGGAGAGTTGGACATTTTGGGTTCATTCACGAAGAGCTGTAAGAGCACATAAAAATGTACTTCTATAGTACTACTTCCTGTACTCATATATGGTTTAGGAAATCAAATAGAATGATGGGACACCCAATATAGCGGAGGTGGAATATCTTTGTGGTTTTACTGTCCCCTCCTATGACAGTCTCAAAGATATAGCCTTAAGCATCAAGTCGGGCTCACCTAGAGACCCCACTACTCCTAAAGTGTTAAGAGGGAGCCTAGAGGTACTAGCGCCTTATATCAGCCACCTCCTTGAACTCTCTTTTACCTCAGGAATGGTCCAAAAAAGGTGGAAGGAGGCGATTGTCCTCCCCATAAAGAAGAAGCCGAATGTAAGCATGAGTCAATTGGAGAATTTGCGTCCAATTTCACTTCTGCCTTACTTTGCCAAAATAACAGAAAAGGTGGTCAACACTCAACTGACAGCCCATATTAATAAACACAACTTACTCCACTCTACTCAGTCGGGTTTTCGTGCAACCTACTCCACTGAATCAGCACTGCTCCTATATACAGAAACCATCCGTAAACATGTAGATGAGGGCCAGACGGTCGCCCTAGTCCTCTTAGACCTCAGTGCCGCATTCAACACTGTAGCTCATCCAACACTCCTCCAGCGCCTAAGGAAAGGAGGTTTGGCTGGACGAGCCCTCGAGTGGCTGGGGCTTTCTTACACGACCGCAGTTTTCAGGTGTCTCAGCAACCATACTACTCCAGGAGCATTAAGCTGGCCCAAGGGGTCCCACAGGGCTCCATACTCAGACCCACTCTTTTTAATCTCTACATCACCCCATTGGCAGAGATTATTGGAAAATTTGGCATCAGTGTCGTGTCATATGCTGATGACACGCAACTGGTGGTGTCTCTAACACAAGCCCACGATGAGGCAGCCCTCAACTTCTCGACTTGCCTACAAGAACTGGCGTTATGGATGTCAAACAATTGTTTGAAACTTAATGGCAACAAAACAGAAGTGTTAGTGATAGGCAGAACCCCCTCGATTTGGTCCTCAGCATGGTGGCCTCAGACTCTGAGACCGACCCCACCCCCCAGCGAGCAGGTTAAGAACCTAGGGATGTGGCTGGATACTAAATTATCCTTCAAGAACCACACCAGGCGGGTGGTAGGGAAATGTTTTGGGGTAATGCGAGGACTTCGGAAGACCCTGGATGTACTACCTGTGACAGCCAGGAAAACCATGGTCCACGCTTTGGTAAATTCACACTTAGATTATGGGAACGCCCTCTACCTGGGGGCTAGTAGCAAATGTGTGCAAAGACTCCAATGTATTCAGAACGCAGCGGCTCGTCTTGTTCTAATGCTACCCAGGAAAGCTCCCTCTAACCAGGCCCTAGCTTCCCTTCACTGGCTTCCGGTGAGGGAAAGAATTCTCTTCAAAGCCCTGTGTGTCAGTCACCGTATCCTACAGAAGAAAGGGCCTACCTATCTTCATGATTTACTCACCCCCTACATTCCGACCCGCCGGTTGAGATCTAGCGGGACGGGACAGGTTAGTATCCCGGCCATTAGAAGAGAAAGAATGGGTGGCCGATCCTTCCGTTTCCTGGCAGCTAAAAACTGGAACAAACTTCCACCGGGTCTCCGGATGGAGTCATCGGAGACACTCTTTCGGAAAAAACTCAACACCTGGCTCTTTCCGTCCTAGGGCCTGCCCTTCTAATTTGTATCACTGTACTGCTCCCAACAGGGTCTTTTACGCTGCAGTGCGGGGACACACTAGTTAGTGTAGCCATGCACTTTATAAATTTGTTTATTATTATTATTATTAATTCACAGATACATGACAAAATAAGAATATAACAAAAGATATATTGCAGAAGAACAATATTTTGGAAATATCAAGGGAGGGGATTTCCTATATAGGTTAAGGTCTCTTTTGCTCGCTGAAATGGGAAATATATCTTTTCTATAACGCTTAGCTTAAATTCGTAGATTCATATGATTAATACACCTTCGGAGTTAGGTTCCTTTTTTGACTTTCTAAAAAATGAACAGCTACAAGAAATTCCCAGAACGTATTGTTCTAAAAATGTGAATTGTTAATTGATTATCTCTATCATATGAAAATGAAATAATAGTCCATACATACAAAAATACTTAAATAAAGTACGTGGTGTGCCAAATGTGCCTTTTAGATCAGAAAAACAAATGTGATAAAGAGATTCTGATTAACTTCAAATAACTGAGTACATTACCATTAACCATCATCCTTCCTGTCCCAGTTCTGCAAAACATGAGGAGCCCTGCCTCCCAGAGTTTAGAAACATGCTTACTGATTTTGTTATGCACCAAGGGATGTAAGTCCCTTCTCTCTATCCATGTATATTGTACAAATCCTCTTCCTACCCTCCCGTTGACCTGTGTTTTTTTCCTGTTTTCCGACAGGTAAGTGTTTAGCTTTTTAAGTTCATAATTGCTTACTATTTTTTAGGGTTCCTGTTTTGCTGAGCGGGAGGAGAAGGGAGTGCTCCACCTGCCCAGCGCTCCCTGCTCATGTGCTGGTCTGGGGCGGGAATAAAGCACAGTGCGGCTGGAGGGTCGTCGAAAGGGTCATGTTGATGGCACACTCACACCTGTGATGTGCCAATGACGTGACCAGGTGAAGTAATGATGCAAATAACTTCAATTAAATAGTAATACTTTATTTATCTGAGGAGCACAGGTGGACACTTCCATCTTCCAGTCCACCCAGTAACGTCTGACCACCACAACATCAGTGGAACCAGAACATACACTTAAATGGAAACATTCTATAAATGTCACGAGAATGTAAATAAGCAACCTAGTTGCCAAGCAACACAACACTTCCCCCTCTTTACACTTGAGGAAAAAACAAAAATAAAAGGAAAGGAAACTTACTAAAGAGAGGAGGAAGAAAAACACTAAGAAATTACATATTATTAACCACAAAATCTTTAAGCCAAGTAGGGGCTCTTCTTTCACGAGACAACTTCTGTTTAAGAGTAGGAGAGTCACAAGACGTGATGCCAGAGCTCTCCCCCAAAGTTGGTCCAGCCGAAACCATCCCATCCCCTTCCCGAACGACAAAAGGCTCAACAGTAGGATCCTTTGTGGAGTCCGGGTCAACAGACGAGTGAGAAAAGGACGCATCATTAATATCATCTTCTAACCATTCTGAATTGTAAAGATTACCACTAGTTCTCTTAGAATGGCAAGGTCTATCAATGGCAACTCTTTTTAGATTCCAGACTTTACCATTTTTAAGTCTTACAGCATTTTGCAGAACCTCAACAACTTCTTCAGCATCAAAGAAGGCACTCTCACCTTTGCTCACAAACCCAGGTTTTTTAACCCTAACCCAATCACCAACTTCGATGATGACAGGCTTGGTGGAATGCTTAGCATTGAAATAATCTCTGCTTTTCTCATGAATACGTTGCATTCTATTCCATACCTCCTCCTTAGACCAATTGACTGTGCCAGAAGGACACAACCCGCCAGGATTAAATTTGGATCTGGGTTTGCGACCACACATCATAACAAAAGGAGGTAAACCAGTGGCATCAGTGGCAGTTACACAATAGGCCCATATAGTTTTACCGACCTGTGTGATCCAATCCTGAGAACCACTGGTAGCAAGTTGAATTATGCCTTTGAACACATGGTTAAACCTTTCAACCATTCCATTCCCGCTAGGGTTATAGAGAGAAGTGGTTCTGTGGTTGATTCCAAGCTTGGCAAAGTAATTCTTAGCCTTATTAGACACAAACTGAACCCCGTTATCAATAGTCAATGATGTGGGAATACCTTCTGAAGAGAAAACTTCGTCCAAAACCTCAAGGACGGCAAGTGTATCAGCATTATCAACAACCTTAACCGCTGGCCAACGTGAGAAGAGATCCATGAGCACAATAATGTACTTTTGTGAATCACCACATTGATCTCTTATAGGTCCCAAAATGTCAATGGCCACGGTATCCCAAGGTTCTTTCGAAACTACACTGTCACACATAGGTGGCCTGAGAGTCTTTAAGGACTTATCAGAATTACCACACGCAGTACTATTTCTGACAACTCTTTCTGTTTCAATATCCAAACCAGGCCACCAGAATAATTTCTTCAGCACAGATTTGGTTCTGGTAATACCTGAATGCCCTTCATGACATAATTCAATAATGAAGGAACGGAGCTTCAGAGGGGGTATAATTCTCTCTCCTCTCAGCAAAAATCCATCACAAAAAGAAAGTTCAGACCTGACTTCCCAGAAAGGTTTGACCGTATCAGGTAAACTGTCTTTACGGGCCAACCGTTCAACACAAAGGACATTACTTTAGTAAGAGTTTCATCACTATAAAATTCAGTCTCCCATTCAGCTTTGTTAATTGCAGAACGACCCTGATCATGAACTAATGCCACCTGAAAATCATTCCACCTGTCATCTTCACATCTTTCCAACATGACAGGCATTCTGGAAAGAAAATCAGCCACAAAGTTATCCTTGCCAGGAGTATAGACAATTCTGTAAGTAAAATTTTGCATCCGCATAGAAATCCTAGCGAGTCTGGAGGAAACATTTGATGACCTTCGGTAGTCAAAATTTTAACTAAAGGCTTGTGGTCACATCTTAAAGTGCAAACTTTTCCCCATGTGAAAGATTTAAAGTGATCGAGACCCCAAGCACACGCTAAGGCCTCTTTTTCAATTATAGGATATTTTTCCTCACATGGAGAAAGAGACCTAGAGGCAAAGGCGATGATATGTTCCTTGCCTTTACAATCGAGTTGGGATAACACAGTACCCAAGCCTTTATTACTTGCATCAGTAGTCACAATACTTTCTGCTGCAGGATCAAAACTACTGAGACTGGTGGCACCGGCAATCGCAGTCTTAATAGCTTTAAAATCCTTATCACACTCAGTAGACCACAAAAAATTCACATTTTTCTTAAGTAGTTGACGGATTATAAAGCATTTGTCTGCAAAGTTAGGAACATATTTGGCACAGAACTCTGCCATGCCTAAAAAGGATCTGACATCGTCCTTACTAATAGGAGTCAGTGCATTTTCAATAGAAGAAACCAAGGAAGGTTTTGGTCTAACGCCATTACGATCAATGACGTGGTCTAAGTATGTTACACTTTCACATGCAAATTTACATTTAGAGAATTCAATAGTAAGCCCTTTACTTTCCAAAATGCTCAACACCCTGATGAGTCTGGAATCATGTTCCTCCTTAGCCCCACCAAAGATCAGGATATCGTCTTGAAAGAATGTTACTCCATCCTCCTTATTAAATAAGTGAAACATTAAGCGCTGAAATACAGCCGCAGCAGAGGCGAGGCCAAACGGCATGCGAGTAAATTGGCAACAGCCAAAAGGGGTTATGAAGGATGTGAGATGTTTGGAATCATGAGACAAGGAAATTTGATGATAGGCTGCCGAGAGGTCGATAGTTGAAAACCACTTCGCTCCCATGAGGCAACTTACCATCTCGTGAATCTTAGGTAGGGGAAATCTGTTGATTACAATATTATTGTTGAGATGGCGGAGGTCAACACAGAGTCGGATTTTCCCATTGGAACGCTTGGTGATAACAATCGGAGAAATCCACTCCGAGGCCTCTATAGGCTCAATTACCTTTGCGGATACCAGTTTTTCTAGTTCATTGGCCACATCATCCTTTATCAAGATAGGCACACTTCGACAACGATGAACCTTAGGAGTGGCATTCTCTTTAAGACGGATTAAATGTTCAAAACCAAGTAAATTGCCCAGATTACCAGTAAACACAGAAGGAAATTGTTTCATCATTCTTTCCCCTAGTGATGAACCCTCATCAACAATCAATACCTGCTCCTTGCTGTTGGGATCCAGAATAATATGCAGGTGCTTCTGGTCCAACCAACCCAAAACAGGTGGGCCAGTGTTAGCTACATACAATTTCCCACGACTACATCTGTTCTTAAATTCAAAGACAAACCACCTGTAACCAATAAGATTAATCTTCTCCCCACTGTAGCCCTCAGGGTGAATGTCCGGTTCCAATAAGTGCTCGCCAATTTTACCAACAAATTTGGTTTTCCATACGTTTTCATCAATTATAGTGTAGGGTGACCCTGAATCAGCAATGATGTCAACGTTCACACCACCAATCAGCATGTTACAAATAGGCTTGTTAGTACAAATAACACCATCAATATTAAGCATCATGTTATTTCTGAAATTCGTAGATAAGTCATCACTTGAAATAATATCACTCGATTCAGGAATAGTATTGTCCACAGTACTATCCATATTCGCAACATATTTGACTCTACGATTTCTTCTTTTACAAACTTTAGCATAATGACCTATTAAGCCACAATCGGTGCATCTTTGCTTAATGGCAGGACAAGTCTTGCTGTGAGCAAGATGATCAAGGCTGCCACACCTACAGCCTTTAGCACGATCTCTAAGGGGAGGTCTAACCTTGAATCTGGGAGGGCCTTTAAAGTGATCATAAGGAACATTGACTTTACCTACTAATGCTACATCCTGAGTGTCATTTTTTAAAGCGACAGCACATCGGCCAGAAATTTCAGCTTTTCTTACGATTGCGAGAATATCATCCAATGAGGCATCACCATTCACCCACAATCTGTCTTGAATTGCAGGATTGGAGTTATGCATGACCACTTGATCTCTGATAAGATCGTCATGTAAAACTCCAAATTTACAATCAAAAGCCAACCTTTTTAATTCGGAAACATAGTTATCAATAGTTTCAGATTTAGTCTGTTTCCTCTGAAAAAAATTGATATCTAGTGACACCTATGCATACTTTACGTTTGAAATAGTTATCCAATTGTAATAAAACAATTTCAAAAACATTAAAATCTCCAGAAGTTACAATATTGGTCAAATGATGGAATGCTTTTAGACCTATTGGACCAAGGGCATGCAATAGTAGTCTTTTCTTCTGTTCTGCAGCCATTTTCTTTGCTTCATCAACAGCTTCAATGTAGTTGATAAAGTAAGCCTTCCACTCAGACCATTTAAGGGGAGGTTCAATTCCAGTGGACCAAAAAGGTTGAGGAGGAGAAATGCTGAAGTTAGGAGTATTGACAATAGATGAGCCCTCCGTAGTCATGGTGACGAAAATGCAGTACAATAAAATAAAACAGAACGATAAGTTCCAATATCTTTAGTGCAGTACAATGAGCAGGAAGTACAGTATCAGTAAATACCTAGTAATAGGTGATGGCAAAGCAGTAGCACGGGATGCAGGTTGTTCGTCGGAAGCGTGAAAACGAAGGTTGTTCGTCAGGAGCGAGAAGACGAAGAAATTATAGCTGCGGTAGGCCTGGTTACTTAGCAACGATAGCATAAGGAAGAATAATCCAAAATGGCCATCAGAAGGTCACGTAGCGTGAACTCACGTGATGACGTTGCTCCGCTGGTTCAGGAATTCCGATTGGGAGCGGAAGGGCGTCACGAAAGAACCAGACGAATTAAAGGATCCGGAATGGAAGGTAGCCGAGAAGAATAAGTTTGGAACGTTGAGAAGACTTCAAAGATGCAAACGAGGCGATCCTTCAACAGCATCCGATTCCATGACGTAACGATTCTTCAGCGATCCGCGTGAGTTGATTAACACAAATGCGGTCGAAATGCTAAATCGCCAAATGGTCATATAAGTTTTCAGCATGTCCTTGTAAGCAGCACTCTTCGAAGTAGAGGCAAATTGGCGTAGGTATGATTACGAGCATGTAATCAATGTAGAAGGTAGAAATCCGTGAGTTGCTGCACACGCAGGTTCGTAGGCTCCTCAGATCCTCGTCGTCAGTGAAGTAATGATGCAAATAGGTTCAATTAAATAGTAATCCTTTATTTATCTGAGGAGCGCAGGTGGAGACTTCCATCTTCCAGTCCACCCAGTAACGCCTGACCACCACAACATCAGTGGAACCAGAACATACACTTAAATGGAAACATTCTATGTCACGAGAATGTAAATAAGCAACCTAGTTGCCAAGCAACACAACACCAGGGTTAAGGCTTCACCTGTTGACCTAGAGACCCGATTTTGCAAGAGGAGAGATTTGGTCTCAGGACAGTGGTACATAAACAAGAAACTACTGCTATAGCGATGTATTATCGTTGTTCCTGCCAACTCGGAGACAGCAGACATCAGGGGGAAGAAAGCCCAAGCCAAAACTCATAAAATTGAACCTCTTCAAGGGGAAGATGAGGAAATCCTCCACATTTTCAGGCCTGACCTCAAGGCCATGATCAGAGAAGCTGTGAATTCAGCTTTAAATGAACCTCACAAAAAGAAACAAAGATGACAACACAGCCACAATTTACAGGGGTAAATATGTGCAAGGCAGTAGTATGCAGGAGATGCTCATGCATATTAGTGAGGCACTGGGGTTTGAAAAGAAACCACAGAAGGAGCACGGGTTTTATGCTCAGTACAGTGGTTCTGCTAGGGACGTCCTACCTCTACATGATGTGATTGAGAATATAATACTCGAAGAATGGAAGGCTATTGATAAAATTAATCTCCCTCGCTTTCTAAATAAGAGGTATTTACTAGAGAAATCTGATGAACAGTATCCAAAGTAAATACTTTTCATGCAATTGTCTTCATCATTGGCTACAGAAGACACAAAACTATCAGACGTAGTGGATAGGAAAGTTGAAGGTACCCTAAAAGGAGCCTATGCATTTTCAAATTTTACAATGAGAGCAAGCACATATGCAGCATATGCGACCTGAATAAAGCTTAACGACTTTCAAACCTTATATGACTGCCTTCAATAGGAACTAGATCACCTCCCGATTTTTTGAATTTTTTTATTGATGGCACAATTTCTATCCAATCTAACTATCGATAATTTGTGGTCGGTAGATTCTTCAGCAGGTGTGGCTATAGTGGGATGGAGGCTACTTTGGATGAAGCTTTGGAAGTTGGATACTAGGCCGAGGTCTTTTGTTGAGAAAAATTCCTTTTCAGGAGGAAAGCTCTTTGGTGACAAGCTTGATAATACAATGAAGTAGTCTAAAGAAGAAATAATTCCTAAAACCTTTTAAACTGTCCTAATGTAAAAGGTCTTTCTTCTATAAAAAGCATATACAGTACCAGAAAGTTAAGTGTCCTTTTCGTGGCTGGGCCTGTGGCCAGGGTGTCGTGTTTGCCTCTAAATCCCAGCTCCAGCCCTCTAAGCCACAAGATTAAAGGAACCAAATGACTATATGGCAGTGGGAGGAAGACTGAAGTTGTTTGTTCCACAGGAGAAACAGCGTTTACAATGCTGTCATTACATTGCGCTACTATTACAACGCGGTTGTTACAACGACCGCATTGTTAGTGCGCGATGCATTTACATCGCAAGTCATTACAACGACTTGCACTAGGGGGCGCTGAGGTATTGGAAATGAATTCCAACACCTTCCCTACTGTTGTGCAAACTGGAGTAGGAATAGTAATTAATACTATTCCTAAGTTCAGCGTGTCCCCTAGTGCAAGTCGTTGTAATGACTTGCGATGTAAATCCATCGCGTACTAACAACGCGGTTGTTGTAACGACCGCGTTGTAAAAGCACACGATGTAATACATCGCGATGCAATGAGCCATATTCTTCCACAGTGGAACAATATGATTCATGACTCATGGGTACTTTCAATACTAACTTTCCATTATAAAGGACGATTTCATGGTTTCATTCAGATTTCAACTTCCGAATTGGTGGTTCAAAGTTAGACCTTTACCAAAGGTAATCATAAAGGGAGTAGCCATGCTTCAGGGAGCAGCTTCACTTATTTGCTATGAAAAAGGGCAATACTCCCAGTTTCTGTGAACCAGAGATGCCATGGTTTTAATTAAATCCTGTTTTTAGCACCCACAGGGGTTGGAAGATTACAACCAGTTCTGGATTTGAAGACCTGAGAGATCACAGGATTATAGTCAGTCGATTCCAGTGACCCAGCAGGTATCACAGGATCTGAATGGGTGGTTGGTGGAGGGAAACCTTCTAAAGGGAGCTCACTTTCAATTACCCACTCCACTTCTGACTACTGATGTCTACCTCTGGAGTTGGTGAATTGACATTGGATCAGTCGAAGGTAGAGGGACAGTAGTCCAGGGGATAGAGAGCCCTCTCATCCAAGTGGAGAAAGTTGTCTGCCATTTAGGAGGCAATGAAAGCATTCTAGACAATCTAGCGACCAGATATCACCTAAATCGCCGGGAGAGTGAAAAGTGCAAGCATCTAAACAAAGGATTGACAAATCTGTGAATCAGGGAGAGCAGAATATGACAGCCCTAAAACTGTCTAAATTCAGGGGAAGATGAATTATAAAGCAGACAGCATGATTCTCAAACTGCCTTCCTCAGTGACATTTCAGATATCTTGATGTCTTGTATTCGGAACACCCTGGATAGATCTATTTGTGTCCCCTCAAAATGCTCTACTTCCAGTGTTCTGCATAAAGTCTTGGTGTCCTCAAGCTTGGGCGCTGGATGCAATGCAAGTCCCCTGACCCCCGTGATTGCTGTATGCCTTTCCCCCTGATTTCCTTCTTTAGTATAAGTTACAGAAGATTTAGGGAGAACAGCGGAGAGAATTACTAGTGGTTCCATTGTGTCCCAGGCGCCCATGGTTTCTGCACATTCTAGAGATGGCAATGATGAATCATTATCAACTCCCATTGAATCCTCCATCTCTTCAAGTACCCACGTTATCAAGGGACAAGCTATGGAATCTAGATCTACAGGCCTGGAAGTTAAGAGAAATGGTCTACAGTTACTGGGGTGCTCTAAACAGGTAGCAGCTGATATTCCATCTTCGAGGAAACCCTCTACTATCTCAAAATATAATAAACATTGTGGTGTGCTCCAAAAATAGTGTTTGTCCAGAAAACAAGAGCCCACCAGTATAGATCCTTTCCAAATCTTGGAATTCTGGAGAGATGGTTTCTTGAAAGGGTTAGACCCTGCAACATTATCTATGCTATGGACAGTGTTGGTAAAAGCTTTTTTAGAAGCTCAATTAGTATTACCTCAAATATTTACCCCTTAGTTACTCATCTACTTAAGAGTTTCAGACTTAGGGAATCAGTGGTGCCTGGGATTTATCAATCGTCTTAAGAGGTCTTCAAGAAGGTCCTTTTGAGCCTTTAGAGAGGACAAAGGTTATCTGGTTATCAGTAAAAATGTCTTTCTTTCTTAATTGCAGCAACTTTGGCAACGAGGTTGGTGGAACTGGGCTCTTTAGTCATTACGCATCCCTGTCTTAGGTTCTTTCCTGACAGGATAGTGTTGCAACCAGACCTCAGATTTGTTCTGAAAGTCCAATCAATTTGCAGGAGATAGTTCTCCTAATACTCGAGGTTGATGGTTGGTCAGGTATTCCATCAACACTACAGCTTTCATGGTCTACGTAGATTGAAGAAAGGAGATCAGGGTCTAAAACTCAATATTTATTCCCTTTGAGGCTGCTAACAAAGGTAAAAATGTTTCTACTTCAACAGTGTTGGGTATGACAGATAATAATCCAAGCATACAAGTCAGCAGAGGTTTAAGTGCTGCAAAATGGTCAAGGTTGTTCCACACGGGCCGATTTCAGCTTCTTGGGCTGAATCGAATGGGACAACCTTAAAGGAGTCCCGTAGGGCCGCAGCATGATCAATTCCACAAAGGTTTATTAAAACCTGCACCAGCTCCCCCAACACCTCTGCCATCCTGAGCTCTCTCTCCAGCACTCGACCCGGTATTCCCACCTCCCCTTCCCGGTCTGTGCCATTATTTTTCTGTGCTTGTGCTTTGTGATCCACCAATGGGTCTTATATTATCTGTAGTATTTTATTATTGTTGCTGTCTTCCCCTCGCTAGTCAGCCTGTTCCTGTTGAAACCAGTCAGCCCCCACCATGCTGCACTTTTCCAGCCATTTTCCACAGATGCGCCCGCCTCCCAGAGCCCCTCCCACCCCCAGGACCTACTTAATGGAGATTGCAGCGCAACCGTGCTGCCAGCACGCCAAAGGCTAGCCCGTCTGCCCTTTTCCACACCTGGACCGCACCCAGCGCCAGGAACCCTGGTCCCTCCGCCCTCTACCAGTACACCACCGGCAAGCTGTGGTCCCTCAACCCCGGGAGGGAAAACAACTGCTGCAGCACCTCACCGAGAACCACAGAAGGACCTTTCACCTGCCTGCACTGTCACTTCACTTGCGAAGTCAAGACCCCCGCGACCGTGACCCAGCCGACACCCGTTCACAGGTTAATGCTCCACTGCACGCTGCTCAACGTCCGCTCCCTCTGCAGGCACGCCACAGAAATCTGGGACATCATCACCACCCTCGCCCCTGATGTGATGTTCATCATACAAAAAAAAAGTGGCTCACCCTCTCATCAACGTCCGACATCACCACTGCAAGGCCCCCTGGCTACAAGATGCTTCACCGTGACTGCGACCACCCAGGCAGACGTGGCTGATGCATCGCCATCATCCTCAAAGACACCCTCCAATGCACCACTGCGGAGGACCTTAGTATGCCGGTCATGGAACACCTCCACTTTCAGATCAGAACAGATGCTAAAACTACCATCAGAGGAACCCTTGCCTACAGACTATTGGGCCCCTGTCCAAGTTTCTGTAAAGTCAGACTTCATCACCCTACGGGAGATCGACTCCAAACACTACATCTTCCTGGGGGACATGAACTTCCACCTCGAAGACCCCAACGACACCAACTCTGCCATCCTCCTGGAGAACATGAGCAACATCGGCCTCTCTCAGCTGGTCACCACCCCCAGGCACATTGCAGGACTCACACTGAACCCAATCTGCTCAGCCAGTGACAGAATCATGTTCTCCCATGCAACCGAGCTAACCTGGACAGACCACAGCATTGTCCACTTCACCATCACCGACTCTCCAGAACTCCCACCCAAACTGCCCACCCAGCCTCGCCGAAACTGGAGCAGAGTCACGGAACCCCTCTGGAGCTCCGCCCTCAAAGAAACCAAGCTTGACCTCTCCGACACTCAAACGAAACGTCCAGAGCTTCTCAAATTGGATCTCCACCACCGCCCACTCCATTGCCCCCATGACAAACACAACCAGCAGCAGACCCATCAAGCACGCCAGCTAGTTCACTCTTGAACTACTGACCCTCAAACAATACTGTAAGAGACTGGAAAGACATTGGTTCTCCAACAGGAACCCCACTTACCATAGCACCATCAAGTCTGCCCTCAACAACTACCACCACCAACTGAAGGAGGCCAAGAAGGACACCCTCATTATTCGCATCGAGGCAAGCACGAACTACGCCAAGGAACTCTTCAGCATCGTCAGAGAGTTCTTCTACCCAGCTGCCACCAAAAACACGATCCACCCCTTCCAGGCCCTCTATGACAGCCTGGCGGACTACTCCCACCATAAGATCACACACATCTACAGCAACTTCGACCCACAACCCACCAAACCCAGCCACCTCGGCACACCAACCGGCGCTACTTTCACCCACGGCTCACCGACTGTAAATAACTCTCAATCCAAGACATCACCACCATCATGAACTCAATCCACTCGGGGGCGCTCACAGACCCCTGCCCGCAACACAACTACAACCTAGGAAGGAAAGAAATCAGCAGCAGCTTCACAGAGATTCTCAACTCTTCCATCACCATGGCCACCATCTCTTATGCATGAAATCACATGGATTTCAAGCCGGCACTGAAGAAACCCTCCACCGACCCTAGAGAGCTCAAGAATTACTGCCCCATCTTGCTACTCCCTTTCCCTTTCCAAGATCCTGAAGAAAGCAATCAACCGCCAGCTCACATAGTACCTCAAAGAAAACAACCTGCTTGATGCCTCTCAAACCAGCTTCCGGTCCAGCCACAGCACTGAGACTGCCCTGCCCTTGACCAAGGTGAAACAGCAGCACTCACCCTCCTCGACCTCTCGGTGGCCTTCGACACTGTCTCCCACCACACCCGCCTCACCAGACTCCATCACATCGGCATCCAAGGCAACGCCTTCCACTGGATCTCCTCCTTCCTCTCCGGTCAAGCTCAGTGGATCCACCACCTCTCTTCTCCTCCATACACAAGAACATCATCAGCGGCGTAACCCAAGGCTCTTTCCTCAGCCCCACCCTCTTTATCACCTTCATGACGCCATTGGCAGACATTGTCCGCACCCACGGACTCAATATCATCTCATACGCCAACAATAGCAGCTCATCCTATCCCTCAGAGAAGACCCCAACACCACCAGAGCCAACTTCCGAAACACCATGTCCGACGTCGCCACCTGGATGAAGTCCAAATGCCTAAAGCTCAGCTCGGACAAAACAGAAATGTTCATCTTCGGGAACAAGCCCTCTCCCTGGGACGACACCAGGTGGCTCACCGAACTCGGCCCCACACCAACCCCCACCGACCACGCACACAACCTCGGAATCATCCTGGACAGCCAACTGACCATGAAGCACAAGGTCAATGCCATATCCTCTTCTTGATTCCATACCCTCAGCATGTTCTGCAAGATTTTTTGATGGATCCCCACCTCCACCAGGAAAACAGTCACCCAAGCCCTCGTATCTAGCCACCTCAACTACGGCAAAACATTCTACACTGGAGCCACCAAATAGCTGCTCAACTGCCTCCAGACCATCCAAAACACTGCAGCAAGACTCATCCTCAACCTCCCCAGAATAACCAGCACCACCCCCCACCTCAAAAGCCTGCACTGGCTCCCCATCCAGAAAAGATGCCTCTTCAAACTCCTGACACACGCCTACAAAGCCCTGCACAACTCCGGACCCACCTACATCAACCACCACCTGATGCTTCACCGACCAACCAGGGAGCTCTGCATCGCCTCCCTTCCCTTGGTGCGCAACCCCCGGATCCGTCGGGCCGCTGTGGAGGTCGTTCCTTCTCCTACCTTGCCGCCAAGTCCTGGAACGAACTCCCCCTCCACTTGTGAACTGCCCCTTTGCTGGAAGACTTCATAAAGAAGCTCAAAACATAGCTTTTCGACCAAGGCTCACCGAACCCCAGTGCCTGGAGACCCCCTGGGGTGACAAGTTGCGCTATATAAGAGTAATTAGTTGATTGATTGATTAAACATAACAAACAGGACCTGACTTGACATTTTGGTTCAGTAATAATCAGATCAGCAATGATGAAATTGTAGAAAATACAAATTGTTTTTGGCACTAAGATTCATTGTTGGTGAAAAATCTGGTAGCTTGGTATATTCTCATGTTTGTCAGGACCGGGATGGGGAGGACAGGTAATGGATTATGAAGGTTACTGTTAAGTAATTTTTTATTTCCAAGAGTTTCTGAAGGATTAACAGAAATCACAGATCTTTACTTTTTCTGACCTGAAATGATGCCTTTGAAAATATTCAACACTCCTGATTTTAATTTTATGATTACCAATAGGAATGAATGACAATCATGGGCAATACCCAGGCAAACAAGTATGAGCACATTGCCAATTTCAAAAAGATTTAGTGGCCAGATGCAGAATGCTAGTGCAAGCAAGCTACATGTGTGCAAACAATGAGTATTTTAACCTTGCCCATACCGGAAATATTTACTGCCACCTTACACATATAAGAACGTGACAGTATTTGTCGTCTAGGATATCAGGCAATCTTGGTTTTCCAGTAAGTGAAGCTATGGTTAGTACAATCACTGTATTGTTACCTAAAACCACACAAGGAGTGATTCAGGTGGGCGATAGTGGGAACATGGCGGCTGCTGCGTGAGCTGCCGCTTGCTCGCCGGAGGCTCTCGCATCCCATGCTCGATATTGAAGCCTTATTTGCAGCTAGAACCACATTTCTCTTACCTTACTTGCATCTCCGAACTTGGTTGTGCTGATTTTTCTTTCCTTCTTTCCCCTACTGGAGTATGTGCCACGCTGTCCTGGTGCCGGCCGCGATCTGCTCGCTGGCTGCCTCCGCTGCTTCCACTCATTGGGAGGCGGCCGCCCAGGAGCTAAGGAGGGGCTGCAGAGGCGCGCAGTCTCCTCCGAGTCAGCGTGAGCAGCGGCAGCACACGTCGGGTCTGCCCAGCCGTGGAGGAGGCAGCTGCAGCTGAAGAAGCAGAAGGGTTGGGATCCTGTGCAGCTCAGAAGGTACTTCTGACTTCCCAACAAAGACAGGCGGACCAGCTGGACCAAACCTCATCGGGCGCTCTACCTGCAGCAAAGGAAGGTAAAGGGTATTGGGGGGCTTTTCAGGGGCCCTTAAAATCAGGTTTGAAGGGGAGAAAGCAGGCCCCCCAGAAAGGAGAAGTCTGCTGGTGGAGGGGGCAGGAAAAGCTCCCCCCCCTTACGCAGACTGGTATACAGGACCTAGAGTTGGAAAGTAGCTCCTCTGCCTTCCAGAGGTGCGAGGTGAAAAGCTGGAGCATAAAGGTTGGGGAAGCCAAAATTAAATATACCGATCTTAAGGTAAAGATCACTCCCTCCCTCAGGTCATATTTCAAAGTGCAACTGGTTGTGGTTGACGTTGTAAGACAGGGAGAAACGCTCAGGAGGGGGTCAGCAGCTCAGCCCAATTCGGACTCCAGTATAGAGCAAATGGCGACCTCTGGGGGTCCCCCATCAACAACCCTCACTACCACGCAGGGGCAGGGGCAAGAGTTAGCAGAAATGGGTGGAGTGGGGGTGGATGTTGAGACCCAGAGAGATGTTCTACTCCTTGCTCTGGGAGGGAGCCAACCCATGGTGGCTGAAAAAGGTCCCAAGGACTCAATGGGGGCTTCATCAGCATCCCTGGAAGCGCTATTCTGTATTCTCTCGGAGGATATTATAAAGGGGTTTTCTGTGTCCGAGTCTAACCAAGGTGAGATTAGGAATTTCTGTGAGTCCCTGGAGAGGAAGATCGACCTCCTCAACACAAGAACTGAGACTCTGGAAAGCTCCGTAGGAGAGCTAAAAGAAGAACTCACCCTAGCTAAAGCAGATATCTTGGCTCTTAAAAGGGAGGAGCAGGATGTCCGAGACAAACTGGAGCAGCTGGAGAATAATTCCCGGAGAAGTAATCTTCGCATCTTGAACATTCCAGAGGGGAAGGAGGGGGAGGACCTTAAATCCTATATTGCCACACTACTAAAGGAGACGTTGCAGATCGAAGAGTCTGAGGAGGATTTAAAGAAAGATATCCAAAGGGTGCATAGGGACCCATATAGAAGAAACCTGAATGGAACCAAACCTCGTAAGATTCTCCTTAATTTCCATACATACTCTTTGAAGGAAAAAATCCTTGATATGGCCCTGAACGTGAAATCTCTGAAGGGGAAAGACTTTTCATTTGAAATACGCTCTGATCTTGCCCGAGTTACCTTAGACAGGCAATGCGAGCTGGGGAGAAAGCTTGAGGATTTTAAATGGCATGGGGCAGTGCCCCAGCTTAAGTTCCCATGACCCTAAAGGTTATGCACAAGAATAAGATGCATAATCTAAGGTCGCAACAAGAGGCAGATGAGCTTTTGGAAAGCATTAAGAAAGGGGACGCTTAGTTAGGAATGCCTCTTCTCCTGTCTAAGGCACCGAATGGTATGGGAGGGCGCTAGTGGTGGGGGTACATTACTCCAGCTTACTCTACATTACTCTAGCTTATACAAAATAACGCACATAGTCACATTTGGAAATATATAGAAACAAATTGAAGTATGATTGATTGACGTGGTTTCTAGCTCTTCGTTTACTAAAAAAAGAGGGACAGGATGAGCTGCCTCCGAGTGCAGCAGATAGGACTTCCATCAGTCCAGACAATAATGGGGTGGGTTCTCCAGGGAGGGTTTAGAGGAGGGAGAGGGGGGGTGCACTGGGTGGGGAGCATGTGGGAACAATCCCAAAAAATTTCCTCATTTACCTTAGTTTTTCCGTTCACCTCAGCTATACTAGATATTTTAGTTTTAAACATTTTGGTCTGGTCTGGCGGTGGCGACCTCTTCTCTTCATGCCCTGTATGTACCTTAAGGTTAAACCACCGTGAGAATGGTCCAGCTTCTATCATGGAATGTCAACGGCTTGCGTGTTAAGCTAAGAAGGGCAAAAATTTTACAATACATCAGGGACTCTCCCGCGCAGGTTATCATTCTGCAAGAGACACATCTGTCAAAAGACGAATCAACTGAGATATTCAAGAAATTAAAATGGGTGGAACATATGATCTGTACCAACCAAAGTGCTAATATCAGAGGAGCAGCGGTACTGATTAAAAAACAAGCTAAAGCACCTTTTAGATTTTTCAGTTGATACTGGCGGTAGGTGGGTAATCCTTAAGGTAATTATCCGGGGATTTCTTTTCACTCTGGTATGCTATTATGGTTAAAACCACGATGACCCTACCCCCCTTAAAACTATCTTTGCAAACCTGTTAGACTTCCCAGACCCCGTAATCATGGCAGGCGACTTTAACATCGTATTGGACCCCAAACCGGACAAATCGCCAAACAGTAGAGCCATTATACCTTCTAAATCTCTGGCATATCTTGGCTCAATGATGAAGCAGACGGGGCTCTGCGGTGTCTGGAGGGAGAGATCTGGCCACCAATTAGGAGTTTCCTATTATAATAGGAAGTATGGCCATAAATCAAGAATTGAATATATTCTGGTCAGCCATAGTTTGAGGGGGAAAGTCAAGGATATTGGCTATTTGACGCCACATTTATCTGACCATTCAGGGGTATACCTTGACTTGGATTTGGAAAATAAGCAGAGTGGCAGAGTTTGGACTCTTGATCGCACGCTGCTTTTAGATACGGAGGAGATGAAGCATCTGACCCATGAGATGAAGGACTTTTTGGGCCATAATGTAGGGTCAGCTTCAACCCCCATAGTCTGGGATTCTTTGAAGGCATACCTAAGAGGGACCATCACTAGCAGGGTGTGTTTTAGAAACAGGCAATAAAGAGAAGAGGTTGCCCAAAAAGAAGCAGATATGAAGATCATAGAGGAGGGTATGAACAATATGGTAGAACCGAAGAAACAGCAGGAAAGTATGGTTAAATTGAAAGAATTAAAGGAGTAGCTCGATACCATTCTTCAGATGAGGGTTAAGAATTGATGGGAGGCAAGTAAGCTTGCCCATTTTGAATATGGTGAGGGGGCTGGCAGGCTGCTGGCCTGGAAAGTAAAATCAGATAGGACGTGCAATCTGATAAAATCAATTGATGGTGGTAACAGTAAGACTGTCTTATCCACAGATGAAGCGATAGGGGCGCCTTTTATGACTTTTTTCAGAAGCTATACTTTGAGGACAGTGTAGTCAACAAATCCGAGGCTGTGGAATGGTTGAGTGCGAGCTCTGTCAATCCTTTGGACACAATCCAACAGGAATTTCTCGAACAGGAAATCTCACAGGAAGAGGTTAAGAGGGCCATCTTAGCTAGTAAAGGGGGGAAGGCAGCAGGCCCAGACGGCCTGCCAACAGAACTCTACAAAAATCTGGGGGAGGTCTTGATTCCAGTTATGACCCAGCTTTTCAATGAGATTCTAAGCGACGGAGGAAAGCTGCCAGGTTCGTGGGGCGAGGCAACGATTACCCTCATTTTAAAACCGGGGAAAAACCCAGCGAGGTGTGAGTCATATAGACCCATATCCTTGTTAAATGCAGATTATAAAATCTTTGCTAAGGTTCCCAGCCTAGCTGATAGGCTGGGAACAGTAGCAGGGGATATGCTGCACGTTGACCAAAAGGGTTTTGTCAAAGGCAGAAATTTATAAGATCTTACATATGATTTTATAGGCGCGATTGATCTAGCTACAACGTACTCCCTTCCCCTTGCAGCTATGACCTTAGACGCGACCAAGGCCTTTGATAGGGTCAACTGGGTGTATCTGTCGGCTGTTTTGGAGAAATTCAATCTTGGTGTAAAATTCCGCAGAGCCATCCAGTTAATCTACCAAGATCCGGCTGCAAAACTGCTGGTCAATGGTAACCTAACTAGCCCCTTTAAAATCACTAGCAGTACTAGACAGAGCTTCCCACTATCCCCTCTCCTCTTTAATCTGTATATTGAGCCATTCGCTCAGAGGCTGAGGGATGATGTGAACATTCTACCATTTAAGCATGAGGGATGGGAGAGAAACGTGGCTCTTTATGCCGATGACATACTGGTCCTCTCCTCTGACCTTTCTACCACCCTGCCAGCGGTAATAAAGTTTGCCGTAGATTTCGGCAGGATATCAGGGTATGAGGTAAATGCTGAGAAGACCGAGGTTATGTCATGGAACTTGGGGGAGTGCCAACACCAGACCAAAAGAGAGATGAGGTACCTTGGGGTCAGAATAGTACAAGACATCGGCACATTTTCAGAGACTAACCTGGCTAATGTAACAAAGGAGAGCCAGAGGCTTATGAAGAGTTGGGTCCACCTTCCTCTGTCAATGTTTGGGAGGGTAAATCTGGTCAAGATGATAGTGCTTCCCAAAATCACCTTCTTTTTTAATGTTATCCCATTACATTTTGACAAACCAGCTATAGATAAACTTCAGCAGGCTATTAATTCTTTCAAATGGGCCTATAGAGGAACCAGAATTGCCTGGAAGAAGTTGAGACATAGGAGGGAGAAGGAAGGGCTTTCGCTTCCAGACCTGAAGTACCATGCTTGGGCCTTCCAATTGTCCCTTTCTACGATGCTCTTAAAAACACCAGACTGTGCTGGGGTAGGGGCAATGTTCTCAGCAATGTTAATGGGCGCCAGCCTGGTCCAGGAGGGCTTCTTGTTCAAATACGGAGAGCCCAAGTTCTTTAAAAAGATAAGGCTAAAGGTGCTACAGGCAATGGCTAGAACATGGGCAGATATTAGACGGCTGACAGGCCTCAGTTATTTCTCTAGTCTTGCCCCCTAGTGGGATTCCCCCGGTGCACCGAAGTGCCTAAAAGATAAATTAGCACAGCCACTTAGAGAGGCCGGGCTTAAGGTATGGGGTGACCTAGCTCAAGAGGGCACACTTTTACCCTGGCCAACGCTCCACACCATCTTGGAAGGTGGCATCTCTAAATTTAAATATATTTAACTTCAAAGCTGGGCCCAAAATCTGAAGTCACCTATAGGTATTGGAAATGCTTTAGAGGAACATCTTGTGGAAAGACCGAGGGGGAAGAAGGAGGTCTCCACGTGGTATTGGAGCATTGAAGAGACAATAGATGGGGACTTTAAATTAGCAGAGGAACTGTGGGGTGCTTGCTTGCCAGACAAACCTTGGGAACATCTTTGGCAAACATCTTTGGCATTCTGTTCTCCACAGTTAAGCCGGCATGGCTAAGAAGAAACCATCTGTTCACGATTCATAGGGCTTAATTAACTCCCCAAAGGCTGTCAAAGATGATGACAGGACCACTTGTCAGGTGCAAGAAATGTGGCCTTGAGAAAGCATCTGATATACATATGTTCCAGCAATGCCTGGCCATTTCTGAATTTTGGGCAAAAGTCGGCAAAACCATTCTCGGCTATCCTAGGTTTTCAAGTTCAACTGAGCCTCTCCTTGATAATTTTTAGAACTTCCAGCAAAGTCACAGGGCCAGCAAGGGCCTTCCTATTTTATGCCATACTTCTAGCCAGGAGGGAAATATGCAAAAAATGGGTGGAATGTGTGTCTCCTTTGCACGCTGAGTGGCTGTCCTCGGTCATTTCGACGTCCAAGCTAGATTTAAGAGGGACCCAGACTAGGAGGAAGAAAGCGCACCTGGATTTTCTACTAAGGTGGTCAAATGCTGAGGTGCGCAAGAACTGTTAAGAACCCAGATTGTGTATCCGCTTTGTTTACAATAGAAATTGGTCCTATGATTATACCTCTCTGGATCTCTCTTGACTGTGTTGGGCATCTTTCGTTCCCTTATTGCCAACATTAGCAGTCGCCAGTGTATACTGGACCACATCGGAGAGTGACCACGCCCGTTATCGGGACCGTGCCTTCCCAGTACGCAGGTGTACCAGCAGGGGGGGGCGACCTGCTATTTAACAATGTATAAGATACCAGCGGCTTGTTTGGTGAATGAGGATTAAAAATAAATAAATAAAGGAGTGATTCAGATGACAGAGAAGATTGAATAGGAAAAAGAGATGTATCATGTTCAGCTTTGTGTTTTTTCTCTGCACTGTTCAATCAGACCATCCCATCAGCTAGCTAGTACCAGCAAGAAGGAGTTATTACACCCTGAAGCATGTTATTGCCTGCCTCTGATAGTTTTGGCTTCCAGTTAGTAAGGACAGGCTGGTTGTTCTGCCACACTGGGATCTCATTAGTAGGCTGCAGTCTAGGGGGCTGCTTACGGTGGAGGATGGGCTGCCATGACACAACCATGCCCCATGGCCTCATTTCAGTCACAACCTCCTGCAGTGTAGGGCTGGTTTTCATTGTTTGCAAGTTTTGATTTGGGTTTCCAAACCTGCCATACTCATTTAACTCTTACCACCACCTCATTGTGAGTGGTATCAGCCATTGGCATGCGTGCGTTGTATACTGACATAAATTAGGCTCATTAGTATCCAGACACTGAAAGCTCAACCAGGGTATGGTTAGATCACAGCATGCTTACAGAAGTTTGACTATATTTCCAAACTCTTGTGAAGTACAGTAACTTCAGTACTGGGGACATTCTAACAAGCAATACTGCACTGTGTGTGGTGTGGTTGATGGTCAATCTGTGTTGATAGCTTTCTTTCACCTAGCCCCTCTCTACTGGAATCATCTTCCTATCCTCTGCGGCAATGCCCTGATCACATCCAATTCAGAAGGCTCCTTAAAACTGCACTATTTTAACATGTCCCCCTTCGTGGCCTACTGCAGCACCTCCATAGCGCGGAGATACCCCTTCTGGGGTGATTCAGGCGCTTTATAAATAAATAAATAAATAAATAAATATTGCATTGAGGGTTGCAACACACTGCAACAGCATGAACGTATTAGATTCTCAGATTTTCGGTGTTAACAAATGTAAAGGATGTAAAGAGGAGAACTAGGCGTATGGTGTACTGTATGGGGTATTACCATGGGGTGGTGTGAACTTTCTGCTCGGTGTCTCTCAAAGCCAGTAATGGTGCATGGATTTTCCGTCCCCAGGTTAAACTGAGTTTTACTTCTAGGACTGCGCCCATCCACTGTAAAAATTTCAGGGCTTAAGGCTGTTGCTTTATTGAAGTAACAACTGTGCTGAAAGCTGTATGAGCATGTTGGTATTGCTATGAAAAAATGCGGTCTTGTTGTAGGCCAGAACAGAGCACAAGTTAAGGAGTTCACACAGGGGAAAGTGTAGTTTTCGGTGCAGCACACAGTAGATGGTGTTTGGCTAAGGTGCAAAGTGGACCTGAAGGTCTTCCACAGTGAAACAAAGTGCAGGAGAAGCTGTTAAGCTTGTGATCCTAGAACAGCAGAAAATATTCTCGTGGGTGAAGGACAAAGCATGAGAGTGTGCTTCAACTAAAACAGAGTACATCAGAAGGTGGTCTGACTGAACTCATGGTAAAGATCTTCGCCCCAAATTAAGGAACCAGAAGGGGGTCACTTTGATCCTGGAACAGCAGTAGAGAGTGCACAGTGAGAGGTAGATTGCATCACATAATGTCTCCTTAACCAAGGCACAAAGAGCTGTCATTTACATATCCACTCCACAGAAGAGCTGAAGTGCAACCATGCAAGTGCCAGTGCTTATGCATATAGTATTGCCCAGTCATTGCTCTGAGGCTTATGCCTTTGGGTAGGGCAAAGGAGTAAGAAAGGCCATGTGTGCCCTGCAATGTACCGATATGCTGTCTACAGCCTTTTACTTGCAATGGGGTTCAGTGACACCTAAAAAGCTCCACGAACAGATGTGTACCTTTGGTACTGCACATGCAGATGCCCCTGTATCAAACCATAAATAGGGGGGCAGTGTGGGGATGCACCAATATCCAGATGGACTGCAGTAGATTCTTTCTTGTCTGTACCAGTTTTGACACGTCAGCTAAGCACTTCAGCCCTGCCACCAGCTAAAATCTTGCTTTCTAAAGGGAGCTTGGTTGAGTAACAATAACAATTTTTTGTACGTCACTCTAGTATCATGCTAATCTCTAGTGTGCTCTCTTCATAGGTCATTATGTCATCAGTAAAAGTATGGTTACTTGTGTTGAACAGAAGCCACTTGTTATTCAACAAACTAGTCTCACAAATGCACTGCTATAACATAGCTCACTATTGGATTCCAATTAAATCCATTGACCTTTGATAGTTTGTCAAGATTATTTATTAATTCAATGCTAATGTTTAATAGCTTTTGAATGTAAACCAACAAAGCCCAATGCTGTTATTGTCTCTCATTTTTCTCAGCAATCATGACTTAATAAATTTACACTGCTTATAAAGTATCACAGTTGCCCCATTGAATTTCAGATACATGTCCTTCATCAGGGGTTTAGCTTGATGTTACTTTTACTCATGAGTAACTTTTCATGGTGTTCTTACATGCTATGCTACGTGCTCGTGGACGGCTTTCATTCATGGCTGTGCCGCGCCACAGTTAATGTATTTAAAATAACCTCCGTCCCACATCTTTAATGGTTCCGCATGTCCAACTGCCCTGCATTCTCCCCTCTTCAACTTCAGATACTGTTCCATAGTCTTCTCAGGCCCACATGCATTTTTATGGGTGGTGCAAGCAATTCATGGATGATGTCAGCAAATTTGAGAATATTTCTGTCCTTGATAGGGAGCTATTTCAGCGGCATCAAATTTGGAGTCATGTGAATGACCTTTCTTTGTCCATTGGCCAACCTCGCAGCTGCTTGCAGAGCAGCTTTGACAGGAGGCAAGGGAAACTAGGGAATTCCTCTAAGTAAGGAGTTGTTCAATCTCGGTAACATCCGAGATAAAATTCCTTGCTTGAATAATACACCAGGATGAAATGTTTAATTTCTTACAGGAGTCTTAGCTGGTACTGTGCTCCTTTGGCCTGAGAGAGGTGTGCATGGACTTTAAATTCCTGCCCAGGATAAAACCTTGTTGCTTGGCTCTTTCCACAACATATTGATGGCATTCAGGCAGTTAGCCAGTCTTGTGTATGAATGGTGAAGTTGTCAGGGGAGATGAGGAGAAACTCAGTTTTAAGAGCATTGAGCTTTCGGTGGATGAGAGATGTCAAAGACTGGGTATGGAGGATAATGTGATTAGGTGACAATATTTTCACATATATTTCCCTGTCATCATTATAAAAATGACTCAAATTTGAGAGTACTTGAGAAAGAAGGTAAGAGGTTCCATGTTTGAAGAGAATAGGAGAGAGAGAATGGTTTCTTGTGCATCCCCTTGAAAGACCCTAGAAGGTATAGATAGAGTTTTTTCTTTTTTATACATTGACACCGATTTTCAAGCTAAAATGGGAACCATTTAATGACTGCACAACTTATGCCCATTTATTCCTTTAGGATTTTTAGTAGAGTGTTATGGTTTAGCATGTCAACGCCAACGTTTGACCTGAAAGATTAGAAAGCAAGAGTCACCTTTGCAAAGAGAATAATTAACTATGTGGAGTACTGCAGCCTCTGGGAGGCATCAGTTTATGAAACCTGCTTGACACTCATCTAGAAGCTCATTGTCGATTCCTTATTGTGCAAACTGAGTTTCTACACTACTTTCCAAAACTTTTGTGAAAAATCTGTAAGTTTCAATCCGGTGGAAAGTTATTCTCCTCCTCAGGATCACAGCAAGATATTTTGAGGAATGGTTCCACTTGGTTTATTTTTAAGCAGTCTACGGCTGTTTCTTGAGACATGGGGGATTTGAGCAAGTTACTCTAAGTAGGTGTGACAGCAGAACTAATAACTTTAATGAGAGCAGGGTCAAGTGGGAAGATGGTTTAGTTGTGTTGTGAGTACAGTATACATCATTTTCATTGGAGTAACTTCTCTGAAAGAGGACCATGAAGCTTTTGGTTTCTGGACAGGTTCAAACCAAATTAGATTAAAAGGCTATGTGTGAAAAAGATTTCTATTTTTCATTATATCATCACAGAGACTTCTTGCATATTTCTTAGGGATTCTTGTGCACAACCATCACTGAATTTGGGTAGTAAGCAACAATTTCAAAGAGCATTTTAGAATGGTTTTTAGTTTCTTACAAATTTGGATTTTGGCCTCCATAATGGGCCTTTTGCTCTTTTTCCTTACCCCTTGCTCTACTAATCTGTGATACAGAAGGCATGCAAACATCATTGCTTTGGATTTATTGTAGATAAGGCATATACAAGGATAGAGAGGTTTGGGCTCAACTGGAAGAGGGGCAGTGTGCCAGAGAGTGGTTGTAAATATTGACAGCCTATCTTGGAAGAGCTACCTTCTTCATTTTGCTTATTACAAAGGCTTTGTTTTTATTTTTCTGGATGCTGCTAATGTAAGTCAAAAGACTGGGGTATGGAGGAGGGTGCCAGATCAGCAGACTGGCATGGGGCATTGCAGTGGGTGCTGTATTGTGGGCATAGTGTGTCTTCCTTAGAGGCATAACTACAATTGTTGCAGCGGGTGCAGTGGCACCAGGATCAATGGGTTTGAACTAGCTTTCATTACAGCTGCTTTTTAATATGCATTCATGGAGGAAGGAGGGCATTTCCCTTCCTTGCTCTAAGGCCTATGATACCCTGACCACACCACAATTCTTAAACGCTGAGATAGGTGTCATGTCCACTTCCATGTATCACAAGCAACACAGGTCTTATGCCCTATCCTCCCCGGCCTGGACAGAAACACCCCATCCCACAAACCAGGAAGTGAAAACTGCACAACCAGGTCAGAAAGACCTCCTGACCCTACACAGGGTAACACCTTGTCACCTCTCCTTAGACATCACTGGCTCTTCCACCACTGATCTGCCATAATGCCCCTCAGAGCTTCATACACATGTGAACATTTTAAAATTACGTGAATACCAATCATGTTACCTTACTGATGAAAATTACACAAAGCTCCCTGTCATTATAATCACTTTAAGATTTGGGGTTTTACACCTATGCATTGTGTAGTGTAACAGGTTATTCTTTTGGAGATGGGTGACAGCAATATTGATGCTGGAGGTAATGGTATTGCATTTTCTAAAATATGTTTGTTCTTTATATAAAAGGTAAGGAATAACGAGGTGATGATTGTACCTGCTAGAGTGATGAAAATGTTCCTTAGATCTCTGATCGAATTTTGGGTTTTCTTGTTTGGCCTGCAGTCAATACTTTAGAGCATGGAAATGTTAAGTGGATGAGAAAGCAGTGAGGTCAATCCACAGTAGTTGGAACCTCTATTTTAAGCCATTGAAGCATTTGGGCTTTGAACAATGTTGGATGAGGTTGCTAATGAGGAGAAATAATGATAGTTGTGAGATAGCCGAGTCTTTTTGAGCTCAATAGTGCACACTTTAGTCTCCAAGCAAGATACTGTTACCTGCGGGTATTGATTTTGAAAGGGGGAATTCAGTAAGCTGTTCAATGAAGGTTATGTTTACCCTAGGCAAGTGACAGAGGTGTATAGTTTAGTGCCTTTAGGTTTCACGTTTTTTTTAATTTCTACTGTTCAACTTTAAAAGTTAGAGAATTTGTTAATTATCAGACTGCAATCTATGTACTTACTGTGAGTAACTGCAATATCCAACCAGGTTATTCTAACTGAGGAAGTTAATTTATAGAATATTAATCCGGGATGAATACGGGTAAGTGATTCCTCTCAGGCTGTGCTTTATGATACCATCCATGCTCCTGTAGAGTCCTTAATTGGATCAGCCAGATCTTACTGAATAAAGCACTAGTATACATGTCAATTTCCCAAAGTAATGTAAAAAACTGATATAAAAAACTTACAAGATAGTCACTTGACACAACTTTGTTATAGGGAGAAAGCAAATCTTCTTATGCTTATTATTAGATAATTAACCAGCAGATGAACCTCCTTCCATATTGCAGAGAGAAGTCTAATCCAGAGCAAAGACGCCCTGTAAAAGATTTTCTGGTATGATTGTATTCCAGAATCTCGTTAGTCTCATTTTTGTAATTTCAACATTTAAACAGCAGCCTATTAGTACAATTCTAAAATACTCACTATAATCCTTTATTGTAATTGAGTGAAATACAAGAGCTTTTGTGAAGCAATTTATTTTTTGTGTGCTTCCTATATCACAAAATCTATAATCAAATGTGGCCATTGTTTTTAAATCTGTATTATCCAAGTATTCACAATGAGTACAATGCTTAATCTTAATATATTTTAGTTATTTCTAATGTTATATTGAATAGTTTGACGGTTTTGATAAACCCATATTCTGATATTTAAAGTAGAGTAAAATCTCCATCTAATAGCCATTAGGAAAGAGAGAAAATATTTGGGTGAAAAAGTAGAGAAGACTACAAATCAAATAACGCTCCTCTGTCATTAGTCTCTCTTCCTCTCTCATCATGGAGGCATTACGGCTTAAATCATCCTGTCCAGTTTTTCAATGAATTCATTCCTGTTATCCTTCTCAAACGTTTTGCTCTGTCCAGTATTTACTACGTTCTGGACCGTATCACTCTAGATACAGGTGCAATACTACCAGCATAGGTAACAGAGTCCTTTGGATTGCTCAGCTTTTACATCTAAACCCAGAACTGAATCAGAAGATGAAATAGGAGCAGAATTCCTCATGTCCTGAGGCATATCGTTCATCTTCCTGATGGGGTGTGGCACCCTATAGAATGACTCCTTATTATCTGTTTGGTTTTAATTTCTCTGGCAGCTTTGAGTTGAAGTGGTGTTTGAGGTAGAGTGACTTGTTGTTTGATTTTAAATAACCAATTAGAGGATTATTGTCTTCAGTATAATTTTGCATCTGGTTTCCAGCATGAGCACAGTAATTGGGTTCATTTAATTACACTAGACTACAACCTTTATGAATAGAGAACACTGTGTTTACATTGGACATGGGGGAAGGTCTCAGAACAGAAAACTCAAGTCACACCATGTAGTTTACATGCTGCAGCTTTAGACCCTATTCCTGTATTCACCCACAGTGGTTCCATGTTAAAATATCGATGTTAAAAATATCGATGAAAAAAATATCGATGTGAAAATATCGATAACAAAAATATCGACTTCCTATACATAAACAGGTAAGTACAATAATTTCGACACAAAAATATCGATGTAAAAAATATAGAAGTAAAAAATATCGATGTAAAAATTACATAACTTAAATAAAATTAATTAAATAATATTAATATTATTAACAAAATAAATTACATTTAATATATATTTTAACTAATTATAACTAATAAACTTAATTTAATAAATATAAACACAAAAAATGTGTACATATACATATATTTACTTAAATACATTTGATTAACTATTATCTTTATTTAATTTATAAACTTTTTAAATTATATAAAAATAAAATATGCACATATATAAATGATTTAAAATTAAATAAAATATTCTATATTTAATTAACACATTAAACTATTAAAAAAAAATAAAACATACATTTAATAACAAAATAAACACAATAGTAGTGGAAAGGTTGGATAGCGAGGGGGTAAACATTACTATTCCCACTCCAGTGAGTGCAACAGTAGGGAAAGCGCTGGATAGCGTAGGGGTAAAAATTAGTATTCCCACTCCAGTGAGTGCAACAGTAGGGAAAGCGCTGGATAGCGTAGGGGTAAAAATTACTATTCCCACTCCAGTGAGTGCAACAGTAGGGAAAGCGCTGGATAGCGTAGGGGTAAAAATTACTATTCCCACTCCAGTGAGTGCAACAGGAGGAAAGCGTTGGATAGCGTAGGGGTAAAAATTACTATTCCCACTCCAGTGAGTGCAACAGTAGGGAAAAAGCTGGATAGCGTAGGGGTAAAAATTACTATTCCCACTCCAGTGAGTGCAACAGTACGGAAAGCGCTGGATAGCGTAGGGGTAAAAATTACTATTCCCACTCCAGTGAGTGCAACAGTAGGGAAAGCGCTGGATAGCGTAGGGGTAAAAATTACTATTCCCACTCCACTGAGTGCAACAGTAGGGAAAGCGCTGGATAGCGTAGGGGTAAAAATTACTATTCCCACTCCAGTGAGTGCAACAGTAGGGAAAGTGCTGGATCCCACAACAATAAAAATCAAAAACATCAACATTTTTATTAAATTTAATTTCCAATATTAACATAATTAATATATAAAATTACATATATTATTATTAACAAAGATAATAAAAAATCATTAATTACACATTAATTAACACTATAATATCCACAACACACACCTAAAATTAATTACGCAATTATAATTAATAATTACTAATTAATTAATGGAAATTAATTTATAAATATTTAATAATTAATCAATAAAAAAATAATTACTTACCACCCTTCACACCATTTACACATATACACACCACAACACACACCTAAAATTAATTACACAATTACAATTAATAATTACTAATTAATTAATGGAAATTAATTTATAAATATTTAATAATTAATCAAGAAAAAATTAATTAATTACCACCCTTCACACATATAAACACCACAACACACACCTAAAATCAATTAAACAATTAACATAATTAATTATTAATTGATTAATTGAAATTAATTAACAACTAATTATTAAACTATTATTAATTAATCAATTAACACATTAATTATTCAATAAATTTAATATAATTAAATTACTTCCCACCCTATTCCCCTATAAACCCACAACCGGCTACTGAACTAAAAACGCAAAATTCAAATAAAAAAATATATTAACTACTATAAATTATAATTTAAATCTATATAATTAAATTACTTCCCACCCTATTCCCCTATAAACCCACAACCCGCTACTGAACTAAAAACACAAAATTAAACTTAAAATAAATTAATAACTACTAAAATTTTCAAACATATAATAAAATGACAAACAATTCTCAATAAAAACACTAATATACATAACATTATTAATAATTCGATATTTTTGTTAACTATATTTTTGTAAACGATATTTAATACGTCGATATTTTTGTAGTCGATATTACTTACCTGTCAGTCGATATTCTTGTCCACGATATTTCTATTGTCGATATTTCTTCCCCACGATATTTCTGCAGCGATATTTATGTTCCTCGATATTTATACGTCGATATTCCTGCTCTGCACCACCTACAGTATTGCAGTAATTCAGCTGAAGGTGCCTTATTGTCCAGTGCCTCTCCCTTCAATAAGTTCTCAGATAAGGTACAGGGGCAAATGCTTGCAATGTTATGATACAGCTGTTTACACATCCTATACCATAATGTTTCTGGAGCAATTAGCTACTAATTCCAATCTCACCCTGCCCCATTGGCCATATGCATACAGTCTACATGCCACCTACCTCCAACTGTAGCACGGTGCAAATTGAAGACTGAGGCACTGACTTTGTCACTCAGGGGCATTAAAGGCCAGAGATTTGTGAGACCAGAAGTGTGAAAGTGTGCAGGTCCAATGAAATGTGGCCTATGTGCCTGGATGCCAACTCCTAGAGTTCAGTGAGCACAGTTCAGTGCAGCAATGATAACACCTCAAAATGGCATTCTACTGTTAGACCACGGTGTGCATATGGATGGTTATGCCTTCAGACGCTGTCTTTACCAAGCTACCATCTTCAAATCAACCACTATCTTGCTTCCTCTATGGCCTTGCATCTCTTCCTGCACACATCTCCCACTTCTCCGCGTAGCTGAATGTCCCACATGCTCCTATGCACCATGCCTCTGTCTTTCTCTTATTGTCTACTGTCTTACACCCTTAGCTGATGTGCATGTACACACTCATTATTGTGCCACATCCGTCATCATCCTGTATACCTCCCAGCCCTGCATTATCCACTCTTTCTCATGTCTGTTCCCAATTGTCATGCACTCCTGCAAGTTCATCATCATCATCATCATCATCATGTAACTTTATTCGGTCATTGTACAAAAAGCCATCAAAGTATGCAGAGATAAAACATAAATGTATTTACAATTAAAAAAGTATTAAACCATTACTATCTCAAGTACAAATGACAATCCCAGGTCATAGTTTAAAAATAACATAAATGCATAGATATGAATGACCTAATCATACATAAAAATGCAAAAGCAACAGCTAGTGCGTTAAAAAGTACAAAACCATGATTATAAGACTTAGGGGCCCATTAGGATGGCGGGCGGAAGCACTACCGCCGTGCTGGCGGATGCAAAAACCACCAGTTACCGTCCGCCCACCACAGCCCACACGCCCGCCCAATTAGGATGTGAAAAGACAGCCAAACACCGCCCGTAAGCCAGCGACGCCGTCCGCCATCAAAGTGCGCCCGTTCACGTAGCGGCGCCACCCAATGGAGACACACCGCCCGACGAAATCACGTACCACCCGGCGTACAAATTACGATGCCACAACCAAACAGCTCCCCCGGCTAAGAGACACCGCACGTGAAAGCAAGGCGGAAACCCGAGCGCACAGTACGGATACCAAAGAGGCGGACCCCCGAGCATGAATCCAGCATTGCAGGCCCTCCCCATGCTCTACCTGATGCAGAACCTAGGAGTCAACGCACCGCGGAGACGCAGGTAGGCAGACACACAACAAGGGCACGCAAACACCTCACGCAGTGCAAGTGCGGTAAAACTGTACATGGCCCCCCAGACACCCCTGCGTGGACGCGACACATCCACCACTGCACCCACAAATGTCACACCGGGCAAATTGTAACAACTCGCAACAACCGGGGACACACCACCTGGGACCAGGAACTAACGTCCCCGTCACGGCCCCGCAGCGCAGCGGCGAGGACGCAGCCACACATGCGCACAACGCATAGGCCAACGGCAGCGCCAAGTATGCGCCGCACACAAACAACACAGGGTCACAACCAAACACCACACACACCAGCCCCACCCAGAACGCACATGTCACGTGACAGTCCTGCCACAGCCATGTCGCCAACCGTCAATTCACTGTTGCCAACCTGACGTCACACAACTGACCCGAACATGTCAGTGATGTCACGCCAAATTAGGACACACCCCTGTGTGCAAAACATGGCGAAGCACACAGCGGCGGCAACATCAGCCAGCAGAATATGGACCCCATCGGAAAAATGTACGCCAGTACCACACAGAAACACCGATACCACCCTGCACCCAATACCAAGACATGCAATACGTAACATCAAAGATCCCAGGGGACCGACAACAGGTGGTTCCAATTACAACACCCACACACAAGGCCCAACGAATAGCGGAAACGCAGCGTGCCGCCCACACACGGGAGAGGAGATAGCACTGAATGGCCTTCCATACCCACACCAAAACCACAGCTCAACTATCCAAGCAGGACAACACATTCATGATACCAAAAAAAGCCAAACACAGGCATGCAGAGGGAACCGTCCTCTGGGCAGATAGCGCATAACACGAAAGAACATTCCGAAGGGAAAAAAGAAATGATACCACTCCCCCATGTGGTTCACATGCAAGTTATCGGGAAGGAGTCAGACACCACTGACTTTGACCATTCATAGAAGCATGTGGGATGAGGGCCCGTGTCCTTCGCACAAGCCACTATAACCCAAGCCCTGCCTCCCTACGACCACAACAGAATTCCCAGCAACGTCAGAGGTTGCACACTGCAGACTGCACAGACAGCCGGAGCACGCCATCACATCGCCCTTCAGCAAAATGTCACTTGCACCACACCTACCCAACTACGCCGGACAGATGAAGCTGTACAAACATTACCTGATACAGATATTGGGATGTGAAAATCTGGCCTTGCTGAACGTAAGTTACCGACTAACTTACCGCATCGCATTGTTCAGCTGCGTCATTCCCGTCTTCTACTGTCGGAGGTGTCCTTTCCACTATCCTGTGGATTTATGTCTCTCCAACCCTGCTTGTCCAATGGCGGACCTGGTACAACTGTTCAACCCCCTGGACGTCCACGACAGGGTCTGTTCTGCCTATGGGGGCATGGCGTATGTGGCTGCAATCGGACCCACACTGCAATGGGACCACTGTGCCTCCACACGACGGATTCTGGATCACAGTTTCATCGAATGTCATCCAACATGTCCCATCATGCTCCTACAAGGGACAACTTACGACCAACACCTTGACAGCCACCATCCACTACATTGGATGGCATCCATGTTTACCACCAATACCATGGAAGCCCTGCTGGAAGGTATCGCATACCTGACAACCTGTCAATTCGTCGGGCCCCGACGCAACACCCCCAATTGAACAATGATGTCCCACACCGTACCCATGCTTGGCATCCGCACGGACTGAGCAGTTACCAGTACAACAACTATACCACACAACCTGCAACTAACACCACACCATCAACTACACTGCCATGACATCGGATATTTTCGGGACATGCACTCTTTACCTCATCACATCCAGTAACTCTGCATGAACAGGGGGAGGCAGAGGCATGGGAAATGTGTATGGCAACCACATGGACATAACTGCACGTACAACTATGTCATAATATGTATCCTGCGCCCATCAACATATGCACCGGTCAGTGGACAGTAATCGTTCGGCTGTAGTATGTGAGAGCTGTCACCTCACCTCCCTCTGAACTTCCGTGCCAGGACCTTTGCATGGACAACAAGTGCATCCCCCAATAACATGACCCCAGTGACTGTGTCATGTCCAGTAGCCACCACATTGCAACAACAAGTGGGACGCCGTTGCATGCACGTAAGCCCATGCCCTGATGTCACCTCCACGCACGTGTGTATGAGTAACCATAGCAGCAAACCTGTAACATGGAACTGAGATGTACTGTGCCCATGATGTCAAGCGGTCTGGTAGGCGAAATGTATACTGTCTGTGTCAAAGTTAGCAGCTCCACAGTAATTAGCAAATGTACATTAGCACAGCAACGGCTAAGCAGTTGTAACTCTGAAGCACACATCCCACAGTCAACAACTAATGACATGTACCCCTACACCCTATGCTATGTTCAATCATGCTGAGTATATCCTCCACATGCATTTCGCTGCCAGTAGTGTCCACTATACTGCATCACAGAGGACATAAGTCCCAATACATGGCTTGAAGCAAAAATGTGTCTCTGGTGATTCATTTCACAAGTACGAATGAGAGAGGATGAGAGTGTGTGAAGTACACGGCAGTCGTGAGATGACCATGTAGTCCACTGTCATTGGATGTCAACGCAAATGAGTAGCCGCAACAGTGGCCACAGGGAAATACCACAGCTCGTGGAGCAGGACTTGTCACACTCTGAAGTCGCCCAAATGATCATCACATCAACACTGACGGCCTGCTCACTACAAAGCACAGTCCTACACATGTTTACAATGACCCACACAGTCTGACCACACACTCAGCAACAAAAAGTGGGAGCCACGCTAAAGCATGCCACACCAATGCCTGACAGAACACACACACGACATCAGAGTGGGTGGGCAGCACTGCACAGTGAGCAAGAACTGCTGAAATGCTGACATGCACAATTGGACTAGACACAGTCTTGACAGTCACACACCCTGCACACACACAACGTCTGAACCATAACAAGTAGGAGTCAGCCTGAACTGCAAGGACACACCCACACACCGCATACTGTGCAACATACAACACACCCATCACATCATATTCAGAGACCTCATCACGGTAACAAACATCCACCATGTCCCGGGGTGACATATGTGTGCAGTTGACAGGGACACGACACACACATACACACCAACGCTACCACAATCACACACCACACACCACCACCTCCCAAATGCACACATTGAAAGTAAGCCATGTGCCCAGTCACAATATCCATCACAGCCACCACTGTCTCAGAAGGAGATGGGTTAGTGTGCCCACCAATCTAACAGGATGCCAGTACGAATCGGTGCTGTGTGTGTGCTACGGGACAGTTGCAGGTCCGGCCCTGAGAGAGTAGCACAACTGTGGATGACACACATGTGTCATGTGAAGCGGGAGTTCTGCTTGGCTCAGGTGGGTGGGTGTGACGGGTAGGTGCGCACATGCAATGTTGAAACACGCTGTGTTGGGAGGATTCCGGAACAGTACATTGCTGCTCTCCTGGGAATTTGTAAAGACCACCTGTCTGGGGATGAATGTGAACTCGTGTGTGCACAACAGGTGGGCACACGATCAATGCTGCATCAGGTGTAGACGTCAGCCCACCCTCCGTGGACATGCTGGATACTGCTGTGCGTCCGCCAGGCCCTTGCCAAGGCACTCACATCCCCTGTCGACCAGGTGTATCCCCAACATTGTCCACCTGCACAGGCAATCCAGGGCACGGGATGGCAGTGGAGCATGGTGGGTGAGATGTCATGGCGCGCTCCTCCTGGACACATCACGCAGGCAACACATCCTCAATTAGTAGTATGGCACAAGTCTAATGGAAGTTGTGGGGACGCACACATCACGAGCAGGAGTGACGTCACGGAAGGTGGCTCGCACCATCTCACTCATTGCCTATATCCCCACACACGTTACATGCCATTGCAACAGAGAAGCCAGCGTGTGCATGAGCAGCTCCAAGCTCGCCCCAGAGAGGCCAAAGAGTGAATGTGTGGGTCCATGAGCTCCAGTTGGACGCGGCCTGGGCCGCTAGGGCAGCTACAGCCTCTGTGTGTTGCAGGTGGTGTATCCGGACTGCGGGGCCTGTCATGCATTGTCAATGTTGCCCGGGTCTCGAGTCGGGGCACCACGCAGGTGGACGGCGTCCCGCCACTTATTATGCCGCGAGACAGACCACTTGTTCAACTGGACCCACACATACACTCCTTGGCCTCTCTGGGGCGAGCTTGGAGCTGCTTGTGCATGCGCTGGCTTCCCAGGTGCAAACGATAATATTTCTGTGAGCGAGGGGAGGCCATGAGGACAGGGTAAAATATGACTGTCTGACTTCCAGTCAGTTCAAGGAATGACCCTGATGTGGACATGAAAAGACGTGTCTCGTGTGTATTGCAACTAGTAGATAAGCCGATGAACTTCCCATGTCTTGCATGTAGCCCCGCACCTAGCCCCGCCCACTCTACACATTAAAATGAGTACCAGCACCACATCCTTCCCATTTGAAGCACTGACTGGGGGTGATAACCATTGGACAGTCTTGTGTAGTCCACCCACGCGTACATGTGGGCCCTCCATGATCCATGTCACCTGCGGCAAAGTGATGTCATGGGCAATGACGGAAGTGAGGAGAGCTGTCTGCCCCACGCACAGATGGCGCATCAGCTCAACAGACCCAGCACTGACGGCAGCAGGGGTCATATGTGCAGGGGCAGCTGTGCCTGGTGTGAAGGCACATGCATATAGACAGCACATCGACCAATGTGTAGTCTGCCCACAACTACTGTCCATTGTCAGGCGGACCTAGCAACAGATCACAAGGCAACACATCTATGTTGGTGTACCCACTGTGACCAACACTGCGCAACAACCAACGTACTCGGCCTGCGCATGGCCCACCCCACAACGGTGGTCACATTCAGTGGCACTATCTCACACACACATCCCTTTCACGAGGCATGGTGTGACCAATGTACAGGGCTGAGTTTGCGATCATCCGGAGAGTGCTGAACAGGTGACACATGTAACCCACTAGTCATTCTGTGTTGTCACCTACTGGCATTGTGCAGTCAATGTGCAGGCCAGGCCTGCTGGGACTGAGAAGGGCAGCATGGCCCCAGCCTGACATTCACACGAGCAACAAGTGCACTGAGACCTGCATTGCCAATTGTCTGTGTCACTGGATGTCTGACATGAAGTTGCCATGTACCACCACTCGGGAGGGACAGACATGTCAAAGCGCCCGAGAGCTCACATACCACTGCCACCTGCAGTCAGCATGGTGGGCAGTGCATGTCTGATCACCACAGGCTCTGACTCATAGTGCTGCGGATCAACGACATGTGTGTCCCCCACATGCACTCCCACACACACTGCAGTTGTCTCTCACACACAACTTACGCAAGGAATAGCCATGTGCAGTGTGCGAGGAGCTTGGAATCCAGGATCTCCAGCTCCTCGCTGGTGAGTGGACCTGGACATATCCTCAGAGTCATCCACGTGTAGGTGGAGAGGTGGCAGCAGCAGGTGTTGTTGAGGGGTGCCAGGCTGCAGTCCCAGGTAGCTGTGGTAATGCTGGTCTCACTCAAACACTCACATAGCCCCCTGGGGCAGTTTCAGTGGGTCCAAGCTGCTGCAATTTGTGTACCATGTCTGCCAGCTTCAATTGCAGACGATGGCCTGCTCCCAGCTGGCCCAGGACGCTTACCTCCATAGTGGAACACGCAGGGTGCAAACGCGAGGGTCATTGGAGTTGGCCGTAAGGGCCTGGCCCATGGCGGGTACAGTCCGCTGATGCCATGTGCACCACACAGTTTAATGTGTGCAATGCATCTGCAGGTGTGGCCATGATTTGTGTGTGGGTGCAGGTCCACAATGGACGGGGCCAGAACATGCTGTGTGCATAGGCAGGGACGGCCAGTGGGCAGCCTCCACATGTCTGTTGGCATATCATCATGTACACATTGGCATGGGAGCATGGGATATGCATATGCACACACATGCCATCTTTCACTATGTACATCTGCCACGTGGCACGTGCAACGTTACGTGTCACTTGTGATGTGTATGTGCAATCACACAGCCGTGTTGGCATGGAGCTGTCAATGTGTACACCTGTCAATGTTTCTGGAGGTGTGATCCGTACAGTGCTGTACATAGGGTGCAGTAGGGACATCAATGACTGTCTCATATCCCCTCGTGCCACAGGTCCCACTTGTTTTGGCCGCTCAGCCTGTGTCCATAGCGTTGTTGGTGTGTGCCCTACACACCCAGCCCCGGAAGCAGTGTGATGCACAGCAGCTAGTCATGTTGCCGTGGTGTTGCAGCTTACCGAATATGCAGTCTGTTACCATCAGCATGCCTTACAAGTTGTTAAGGCCTAACTCCCCATGTGCATGCTCATAGCAATGGTGTGTGTCACTGCCCATTGCTATTGGTAGGGGACCTGTGTAAGTGTATTGTGGCTGTGCTGTCCCTACTTGTCAGCTGTTCTGTGATTCAATTGCTTGGTCAGTCATTTTTGTCATGTGTATGTGAAACTGCCATGTGGCGTGTTGCTTTGACATGTGTCCACTTCCATCTTTCCTAGGCGGAGACCAAACATACATCGCCCCTACCAATTGCTGTCAGACATGGAGGATGTGGAGGTCATCCGTAAATATCGTCTGGACCGACCCACCCTGCATCGCCTATGTGCCTTGTTGGAACCCCACCTCCGTCCTCGCAGGGTGTATCCAACAGCATTCACCCCCACGGCTAAGGTGATGGCTGCACTGCATTTCTTCGCCACTGGGTCATTCCAACACACAGTGGGCAGTGGAGGTGGGATGTCCCAGCCCATGTTCAGCATGGTGCTGAGGGATGTACTGTCAGCTATGATGCTGTACAGGAACAGGTACATCAGATTCCCCAGGGCTCGTGAATTGGCGGCAGTGAAGGGTGATTTCTATGCCCTTGGACGGATCCCCGACGTCGTTGGTGCAATAGATTGCACCCATGTTGGCCTTGTTGCACCACAGGCCACTGAGCACCTCTACCACAACCGGAAGCACACACACTCCCTGAATGTGCAAGTGGTGTGCCTTGCGGACATGGTAATATCACACGTGTGTGCGAAGTTTCCAGGATCGGCACATGACGCGCACATCATGCGCAACAGCATCCTACCACGACTGATGACCAATCTGCAACATGACCGTGGCTGGATTGTTGGTGAGTATGTGGAGTAGTGTAGCGTGCTGGCTGTGCGATGCTGTCTTGTGTCCAGTTGGAATAGCAACGATTCTCTGTGTCCCTCACACCCAGGTGACTCTGCTTACCCGAATGGGCCCTGGCTGCTCAGCCCATTACGACATCCTCTGAGCCCAGCTGATGTCCGTTACAATGAGGCACATGGGAGGACCAGACGTGTGGTTGAGCGGACCTTTGGCCTCTTCAAGTCCAGGTTCAGATGCCTGGACCGCACCGGGGTGCACTGGCGTACTCCCCACAGAAGGTGTGCCAGATAGTAGTGGCTTGCTGCATGCTGCACAATCTGGCTATTCGCAAGCAGATCCCCCTAATTGTGGATGACGGAGATCAACCAGGGCCCCAGCCTGCAGACCAGGACGGGTCAAGTGAAGAGGACAGTGGAGAGGAGGAAGCTGTGAATGTGCGTCAGCAGCTCATCGCCCGCTACTTCACTTGACGGTGAGTGTCCATGTACGACGGCTGATGTAGCTGTAGTTGTGCAGGTGTATGTGTGCTCTGTCACGGGGGCCTTTGTTCACTGAGTGCTGTGTGTCAATGGTCCATGTCCAGGTTGGTATGCCACTGACAGTGGCTGTAGCATTGTGCCCTGTTGCTCTGTGAGATGTGTGTACATTGCTTGTAGTTGGTGACAAGTACTGTGTGATGAGTGTGTGACACACTCATTGAATGTACTCTTGTTCTGTTTTTCACCCCTAGGTCCCTACAGCCTCTCCTGTCCCATCGACATCCCACACAGCAGATGCATTTCTGCTCATGGTGGCGATTGCACATCATTGAATAAACCCAGGACACATTAAGCAGATTGTGATCAAGGTGTATTTATTTACAGCGGTGACATGTGATTGTGTGCAAGGTGATGTCAAATGTGGTGCATGCTGTGACAACGAGTAGACGGTCATGGCTGCGTGATGGTCAAGGTGTACCCATGAAGTTCTATGTCCACAGTCCAACAGACACATGCCATTCACATGGCAGTGTGGGGTAGGATCGTATTCCAAGTCAATGCAGTAGGTGGTCAAGGTGGCTGGCTGACTCACTGGCGTTTGTCGCGTGCGAAGTCCTCTCTGGACACCTGTTTCCTCTTCGGACGGCCCCTTCCACGTTTGGGAGGGGGGTTGTGTTGGTGGGCTGCTGGTGGTGGCTGAGGAGTGCTCACTCGTTGTGGACGCAGGGGAACGCGATGCTGCACGACCCAGCGCCACAGCAGGTGGTGGCGGAGGTGGTGTTGCTGGCCTTGCTTGTTCCCTCCCCCCCACCACCAGCTGGCCCATGAGGGCCACGATTTGGCCCATATGGGCGTTCATGGACCTCAACACCCCAAGGACCTCCCGCGTGTCGGTAGCCGACCTGGCCCATTCTCCTTGGGCCTCTTCATAGGCCCCAAGGACTCTGTCGATTTGAGGCAGGGCTTGGCTCCCAAGCACAGATGGCGTTGGCCTGACCCTGCTCCTCCTACCAGTACTGCTGCCACTGACCTGCCCACTAGCCACATTGCTCACCACGGTCCTCGCTCTGGCTCCCAGGGTGGACCCAGACGGCCGGGCCACCCCTTGCGCTGGTTGAGTGGTCAGGGATGGCGTGGTGGAGGTGGTGGTGGCCGCAACGACCGTGGCCGCAACGACCGTGGCAGTGGCCGCAACGACCGTGGCAGTGGCCGCAATGGCCGTGGCAGTGGCCGCAACGACCGTGGCAGCAGGGGTCTGTGACTGGTCAGCATCCCTGGATGATGGGTTGGTGGGTAGGAGGGGCCCTGGGGAGCGGGTGTGCCCTGCCACTCCAGATGGGCCTGCTGGGTGGTCCGTGTCCGGAGAGGTGTCCAGCTCCTCTACATCCGTGAGTCCGGGTCGGGGGCTTGCAGACTGGCTGTGCTGGCTGCTGTCTCCCTCTCCGGCATCCAGCAGTTCGCCACCTGTGGGGAGAATGAGATGGGTCATTGTGTTGCACCTAGCAAAGTATGTATTGGTTGTCTGACATTCACAGTTCGTGCACTGTCGTGCACAGGTTTCCCAGAGGCATGTGGGGATGTACGATGTGTGTATGCGTGGGCTAGGCAATGGAACTGTGTGATGTGGACATGTGGCATGGGACGGATTAGCAATGCCGATGGGTGTGTGTTGCTATGCTCCTACATTTTGTGGCTCGGGTGTATGCGGGCTCCAGAACCATCGACGATGTTGGGTTGAACTATGGTTTTGGGGTACAGATGGAACGCTTAGAAACGCAGATCGCACAAGGGGGTACAGCCCCCTGGACGCTTTTGGCTTGGAATATGCTTTTGGGGTACGTACTGTGGGTGATGGGTGCAGAACGTGACATGTGTTCTGGCAACATGACAGTGCATAGACTAAGGTGTGTGTCTGTCTAACATGCCCGGCATATCTGCTGCCTGTTATCATTCATGGACATTACATTGGTAGCATTGTTGTGAGTTCGTGCTTGTTGTGTGCCACACGACGTATTGCAGATGGGCCAATTCCTTGGTGTGCGTGCTGCACTCGTACATGTGCATCAATGCAGTGCTCTTGGGGTGTTGACTATATTATGTGTGTTGTTACTCGCAGTGTGACGTGCACTTCAGTCACTGCAGGCACATGATTTGTCATGGGCAGGTATCTTTGCATGACTACTGTATGAGGGACAGCTGTTCGGATGACATACCTCTCATGACACTGGGGCTGACAGATGCGATGGATGATATGTTGAATGTGCATTGTGTACCTGTGTGTTTCATGGGTCCAGTTGTTTTTGTGTGCAATATTGTGGTTCGACGCTGTTACTTCTAGTAAGGTTTGTCTTACATGGGCGTTGTTGTACGATGTGTGAGTGACAGGCAGTAAGGACTACATGGACAAGACTTAGATGGTGTTGCTGATGTGTGTGATGGGTGGCACAGTGCCTGCCGTGTGGGTCTGTACTCCAGTGGGACTTGTGCATGCAGACGTGGCTCCTTAGGTGTTGCTGTATCTGTGATGGGTAATGTGGGGTATGACTCTGTAATACATGTCCGTGTGCACATTGGTCACATGATTGTGACAGGGAGCAGTGCTGCGTGTTCCTCTGCTACGTGACATGTCCCATGTGTCAGTCGTAGTACAGTCCTCATGCCTACAGACACCCCGCCCTATACAGTTTCCCACCTACAGGTTGTTTTTGAGTGCGCAATGCAATGGATGCCACATCTTTATGGGCGGGAGGGGTGCTCCATGTTGCTGGTCTGTGGGAGTGGGGGCGGTGTTGTGAGTTGTGGTGATGGCTTGACAGCCACAGACACCCCTGCATGTGGGGTGAGATGTCTACCTGTCGGCTGCAGGTGTGCACTGCAGTGGCTGTCACATGGGTGTGGGGGGTGCTCCACCTTGCTGCGCTGTGGGACTGGGGGCCTGGTAGGTGTTGTACTTCAGCTGTCCCCCCACCGACCCACTGCCTTTGTGTTGCGGCTACTTACCTGTTACTTGTCGGTTAGTGCAGCTATGGCTGACACATGGGTGTGGGGAGTGCTCCTTCTGGCGCTTCTGGAGTACAAGGGGACCTGGTGGGAGTTGCGGTGCTGGCTGACTGTACACATGCCCCCATGGTTTTGTTAGTTGGTTGGTTTGGGCTGAGTGTGTGGTTGTGTCTGTTGCATATGTGAGTGTTGTCTTGTGTATTGTGTACTGGACATGGGGGTGTTTGTCCCTAGGAGCTATGGCATTGTGGTAGTGCATGTGAGTACATAGCGGTTTGCTGGTATACGTTTGTTTGTACTTACCAGCCTCCACTCCCCCTGGTAATCCGGTGAGGATCTCCGGATGTATGATGACTCGCACCTTCTCCTCCCACGCCTTGAAGGTCTTGAATAGCGCAGGATTACCTCCGCCAGTCCTGGCAGCCAGCTCACGATTCTTGGTCTCCTTCTTCTTGATCACTCTTTTCAGGTCGTTCCACCTTTTGTTGATTTCGCCTCTGTTGCGTGGCACGTTCCCGACTGCATTAACCTGGTCTACGATCCTGTTCCACATTCTGTTTCTGGTGGCTGGTGGTGTCTGTTGGACCTGGTTGCCATAGATTTGTGGGTGCACCTTGACGATCTCGTCGACCATGACCGTCAGCTCGGTGGAAGTGAACTTGGGCATTCTGTGTGGTGCCATGGTGTGTGTTTTGGTGTTTGTGGTGCTGGTGCGGTGTGTGGTGTGTGATGTGCAGGGGGTTTGTGTGGCCGGTGTTTGGTGGTGGTGGTGGTGATGGGTGTGATAGGTGCGTGTCTGTGGTGTGCTGCTGTCCTTTCTGTCTCGCTGTGTTGTGTGCTCTCGTCCTCAGTTTGTAATGTTGCAAGGGGTTGTGGTCTGTGAAGGGGCTGATTTTGTAATTACCTATGTGGGTGTGTCATGGTGGTCTGTTGTTTTCAGGTGTGTTGTGGCTGGTGTTCTGGGATTTGTAGTTGATTTGTTTGTCCAGGGGGGGGGTCTCCGAGATGTGTACTGTGTTTGGGTATTTGTGCGTGGGTTGCTGTGTGGACTTGTTGGCCATGTTGTGTGTGTTTGTTTTTGTCCACGGATGATTTCTGTGCAGGGCCGTGGCCGCCAGAGCTTCCGCCGTGTACATTTTCGTCACTGTTGTTTACGCTGGCGGGCGGTGTTTTTGTGTATTTTCCGCGCTCATGTCTGTGCGATCCAAATTTCACGGCGTGTGTCTCGGTCGTCAGTGCGGGCGGTTTTGGGTTGTCGTGCGTCTTTCCGTCCGTGGAGGGCGGATGGACTTAGACTCGGACATGGGCGGGCGCTATTTTTTGTTTATTTTCCGCCGCCTGCTGTTTTCGGCTCGCGGCATCGTGATTGCTCGGTCGGTATTCAGACGGTGTAGGCGGGCGGAATTTTACCGCTATGGTAGATGGGGTATTTTTTGCCGTCCGACATCGTAATGGACACCTTAATATTTAAAATACATATACAGCATAAAAAAGTTAAATGTGACAACACGGCAATAAAAGTTTTTGGCGAATTATCCAGAAGGAGAATAAAAAACGACTAAGAGCAAAACTATTGGCCCAGAAGTGTCTGTTTTGAAAATTCTAAGCGCAATCTGGTACTGCCTTACACCCATGTTGAGACATATTGGTCTAGTCCATCTCCTGCGTATCTGCTGATACTTGGGGCAGAAAAACAGAATATGTTCTTCAGTTTAATTAACTTCAATGCAGGCAGGACAAAAATCTAAGACTAGGCCAACCGCCTCTTTCCCAGGAAATTTCAGGAGCAAATTGCCATATCTAAACCTAGTATACAAACTTTTTGCGAGGGGGGCGAAATTAGATCAAAGAAGGGTTCAAATAATGAGCATGATTTTATGTTTAGGAAGTTAGAAGTTAACTGGCCACATGATTGATTATTAGTGTAATGCTCTCCCACTACCTTCCAGTACATAGTTTTAAGGGTCAGAGTATCACGTCTAGTGGCCCTATCTGGATGCTCCCACAGACCTGTCAGATTCAGTAGTTTACACAAATTAGCAATGTGTTTGAACCAGGGTAGATGTTTTGCGCCGTTAATCGCCAGGACCTCCCGTAAAGAATTGCGATAGTCAATTAATTGAGGAGTGGTCCATAGGCGCAACCAATAAATTAGGGGTCTCAAAGCAGCCAGGTCGCCAATTCTCTTTAACCCAAGGTCACAAAAAAGTGGGGTGAGTGGTGTTGTAATTGGTAGCGAAATGAGAGCCCTAGCAAAAGTATTTTCACAGATCGTTAATTTACTAACAGAGGTGTACCCCCAAATCTCTGCTCCATACAGGGCTCCACTTTGGGCTTTTGGGTATAAGATTGTTTAAAAAATCTTAATATAGATTTAGATCTTTGGCATAGGATTAGGAAACTCTTCCTCAATTGGTAATCCCAACTAAGGGGCCGATTCCGATTCGGGCCGGAAATCTCTCTGACCGAGCCGGACCCGGAGAGATTTCCGACCGAATCGGACCCGTGCAGCCCAACTGAACGAGTACGATGCGTCCGTATGCTATCGTACTCGAGTCGGTCGGACTCCCATTGAAGTCAATGGGAGCCGGTCGTACAACGCGTACGTGGGCTCCCATTGCCTCAATGGGTGCGAGGCGAACAAGGGCGCCCCCTACAGCGGGTACGCGGCGAAGCGACTCACGCCGTACACGCACAGGTAGGGGGGACCCATGGGTCTCCCCTGTGTGCGACTCGCGCGGCTACGCGTACAGGGGGGTCCGACACGGACCCCCGAAGTACGGCTCCGACTGCTCTTTCAAGCCGGACGGCGCGTGTCGGTCGGACTGCTCGCGGCACGCATCGTACTTACCCGGCCGGGGAACGTCTCCATTGCGCGGTGCGAGTCGTGTCCGAGCGAGTCGGTCGGTGCGGTTCGACCCGGGAACGAGTCGGTCGGAGCGGTTGGGACGCCCGAACGAGTCGGTCGGCGATTTCGCATCGTACTCGCTCGTCCGGACGCGCGTACGGATCGGTCGGGAAATAGGGCTCCGAATCGGATCCGGTTAAGCCGAATCCGATTCGGAGCCCTACCGGCCAAGATCGGAATCGGCCCCTAAGTGTATCATTCAAGCCTATGCCTAAATAATCAAAATTATTTACCCGTTCCATGGGTTCTTGTAAGATCTTAATCTCCCGTAGGCCACCCCGTACTTTACCGAACACCATATATTTCGTCTTTGAGGAGTTCAGTTCCAATCTCCTCTCCTTGCAAAAACCCAGGAATTTATCCAATAAGACCTGCAAGCCCATAGGTGTTGTAGATATTAATAAAGAGTCATCTGCGTAAAGCAGGATGGGGACTTTTGCATTATTCAATGTGGGGGCATCATTCTTACAACCCGTTAGACAGCTCACCACATCATTAATAAACAGGGAAAACAGAGTGGGGGCAAGAACACACCCTTGGCGCACTCCACGTTGTATCGGTATCTTCTCTGTTAATTCCCCGTTTTTCCCCCACCTGACCTGAGCATAATTATCCTTATGCAGTCTAGCAATCACGGACACAAGATCCTCTGGGGCGCCCCGGGCAAGCATGGTCTTCCACAGCAAATCACGCGGTACCAGGTCAAATGCAGCTCGCAGATCCACAAAGGCTACATAGAGCCGCTGTTTCCTGAGTAGCACATACTTCCATGTTAGCAGGGAAAATCTAAAAACTTGATCGCACGTACTAATTTTCACGCGGAATCCCGCCTGGACTGAGGACAAAATCATATTATCGTCCATCCATCCTTGGAGTTTATCTAAAACTTGCCTGGCAAAAACCTTTTGTAAATTGTCTATCAGGCTGATAGGTCTATAATTGGAGGGGATAGCAGCATCACCCTTTTTGTAGATAGTTATTATCTCTGCGCCCCTCCAGGTTTCCGGGATGTCCCCACCAGCCGCTATGCAATTAAACAGAAGGTTTAAGTACGGAGCCCATATCATAGGTTCTGATTTGTACAGGTCTCCCGGTATCAAATCAGGGCCAGGGGCTTTACCTGCTTTCAATTTACTAATTGCTGACACAGTATCCTCTATGCTAAAAACTAATGGTAAGTTATTTATAGTCACCTCAGAGATAGTAGTTTCTACGTTAGGGGCAACCTGGTCAAATTGTGGACTGACAAGGACCTCCTCTTCTGAGTATAGTCGCGAAAAATGATCCACCCAAGCCTCCGGCTGAATATGGTAATTATTGGAGGTGTCTTTCTCCACACTGCCCCTAGATACAATGTGCCAGAACATACGGCTGTCTCTAACTTGGGCTGCTGAGACCAGGTCATTCCAATTTGAATCGGCATAATCGCGCTTAGCTTTATTAAGCACGACTCTGTAACTATTACGAGCAAAAATTATGTCAGATCTAGAACGCTCTCTAACCGCTATTTGTAGTGACTTCTTAGCCCTCTTGCAGTCATCATTAAACCACTTGCGATCCCTTGCACTAACAGGCCTTCCACCAAGACTATGTTTGGAAAAGACTGATTGTAAAGCTTTAAAGAGCTCATTATGTACTACAATAACATGCGAAAGTTCGGGCGAATCAGTACTATCCTTGTGGCTGCACAGATTATTTAAAGAGGCCACAAAGAGCTTATATATTCTGGTGTAGAGGTCTTGATCGGCTAGGACTTTAGGCCATGTAACTCTTCTCCGGTTGTTAGTTGTACACAGCTCTACTATTTTAGATGTTTGACAGTGAACATCCCTCTCAAGGTCCCTACCCTTCAGTTTTAATACCAGAGAATTATGGTCACTGTCTGTCCTTAGTTCAATAGTCATGTCTTCCACTAGTGACCATATCCTAACATCAACAAGGATATAGTCTATAATACTTGTATAAACACCCCTCTTAAAGGTGGCCTGTCTTCCTAGGTCTGATGGAGTTCTCCCATTGCAGGCCCTCAAACTCCTACCTGCGGTTAGGGAGGCAATCTGTAAAGAGACATTCGAAAAACGTTGGCCATGTTTGCCAACAACCAGATTGGGGATACCCCAAATCTCATCCTCCTCCTCTAGTGAAACACTTAGTAGGGTGGAAGGTTCGAAAGTGGCATTAAAATCCCCCGCAACTATAATTTAGAGTTTAGTTGATAACCTCCCACCAGTTCGTCTAGTAGTGTAAGTACCAGAGATTCACTGCTAAAAGATTCTGACCTGGCGTAAACATTGAACAAGGTCAGAGTTAAACCAGACAAGAAAATAAGCTGAATACCCATAAGGTCAAGCAAATGTATTAGTAGTTGCTTATACCTACAAGCTAGAGTATTTTTAACTAATATTAGCAGTCCACCACTGGCCCTACCTGTCATTTTTGGGGAACAGCATCTACACAATATGTGGTATAACCATTTATGTGTACCTTGTCTACAGCCCAGGTCTCTTGGAATACACAAATATCAGTATTTCCTATAGTAGTAAACCATTCAGGATCTTGGAGCTTGGAATAAATCCCTGCTATGTTCCAGGATATTATAGTTAGTCTGTTGTGTATCTCATGTCTACTGGCGGGAACACCTCCATGAGTATCTATACAACTAGATGGAGCACTATCAATGGTTTGGGCGAGCGAGCGCTGCAACTGGGGTAAAGATGTGACTGTTTCTATTATTTTGTTGGTTATCTCCTCAGTAACTACAATTGGGAGATTCCCAGCTACCGATTCGGTGGGGAGATTGACACCCTGGGAGCCTAAAATTAAAACAGTGTCAGAGCTCGATGGATCCACAGGCGGAGCATTAATATTTATATCCAGAGTATGCCTTAGCTCTATATACAGACTATCAGTGGTAGGTTTCTCAATAGGTCCCCTTACTGCCTCTCTAGTGTCAAATGTCCCCATATCTTCCAAACAAACATCAGGTAGTGGTACAGACAAGGTTCCCCTAGCCAGGGCTACATTTTCGACTCTTCCTCCATCCAATGGGGTCAAGGGGATCAGTCAATCGTTATCATCCAAAGGATTGAAAACATCAAAATGGTTATCGACTGGAATAGCATATCTATGCTGCCTGTGCCCCCCCGCTGGAAACTCCCCAAATGGTAACTGTGTGGCACAGTGATGTTTATAAAAATATCCAAGGGGTAAAATGCTGATCCCTGTTTGTGCCATCGACCAATTAACCGCCCTTTCTAATATTGCATGAACTAAGTATGGTGACCCGAAGGAAACTACTACGCAGTCACCTTCTCGAGACTTATTCGAATTCCCTACCCAACTCACCCGTCTCACCATTTTAAACTCTGAAAAGATCGGATTTCCTAGCCGTGTCCTCATATTTAACTCGTATAAGGATTTGTTTTTCAATTTGGTCCAATGTTCCGGCACTCCCGGAGGCAATTTGGGGACATTGGCTAGCACTATAGTATAAGGTGTTGCTTCCGGAGGTAAGTGAAGTATGTCATTGCCTAACGGTTCTCTCCCTGATTTATTATAGAATCCCTTATTCCTCAGGGGCTGTGCTTCCTCAACGTGTACATGTTTGACCTTATTAGGGAGGGATATTTTTTGAGTATTTAACAGCTGTTCTTGAGTGGTACTTTGAGTATGTGCTAGATCAGTAACCCCCGGTGTAGTTGCCCCCGTACAATTATTAGCTAGGCTGTTGGATAGAGCAATGGGGGGAGCCGTTACTGGGTCTGAACCAGGATTGATGGACTTATCATTTGGACGGCAGTTCAGCCCAATAGGCTGGGCAGATTTAGAACTGCCTTGGTTAGCCTGAGTTAGCTGAAGAGAATGAGTATTCTTATGGCATGGCTGCTTCTGCTGATCTAAAGAAGCAGCACTTGTAAGCTTTCGAAGCTTGTCGATACTCCGCCTCTAATCTAGATAACTTTTGCATCAGCGGGTTCAATAGAGCTGATACAACGTCACCTAGTTTGGTCCAAAACCCTCGCTATCACCAAGCTGCAAGGGAGATGAAGATGGAGAAGAGGCAATATTGACCTCTAAGCCATCGGCTTCCACAGCAACCTCTTTGGCTACACCTCTACGCCCTCTTTTGGATAAAGAATAGAGTTGTTTACCAGGACCCGGCCCTTTCCGTTTCTTGGACTGGGGTAAAGAACTATCTCCTTGAGTAGACTTGCTTTTTTGGCTTCTAGTATGCACTTTCGGTCTAGTAACTATTTCGCTTGTTTTAGGGGCAGCACATGGCACGAGTACCTGGTTAGGCAAGGTTGTTATAGATAGGGGTAGGGGAGATCCAACAGAGGGGCCAGGATTAGAATGGTCATCTAAGTCTGTATGTCCAGATGTTTCGGGATGTGGGAAGGGGTTGGGGCTCCAGAGAAAGTCTACGCTCGGTGAGAGCAATTTGATGAATGAGGACTGACTCAGCCCTTTGAAGGAAAGCATCTAGAGTCCCTACCACACCTTGACCCATTAGCGATTTCCTTTTGGCTGATTGCTTCTGCGCCATGACCCCAAAAAAAGATATTGGCACACAATAATGCAAGTACCCCTGTACCTCAGTTTCTCAGTTGGTCGAGTCACGAATCAAGTTCCTAAATATCGCATTTAGGGTCCATGCAAAATAGAATGGGTCCTGCCAGGATCAAAGGACCAAATGGCGTAGCCCAACCCGACCTCCTTCGGCCTCTGACGGGCTCAGACGGGCCCGCCCTTGGTCCGGGCTTCGTCTGGGCTACGTCCCGCGCGCGTCCCGTGCCGCGGGTGGAGAGGCAGCGCTTTATGCGCGATGACCACGCCTCCCCCTCACTCGCGGCAGCTGTAGCAGAGGTGTTGCACCCTGGGGGTTGAAGTCCTCTCCCAGGGTGTTGGCGTCAAGAATGGAGGGATTCCTCTGGGGTCAGCACGGGCTCGCCAGTAACAGCAGGTTCGGTAACATGCAAAGAAAGAAACTCCCATGCCGCGGGGGGAGAGGCAGCGCTTTATGCGCGATGACCACGCCTCCCCCTCACTCGCGGCAGCTATAGCGGAGGTGTTGCACCCTGGGGGTTGAAGTCCTCTCCCAGGGTGTTGGCGTCAAGAATGGAGGGATTCCTCTGGGGTCAGCATGGGCTCGCCAGTAACAGCAGGTTCGGTAACATGCAAAGAAAGAAACTCCCACGCCGCGGGGGGAGAGGCAGCGCTTTATGCGCGATGACCACGCCTCCCCCTCACTCGCGGTAGCTGTAGCAGAGGTGTTGCACCCTGGGGGTTGAAGTCCTCTCCCAGGGTGTTGGCGTCAAGAATGGAGGGATTCCTCTGGGGTCAGGACGGGCTCGCCAGTAACAGCAGGTTCGGTAACATGCAAAGAAAGAAACTCCCCTGCAAGTTCATTATTACCACTTCCTGTCCTGACTCGTCTTCCATCCCCGTTCTTCATATATTTCATTACCTACTGCCCCCAAAGTCCAATTGGTTATGTCCTTTCCACTCCCTTGTCCCCTTTGCCCTGTATTCAGAGCCAAGGCAATTTCCCACAAGGAGGCTAAACTTCAGATAGGATATGGCTGGTACATAGATATTTCTTATCCGACTGACCTCCAGCTATTTCTGTTAAACTGAAAATGCTCCAAAAATGTGTTCAGTCTGCTGCAGCTATATGGGTGAAAAAGACAAACCTGGCATGATGCAGTCACAAAGGAAGCATTCACTCATTTTCTGTTTTTCTGCCCAAGGTGACATGGACTGAAGAAAGAATTCTTAACTTATCCCATTGTAGTACAAAATAAGGCATGTGAGAAGTGCACTACTTTTCTAACATTGTACTGACATATTAGGGGCTTGATTCAAGAAAAAGTAGTAAATCAGCATCCCTAGATTTATGTCTGCTTTCAGATTTTATTGGAATTCACCAATATTATCAATAGTATGCCTCAAAAACTGCACCCAGCATAAGTTTCCCAGCATAGGACTGGGAATGCGAGTTGACTCTTCCTGCTGACTCCCATTCCCACTGTGATGAGTTCTCTATAGTGGAGAAGTCCGGATAAGTGGTATGGAGCCCCTATGCAAACACAAACTTGTATTTTCTCCAATGGGTAAATATTTTTCCAGTGTATAAAGTATTTTCCCTACACCTTCATCAAATAGTAGATGCTTCAATTACTTACCGGTAATTGCATTACTCTGAGAAGTCTTCCCTCGCTTCTATTCATTACTACATTGAGGCAATCCTGCCTCACCAGACATACATACCACGTGATTTTTCCATACAATAAAGAGACACCTCCCCCTCGAATCCTCATGCATATACCACGTAACCTGACACAACCCTAAATTGGTTGGCCTGGACCACCTGGGAGGGAGGGAGGGATGTACGTAATGAATAGAAGCGAGGGAAGACGACCCAGAGTAATACAATTACAGGTAAGTAATTGAAGCATTACCTCATCGTCGCTTCCCTTCATTACTACATTGAGATGTAAAAAACCAACCAGGACAACCAAAAAGGCAAAGCACAAACTAAAGTATAGAAAACACAAAAGAGAAAGCAACGAACCACCAAAAAGGTGACCCAGGGGCTTACACCTGCAACCCAAACACCACAGACTGGCCAAGAGCCTGACAAATCTGAAAAAGATAGGCGAAGGACGAGGTGGGGAGGCCCAGAAGACACGAAAAAGGAGGGAAAAACAACTCCCTGGTCCGCACGAAATGGGAAGCAACCTCATGACGAAAAGAGAGAAGAGGCCACAAAACATTCCATCCTAAAAAATTATGCCTGAAAGAAAAAGCCCCCAGCACACACAAATGCAAAGCCGAAGAAACAGCCAACAAAACAATCGCCAAAAGGGACTACATGCCAACATCAACGGAGACCAGAGGCTCAAATGGAAAAACCATAAACGCCACCAAACCCCAAAGATAGACCCCAAGAAGGGAAAGAGTCCCAGGAGAAGGAAGAACATCCAACAAACCTAGGAACAGATGACCCACCAAACGTTCCGCAGCCGACAGAGTGCACCAAGAACCTTCAAATGCCACAGTCGCAGCCCATGGAAGCCCAAGGGTGGCAACATCCAACCCCCAAAGAAGCACTGGCTTGCAGAAACACCAGTACATCAAAGAAGCAGAAGAAGGAGGGTCCAAACTGTCACTCCAACAACACAGCCAAAGGCACGCCAGGGCTGCACGAAAGATCCAGGAGTAGACGAGCACCAAGAAGGGAGCAGAGATGGAGCTAAATTAGATCATACCCCAGT